>JAJIBD010001706.1:197500-325102 GCA_021461705.1 Cryptotis parvus
AGGCAGGACAGGAGTTTTGCCCTAACACAACACCCGAGGCCCAGAAGGTGGACACCAGCTGCCCAGAGCCAGGCTGCATCTGCGCCGGCACCAATCTCGGGGTACACAAGGGCTGCGGGGGCTGTGGGAGGTGCCTCTGGGCCAGAGACTCGGCTCAGCCCCCGACGGTCCAGGTGGAGGGTTCGGAGCTTCTGCCCTGCAAGCCGTCCCGCCTCCACCCCCACCCTGAGCCCGGCAGCAGGGGCGGACTGTGGCCCAGGCGCCAAGCCCAGGCAAGGCCCAGTCTGACCTCTGACCCCGGCAGGGCCCCTGAGTCCCCACACCTGTGTCTGCAGACCCTGGGCCGGGACTTCCCAGACGCTGTTTCGGGGAACAGCTGGGCACAGCTGCGTCCTGGGAGGCGGCCCAGCGCCGGAACACGGGGTCAGGAGCGGCTGCTGACTCCTCTGCTCCCAGCGGCCGGCCGGCGGGGACGGCGCGTCCTGGGGCTCTGCGCCAGAGGAATGTGCGTCTCCGGAGGCGCCGGAGCCGGTGCCTGGGGAGGCGGTGCTGGCTGGGGAGGGGCCAGCGGCAGGACGGCAGCTCCCCGGAGCCCCTGCGCGGCCGGCCCCCCACCGTCCCTCAGAGTCACCAAGAGCAGACAGACACAAACGCATGTGCACCATGCACGCATGATCTCACACATGCAGACAGGCAACTCACGCACGGACGGCAGATACACATGTGCTCACATATGTCCACACACGTGCACATTTACAAACCCACATGTGCGTGCTCACATACATACACTCATGTGCACACACTCACACAAATGTGCACACTCCCATGCTTGCACACCAGCATGCAGATACACACGTGTGCTCACACTTACACACTCACATACCCAAATGTGCACACCTCCGTGCTTGTACACCAGCATGCAGATACACACGTGTGCTCACACTTACACACTCACATACCCAAATGTGCACACTCCCATGCTTGCACACCAGCATGCAGATACACGTGTGCTCACATACGTATACACACATGCACACACTCACATATCCACATGTGCACACTCACATTCTTATACACCAACATGCAAACACACACATGTGCTCACATGCTTGTACACCACCATGCAGATTCGCACATGTGTGCTCTCATACATATACACACGTACACATGCACGTACCCACATGTGAACACGCTCATGCTTGTACACCGCCATGCAGATACACACATGAACTCGTGTGCGGGGCGCAGGCCCACCCAGGGCAGGGCTGGGGTGAATGTGCGGATCTGCAGAGCCTGCACACAGCGCCGTCTGCAGGGCCGCATAGTGGGGGGGGGGGGCTTCTCGGGGTTCCAGAACCCTCTAGGCCCCTCCTGGCCTGCCAGCCAGCAGCCCTCCCTGGAGAAACGGGAGCTGAGCTTGTTCCAGACAGCAGGAAGGAGGTGCTGACCCCAGAGCCAGTAGCCGCCCACACCCGTCCCCCGCCCCCGTTGCTCCCGTCACGTCTTCAGGACAGATGCGGTGCAGCAGCTGGTCACGTCAGGGCATTTCACACACTGTCCAGGTCAGCCCAAGGTCCCTGCCTAGCCTCAGCAGCTTGGACACGTGCCACCGTCAAAGACTGGGGGACAGCTGAGGGCTGGGTCCCCCAACCAAAGCCATTGCTCCAAACTCACCTGACCATGGTGATAGGCTCTGAAAACCAGGCCCTGCCCACCGTGTAGACACGGGCCAGGAGGACTCGTGGTGTAGACATGGGGCAGGAGGGCTCACAGTGTAGACACGGGCCAGGAGGGCTCGCAGTGTAGACACAGACCAGGAGGGCTCATGGTGTAGACATGGGCCAGGAGGGACTCGTGGTGTAGACACGGGCCAGGAGGGTTCGCGGTGTAGACACGGGCCAGGAGGACTCATGGTGTAGACACGGGCCAGGAGGGCTCATGGTGTAGACACGGGCCAGGAGGACTCGTGGTGTAGACACGGCCAGGAGGGCTCGTGGTGTAGACACGGACCAGGGAGGGCTCATGGTGTAGACACGGGCCAGGAGGGCTCGCGGTGTAGACACGGACCAGGAGGGCTTGCGGTGTGACACGGACCAGGAGGGCTCGTGGTGTAGACACGGGGCAGGAGGGTTCATGGTGTAGACACGGGCCAGGAGGGCTCGCGGTGTAGACACGGACCAGGAGGGCTTGTGGTGTAGACACGGACCAGGAGGGCTCGTGGTGTAGACACGGACCAGGAGGGGCTCGTGGTGTAGACACGGACCAGGAGGGCTCGTGGTGTAGACACGGGCCAGGAGGGCTCATGGTGTAGACACGGGCCAGGTGGGCTCAGCGGTGTAGACACGGGCCAGGAGGGCTCGCGGTGTAGGCACGGACCAGGAGGGCTTGTGGTGTAGACACGGACCAGGAGGGCTCGTGGTGTAGACACGGACCAGGAGGGCTCGTGGTGTAGACACGGGCCAGGAGGCCTCATGGTGTAGACACGGACCAGGAGGGCTCGTGGTGTAGACATGGGCCAGGGAGGGCTCATGGTGTAGACACGGGTCAGGAGGGCTCGCAGTGTAGACACGGGCCCGTGTCCCTCCGGGCCTTGCCTGAGCGGGGAAGCTGCAGACCGGGTGTGGGTCGGGGCCGCCTCTGCACGCTCAGGCCATTCGTTGCCTGTCCTCGCCAAGCCCGGTGCTGAGCCATGGCGCCACCCTCAGGAGATGAGAGCGCAGAGCGCTGGGTGGCGGGTGCCGGGGGCCATGGCCGATAGCCCCGGGCACGGAACTGGCACGGGGAGGACGTGGCTCTCTGGGGCTCGGGGACGCTGCCCTGCCACCCCCTGAGCGCTGCCCCCTTCACACTGACTCCACTCTCAGCCTGGCAGGTGTCCACGGGCAGCCCCGGGCCCAGAAACACGCAGGGGTCTTCCCCAGCCCTGGGAGAGGCGTGGGCGGTCTGAGGCCAGCTGGGGGGCTGGGAGCCTGGACAGAGCCCGCCCACACAGGCCACACGTGCACACACTCCTACGGACACAGGCACAGACTCCCACACATGAACACAAGTCTACATATGCAGGCACACATGTGAGGGCTCCAGGTGGTACATGATGGACACACAGACACACAAGCACAGGTGTGTGCACGTATACCTTTGTGTGAACATGTGTCTCTGCAGGTATGCACAGAGCTGCTCCACAGGGGGCTCGACGCAAACGGACATGCGCACACATGTTACATGCATGTGCACTCAATCATAGGGGTCTGCCCGGGAACATGCAAACACACCGCAGGATATGCATAGACACACACGTACACACTAGCCCAAGCATGCACACACATCTACACACAGCTACAGAGACTCCCACACACGTCTATACAGGCAGGCACAGACTCCCACACACTCTGCACACGCAGGCACAGACTCCCACACACATCTACACACGCAGGCACAGACTCCCACACACTCTACACACGCAGGCACACAGACTCCCACACATGTCTGCACACACAGGCACACAGACTCCCACACACTCTACACTGGCAGGAACAGACTCCCACACACGTCTACATACGCAGGCACACAGACTTCCACACACTCTACACACGCAGGCACAGACTCCCACACACGTCTACACACGCAGGCACACAGACTCCCTCACACGTCTACACACGCAGGCGCAGACTCCCACACACTCTACACACGCAGGCTAGCACATCAGCACAACGCCAGCGTGTAGCGTTTCCCGTGTGGCGTCCTGGACATGTGTGTGCATACATGTCCTTCGGTGCTCACAGCGGGACTGCGCAGAGGGCCCTGAGCCCCAGGCTCACAGGAACCGACTCTCCATACGTCAGATGCGGGACTCGGGCTGGGTCAGGCCTGGAGCCCGCAGAGGTGTGGGCTGCCGCACCCCTGGTCTCCCCAGGGACAGGAGTTGGGGTGGGGCAATCTCTGGGCACCCTGGGGTCACCCACATCACCCACTGGTGCTTCCTTGCTCTTCCTCCCCAGGCCACAGGGCTGCAGCCCCCAGGCCCTCACGGGGACAGCCTGGTGCAGGGCTGAGCCCCAGAACAAAGGCTGAGCTTCGCAGGGGGCGGTGAGACGGGACCTCACTTCTCGGGCCATGGCCAGCAGGGATGG
The DNA here is from genome assembly GCA_021461705.1 of Cryptotis parvus. Taxonomy (NCBI): domain Eukaryota; kingdom Metazoa; phylum Chordata; class Mammalia; order Eulipotyphla; family Soricidae; genus Cryptotis; species Cryptotis parvus. Next base: position 201,631 of record JAJIBD010001706.1, read on the forward strand.
CCCCTGGGGCACCGAGTCAGGGCCGGGGGCCCTCAGCACCCCACGTAAGTGCCAGCAAGCAGCCAGGACCCTGTTGGGAGCTGCAGACCCCTCTGGGAGGTCCAGCCCTCCGCAGACGCACAGATCCTCTGGGGTTCAGGCCACCGTAGGCAGGGGCCCGGTCTCTGCTCCCGGAGCCCTCTGAGCCCCTCAGGCCCTTCCCTCCTGCTCCCTGCTGTCTGGGGAGCGAGACGAGAGTAGGGGGCGAGAGCTGGGCAGGTGGACATGCTCTGGACACTGCCAGTCCTCCCCCCCACCCCTCGGGGCCTGCAGGACAGACAGATCAATTCCGATTACAGCCAACAGGTGGCAGCCAAGTCTAGCACATCCCACACTCAGGGCGGTTGGGGACCTCCTGCAGGATTTTGGGGTCCCTGGAGTGAGGGGCGTCTGCCAGCAGGGGGCTCCCTCCCCACAGCCTTCCCTCGCCCCTCCTGATTAGGGCCTTGTCCAGCAAACCAGGGCTACGAGCGTCTCTTCCAAACTTGCTTCAACTCATCCCACAAACACCCAGGGGACCCCGGCTTTATTTGCAGCCCCCAGGACGGTCAACTGCAGCCCGCGGAGAAGCAGAATGAGGTGGACGCGGAGAAGCAGAATGAGGTGGAGCTTTCCTCCAGAAAGCTGCTGGAGGAGCAAGGTCCAGCCGCCATTGACCAGGTCCTGCAGGGGCGGGGCTTCACGGAGCAGCCCAGGAGTGCATGGCACCCTCACGGCCACACCTGCCTCCCACACGCCCCGAGCAGCTGGGGGCCCGGTCAGCAGCCGCCCACGAGACACTTGCCCCACACCAGCCAGCCGCTGATCAGCAGGAAGAGCAGGGCCAGGGCGGCGGCCAGGGACACAGAGGGCACGAGGTCCGACTCCCGGGCGTCGGGGCGGTGGCCCCGGGCTGGGGTGCAGCGGGGGCTCCGACAGCTGAGTGCTAGAGAGCTTCTCCGCTGGGGGCCCGGCCGCCCATGGGTGGGGAGGAGGGCGAGCGAGGGCCCCCAGAAGAGGTCCAGCCTTGGGGAGCAGGAACGAGAGCCGGGGGCTGTCCCGGAGCGGCCGTCTCCTCTGTGAATGGGTTGACAGAGGGGTGAGCCAGCGCCTGACCGTCAGTGTTCCTCCCCTCCCTCACTGCCCCTCGCCGAGATGGTCTGGAAAGGCTGGTTCTGCCCCTCCGTCACCTGCGCCCCAGTGCCAAGCACCTGGAATGCAGCCCAGCCTGCTCCTGGCACGTGGAAGCTGGCAGACTGGTCTGCAGGGCCCCGCCAGCCAGGCTCTGTCCATCCTCCCCAGCAAAGCATCACCTCACTAGGAGCCAGGTGAGGCTCAGCAGGAATGTGGCGGGCCGTGGCGGGCCGTGGCGGGCATGGTGGGCGCGGTGGGATGTATCCCAGAGGCTAGACCGAGGCATGTGGCTACCCGCACGCCCCACCCACCAGCTCCTCTGCCCCAGGCAGTTCGCACTTGGCCACTGTTAGGCTCCAGGAGTTGGGGTCTCTGCCCAGCCCTTCCCAACCCCGGCAGGAGGCTACCTTCAGATGGGGGCACCCACGTCCTCAGCGGCGTCGCAGGCGCGGACGGCAGCGACTTCAGGACTTCAGCTGGGCCACGCCCTCCTGGTGCCTCCCTAGGCTGGTGCTGGGCTGAGGGGCGGGGCTTGGATCGCCTAAGGAGTCCCCACCCCAGGAGGGCGGAGAACCACAAGCTGGGGGAGATTTTGTCATGGCTTCTGGGTCCCTGCAATGGGCAGGAAGGAGAGAAGAGCCCCAGCTTCTCAGACAGAGGCCCAGAGGCCCAGGCTGGAGGTAAGAGCCCCTTAGAAATGAAGGTGAGGGGCCGGAGCGATAGCCCAGCGGGTAGGGTGTTTGCCTTGCACGCAGCTGGCCCGTGCTGGCCCAGGTTCGATCCCCGGCATCCCATATGGTCCCCGAGCACCGCCAGGAGTGATTCCTGAGTGCAGAGCCAGGAGTAACCCCTGAGCATTGCCGGGTGTGACCCAAAAAGCAAAAAGAAAGAAATGAAGGTGAGGACGCCAAGTACCTGCCCTGCCAAAGCCGTGGCAGCCCTATCACACCCCAACAGCTGCCGCCACCCCACAGCGTTTCAGAGAAGTGTGAAAAATAAATGAATACAAGCAATAGTACAGCAAGTAGGGCACTCGCCTTGCATGCAGTCAAGCGGCGCTCAATCCCCCAATCCCCAGCTTCCCATATGGTCCCCCAAGTACACCAGGAGTAATTCCCGAGGGCAGGGCCAGCAGTAACCCTGAGCACCATTGGGTTTGACCCAAAACAAGCAAACAAAAAATGAAGATCGCCATCTCCCCAGGTAAGGTCCATGTCAAAGGCACGGTTGACTGAGAGCCTGAATCCCAGGTCAGCCTCGAGTACACCTGGGTCCTCAAGCACCATGAACAACAGAGACTCCAGTTGCTGCTCTCAGCGTCAGACTAGAACCTGACACCCCGTGAGTGCCGCAGTGCACCCCACCTCCAAGACATGAGGGCGCTGCACCGCGTGTTGACACAAGCCTGCCTCTCCCCACCTAAACCACATGAGGGCACTGCAGTCTTGCTGCACACACCGCCTGCACCTCCCCGCCTCCACCACGTGGTGGCGCTGCACAGCGTCGGCTGCTCTTCCCCCAACACCACACGTAGTGCTGCTCATACAGGTTGCACCTCCCCCCACCTCCACCAGGTGGTGGCGCTGCACAGGGTCTGGCTGCACCTCCCCAGTTTCACCACGTGGTGGCGCTGTACAGTGTCATCTGCACCTCCCCACATCCACCAGGTGGTGGCGCTGTAAGGGTCTTGCTGCACCTCCCAAGATTCACCACGTGGTGGCGCTGTGCAGCATCGGCTGCAGCTAGCTCCACCACTTGATGGCACTGCACAGCGTCTGACTGCAGCTCCCCACCTCCACCAGGTGGTAGCGCTGCACAGGGTCTGGCTCACCTACCCAGATTCACCACGTGGTGGCGCTGCACAGTGTCAGCTGCACCTCCCCACCTCCACCACCTGGTGGCGCTGCACATACAGCCTGCACCTCTGCAGCTCCACCACATGGAGGTGCTGCACAGCGCCTGGCTGCACTTCCCACCTCCATCAAGTGTTGGCACTGCACATTATCAGCTGCACCTCCCACCTCCACCAGGTGGTGGCGCTGCAAGGGTATAGATGCACCTCCTCAGTTTCACCAAGTGGTGGCGCTGCACAGCGTCAGCTGCACCTCCCTAGCTCCACCACTTGGTGGCGCTGCACAGCATCTGACTGCAGCTCCCCACCTCCACCAGGTGGAGCACAGGGTCTGGCTGCACCTCCCTAGTTCACCACGTGTTGGTGCTGCACAGCGTCGGCTGCATCTCCCATCTCCACCACGTGGTTGCGCTGCACACTGTCGGCTGCACCTCCCACCTCCACCACGTGATGGCGCTGCACAGGGTCTGGCTGCACCTCCCCACCTACACCACCTGGTGGCACTGCACAGGGTCTGGCTGCACCTCCCCACCTACACCACCTGGTGGCACTGCACAGCATCAGCTGCATTTCCCCACCTCCACCAGGTGGTGGCGCTGCACACCGTCGGCTGCACCTCCCCAGTTCCACCACGTGGTGGCGCTGCACACATCTGCTGCACCTTCCCCCAGCACCACGTGCTGACACTGCACAGCATCTGGCTGCACCTCCCCAGTTCCACCACGTGGTGGCGCTGCACAGCGTCTGCCTGCGCCCCCACCTCCTCCACGAGGTTGCGCTGTGCAGTCTGGTTAGGCACAGTTTGCATCTCCCGGGTCCACGTGGGGGCTCTGCATACTCCTCGGAATCACCAAAGCAAGGCTGACCCTGCTCACCGGCATTCTGAGTGCTTAGGAGCTGCCCGACTCCGAGGAAGCACCAAGACGGGTTCTGAGGGGGTTCACCAGGAGTAAGGGCACTTTCTAGGGGAGAAGCTTCCGCTTCCTGGAGTGCTCAGGAGTTCGATCACATTTCCCAGGTGCTCTGTTGCAGGATTCCCCTGAGCACGTCCATGCCGAGGTGTGCGTATGTGTGGGGGGAGAGTCTAGTCCAATTCTGCTGTGCTGGTATCAGAACCAGGGATGGACCGGGGCCTATGTGCTACCAGCGAGCCAGGTCCGAAACAGGCGTGAGAGGGCAGGGAGGCAGCACGGTGCTTAGGGTATTTCTGCCTCCTGAGCACGGCTGGGTGCGGCCCCTGAGGTTCCCAGAGCTCAGAGTTGAGCAGGTGATCCCTGGTGTGCCCGGTAGCACTGAACCTCCTTTAGTTGCTGAAAATGGCTTGGAAGGACCCTGATCCCTCACATCACCTGAGGGACACCCCCTGCCCCCGGAAAATAAACTGTGGAATAGGAGTAAGAGCCCGTTACTGCAGGCCCAGGGACACAGGCAGTGGCAGGACACTTGCCTTGCACTGACCAGCCAGGTTTGATCCCCAACACCACAACGCCGTAGAGAGCCCAGCGGAGCACAAAGCGAAGTCCACCCTGAGCACAGAGCAAGGGGGTCAGCCCTGAGAACAAAGTCAGGAGCCAGCCCTGAGCACAGAGCCGGGAGTCCACTCTGAGCACAGAGCCAGGGGTCAGCCCTGAGAACAGTGCCAGGAGCCGGCCCTGAGCACAGAGCCGGGAGTCCACCCTGAGCACAGAGCCAGGGGTCAGTCCTGAGAACAGAGCCAGGAGCCGGCCTTGAGCACAGAGCAAGGGGTCAGCCCTGAGAACAAAGTCAGGAGCCGGCCCCTGAGCACAGAGCCGGGAGTCCGCTCTGAGCACAGAGCCAGGGGTCAGCCCTGAGAACTGAGCCAGCAGCCAGCCCTGAGCACGGAGCCGGAAGCGAGCCCTGAGCACAGAGCCGGGAGTCCACTCTGAGCACAGAGCCAGGGGTCGGCCCTGAGAACAGAGCCAGGAGCCAGCCCTGAGCACTGAGGCGGGAGTGAGCCCTGAGCACAGAGCCGAGAGTCAGCCCTGAGCACAGAGCCAGGAGTCTGCCCTGAGCACAGAGCCAGGGGTCAGCCCTGAGCACAGAGCCAGGAGTCTGCCCTGAGCACAGAGCCAGGGGTCAGCCCTGAGCACAGAGCCAGAAGCCGGCCCTGAGCACAGAGCCAGGAGTCCGCCCTGAGCACTGAGCCAGGAGTGAGCCCTGAGCAGAGAGCCGGAGTCAGCCCTGAGCACAGAGCCGGGAGACAGCCCTGAGCACAGAGCCGGGAGTCAGCCCTGAGCAAGAGCCAGGGGTCTGCCCTGAGCACAGAGCCCAGAGTCCACCCTGAGGACAGAGCCGGGAGCCCACCCCTGAGCACGAGGCCGAAGTGAGCCCTGAGCACAGAGCCGGGAGTCAGCCCTGAGCACAGAGCCAGGAGCCTGCCCAGAGCAATGAGCTGGGAGCCCGCCCTAGGCAAAGAGCCAGGGGTCAGACCTGAGCACAGAGCCAGGAGCCAGCCCTGAGCACAGAGCCAGGAGTCCACCCTGAGCACTGAGACGGGAGTGAGCCCTGAGCACAGAGCCGGGAGACAGCCCTGAGCACAGAGCCGGGAGTCAGCCCGAGCACAGAGCCGGAGTCAGCCCTGAGCACAGAGCCAGGAGTCAGCCCTGAGCACAGAGCCGGGAGCCCGCCCTGAGCAGAGCCAGGAACCAGCCCTGAGCACGGAGGCAGGAGCTAGCCCTGAACACGGAGTTGGGAGTCCGCCCTGAGCACAGAGCCAGGAGCCCACCCTGAGCACAGATCCGGGAGTCAGCCCTGAGCAGAGCCAGGAGTCAGCCCTGAGCACTTAGCCAGGAATCAGCCCCTGAGCAAAGAGCTGGGAGTCAGCCCTGAGCACAGAGCCAGGAGTCAGCCCCTGAGCACTGGAGCCAGAAGTCAACCCTGAGCACAGAGCCGGGGAGCCTGCCCTGAGCACAGAGCCGGGAGTCAGCCCTGAGCACAGAGCTGGGAATCAGCCCTGAGCACTGAGCCAGGAGTCAACCCTGAGCATAGAGCCAGGAGCCAGCTCTGAGCAAGGAACTGGGAGTCAGCCCTGAGCACAGAGCCAGGAGCCAGCCCTGAGCACAGAGCCAGGGAGTCAGCCCTGAGCACAGAGCCCGGAGACAACCCTGAGCACAGAGCCAGGTGTGAGCCCTGAGCACTGAGCCAGGAGTCATTCCAAAGCACAGAGCCAGGAGCCAGCTCTGATCACGTAGCCAGGAGTCAGCCCTGAGCACTGAGCCAGGAGTCATTCCAAAGCACAGAGCCAGGAGCCAGCTCTGATCACGTAGCCAGGAGTCAGCCCTGAGCACAGAGCCAGTAGCCAGCCCTAAGCACAGAGCCAGAGGTCAGCCCTGAGCACAGAGCCGGGAGCCCGCCCTGAGCACGGAGCCGGAGTCAGCCCTGAGCACAGAGCCAGGAGTCAGCCCTGAGCACAGAGCCAGGAGCCAGTTCTGAGCACGGAACTGGGAGTCAGCCCCTGAGCACAGAGCCAGGAGGCAGCCCTGATCACAGAGCCGGGAGTCAGCCCTGAGCACTGAGTCGGGAGTCATCCCTGAGCACTGAGTCGGGAGTCAGCCTGAGCACAGAGCCAGGTGGAAGCCCTGTCCACGGAGCTGGGAGTCAGCCCTGAACACAGAGCCAGGAGTCAGCCCCTGAGCACAGAGCCGGGAATCAGCCCTGAGCACTGAGCCGGGAGTCAGCCCTGAGCACAGAGCCGGGAGTTAGCCTTGAGCACAGAGCTGGGAGTCAGCCCTGAGCACCGAGCCAGAGGTCAGCCCTGAGCACAGAGCCGGGAGCCCGCCCTGAGCACGGAGCCGGGAGTCAGCCCTGAGCACAGAGCCAGGAGTCAGCCCTGAGCACAGAGCCAGGAGCCAGCTCTGAGCACAGAACTGGGAGTCAGCCCTGAGCACAGAGCCAGGAGGCAGCCCTGATCACAGAGCCGGGAGTCAGCCCTGAGCACTGAGTCGGGAGTCATCCCTGAGCACTGAGTCGGGAGTCAGCCTGAGCACAGAGCCAGGTGGAAGCCCTGTCCACGGAGCTGGGAGTCAGCCCTGAACACAGAGCCAGGAGGCAGCCCCTGAGCACAGAGCCGGGAATCAGCCCTGAGCACTGAGCCGGGAGTCAGCCCTGAGCACAGAGCCGGGAGTCAGCCTTGAGCACAGAGCCGGGAGTCAGCCCTGAGCACCGAGCCAGAGGTCATCCCTGAGCACAGAGCCGGGAGCCCGCCCTGAGCACCTAGCCGGGTGTCCGCCCTGAGCACAGAGCCAGGGGTCAGCCCTGAGCACAGAGCCGGGAGACAGCCCTGAGCACAGAGCCAGGAGCCAGCTTTGATCAAGGAGCCGGGAATCAGCCCTGAGCACAGAGCCCGGAGTCCCCCCTGAGGAGAGAGCCGGGAGCCCACCCTGAGTACAGAGTCGGGAGTCCGCCCTGAGCCCAGAGGCCAGGGGGTCAGTCCTGAGCACAAAGCCTGGAGTCAGCCCTGAGCACAGAGCCAGGGGTCAGTCCTGAGCATGGAGCCGGGAGTCATCCCTGAGCACAGAGCCAGAGGTCATCCCTGAGCACAGAGCAGGAGTCAGCCCTGAGCACACAGCCAGGAGTCAGCCCTGAGCACACAGCCAGGAGCCAGCCCTGAGCACAGAGCCGGGAGTCAGCCCTGAGCACAGAGCCGGGGCCCGCCCTGAGCACAGAGTCGGAGTCAGCCCTGAGCACAGAGCCAGTAGCCAGCCCTGAGCACAGAACCGGAGTCAGCCCCTGAGCACAGAGGTGGGAGTCAGCCCTGAGCACTGAGCCAGGAGTCGGCCCTGAGCACAGAGCCGGGAGCCAGCTCTGATCACGGAACCGGAGTCATCTCTGAGCACTGAGCCGGGAGTCAGCCCTGAGCACTGAGTCGGGAGTCATCCTGAGCATTGAGTCGGGAGTCAGCCCTGAGCACTGAGTCGGGAGTCAGCCTGAGCACAGAGACAGGAGACAGCCCTGAGCACAGAGCCGGGAATCAGTCCTGAGCACAGAGCTGGGAGTGAGCCCTGAGCACAGAGCCTGGAGTCAGCCCTGAGCACTGAGTCGGGAGTCATCCTGAGCATTGAGTCGGGAGTCAGCCCTGAGCACTGAGTCGGGAGTCAGCCTGAGCACAGAGACAGGAGACAGCCCTGAGCACAGAGCCGGGAATCAGTCCTGAGCACAGAGCTGGGAGTGAGCCCTGAGCACAGAGCCTGGAGTCAGCCCTGAGCACAGAGCCAGGAGCCAGCCCTGAGCACAGAGCCGGGAGTCCGCCTGAGCACGGAACTGGGAGTCATCCCTGAGCACAAAGCCAGGAGCCAGCCCTGAGCACAGAGCCGGGAGTCCGCCCCTGAGCACTCCAGGTGTGTCCCCAGAACAAAACAAAGACTTGGATCTCCCTGTACCCCTGATGGCCACAGAATGCTTGACACGGGCTGTGGAAACCCACGGGCTCACTTGCTGCGCAGAGGTTTTCCCCGGGTCCGCAGCACTGCAGGAGCAGCCCCTGGGGCGATGCTCAGCCGGCACGTGCAGACAGGCGTGAGGCGGGGGTCGCGGCCGGCACAAAGGAAACTCCGCTAGAGCGCGGCGGGGGCGAGGCGGTGCGGGGGGCCGGGCCCAGCCCAGCGACCCCGCGAGCACCGAGCACCGGGGCCGAGCACCCCGCTGCGCTCCAGCTCCGGGAGGAAAGCGCAAAGCGGAGCCAGTGCCGCGCCCTTAAGGGGCCTGTGAGCGCCACGCCCGCCTGAGCTGCGGGGGCTCCTGCCTCCCATTCCCTAATCTGGGGGAAGGGGCACCCAGCGGCGCTCAGGCTTTCTCCTGGCCTGCCCCAGGCATGGCCCTGGCGGGGCTCTGGGCACGGAACCCGGGCACCCGCCCGCCCTCGCAGCCGGGGTCCCGCGACGCGACTGCAAGCCCGGAGGGAGGGGCGCGGTGTGGCCCGGAGTCCCCGAGCTGACCCGGGCGGGCACTCACCAGTGGCCAGGGGGCTCCCCCGCAGGTGCCGCGCCCGAAGGGACTAAAACCCGCACAGCCCAGCACCCGCGCCGGCCTCCACCCGGCCACCAGGATCCGCGCCCAACGCTCCGTCCGCCGCGCCCCGGCCACACGCCCGCCCTGCAGCCCAGCACCCGCGCCCCGGGCCCAGCCCCGCACCGCCCCCGCCCGCGCCCCGGGCCCAGCCCCGCACCCGCCCCCGCCCGCGCCCCGGGCCCAGCCCCCGCACCCGCCCCCGCCCGCGCCCCGGCCCAGCCCCGCACCCGCACGCGCCCCGGCCCGCACCCGCCCGCGCCCGGGCCCAGCCCCGCACCCGCACCCGCACCCGCCCCCGCCCGCGCCCCGGGCCCAGCCCCGCACCCGCACCCGCCCCCGCCCGCACCCGCAGCCGCCCGGCCCCGCAGCCCAGCCCCGCCCGGCCCGCACCCAGCACCCAGCACGCGCGCCCGAGCGCCGCATCCAGCCTCCGCGCCCCGCCCACACCCGAACCGCGCCGTCTCATTGGCCCGCGCCCTCCGCAGCGCCGCCTCGCCGCCAATCGCAGCCCGAGACCGGACGCCGCTAGGCGCCGCGCCGCCGACGCCCGGCTGTCCGCCCGCCGGGTTTCTGGGCAGCCTGTGCCCCGCGGAGCCCCCGGGAGGAGGCGGCCATGCAGGAGCCCTGCTGGGAGCCGTGCGCCCGGACTACGACACCTTCTCGGAGAGCTCGCCCTCGTCCCCGCGGGAGAGCACGCAGCATGGGTGAGCGCCGCTGACCGGGGCTAGAGCGCGGGGAGCCTGCGACCCCCGAGGCCAGCGGGGGCCCGCTCCGGGCCGGGCGCGTCCTTTCCCAGGGCTGACCCCGGGCTGGCAGGGAGCCAGAGAGGGCAGGCGCCCGCTTGAGGCCACACGGCGGTCCTGGCCCCGGCGCACTGCGGGGCTGCCCCCGGCCTGGGAACTTCCGAGGAGCCGCCGCCGTGCGCGGACGGTGACGCTCGCCACCTGCCCAGCAGGGCCGCCCGCACAAGAGGCTGCCCTGGCCACTTTCGCCGCTGTTCCTGGGCAACTTCACTTTCGGCTACGCCATGGTCTACGCCTCGCCCGTCATCCCGGCCCTGAGCGCTCCGCGGACCCCGACCTGAGTCTCACCAACTACCAGGCGTCCTGGTTTGGGGTAAGAACCAGGCTGCCCCGTGCGACCCCTCCAGGCACCGACCCCTTGGCCCTGAGCACGGGAGGACGGTCCTGCTCTGAAATGAGGAACTGAGGAAGTGAGAGGTGGGTGGGGGGCAGCGCCCAGCTCACTCCCTGCCCAGAGGAGCACAGACCTCCCCCGGCAGGCTGCGCCCCAGGCCCGCGGACACCCTGGGCCTCAGACCTGCCGCGCTGTGCTCCCCGCCTCACCCCTTCCCAGAGCAGCTGCAAGGCCTGACGCAGCTCTGACCGTGTGCCCTGCCGGTTGGTCCTCACAGGCTATCTTCACCCCTGGCCGCGGCGGCGGGCGGCCTCAGCTCCATGGCGCTCAGTGACCTTCTGGGCCGCAAACTCAGCATCATGTTCTCGGCTGTGCCTTCAGCCGCCGGCTACATCCTCATGGCGAGTGCACAAGGCCACTGGGCACTGCTGCTGGGCCGGGCGCTGACAGGCTTCGCCGGGGCCTCACGGCCGCCTGCATCCCGGTAAGGCCGGAACCACCCACCCTGAGGCCTCCAAGGGTGATGAGAACTTGTCTGTGCCCCGTAGCTGCCGGTTAGGCTTTCCGGGAAGTCTGTTGGGAAATCCCCCCTGGCACCCCCCACCACTTCCTAAACTTCCCAGCCTCAGTGTTGCTTAATTACAGAAAATCTCCGATGAGCAACAGAGAAAGGGAAGTGGTCCTTCCTCTCTCGCCACAGCCCACCCCTGCTCTGCACAGGGCTGAGGGTGAACAGTCAGCTGGGGGGTCCTGGGCTCCCCACCAATTGGTGGCTTCCCCAGGACCCCATCATGACACGAGCAAGCCTGTGAGCCCCTCGGCTTCCCCAGGTGCTGCCAAACTGCTCCCAGCCCTGTCCCAGATCGGGGTCCCACTGCCGGGGGTGGGGGGTCTTACAGGTCTACGTGACTATGATCACACTCCGGGGGGTCTTACAGGTCTACATGTCTAAGATCACGCCCCTGGGGGTCTTACAGGTCTACATGTCTGAAATCATGCAGGGGGTCTTATAGGTCTACGTGTCTGAGATCATGCCCGGGAGGGGCGGTCATACAAGTCTTTGTGTCTGAGATCATTGGGGGTGGGGTCTTACAGGTCTACGTGACTGTGATCACACCCCGGGGTCTTACAGGTCTACATGTCTGAGATCACGCCCCTGGGGTCTTACAGGTCTTCGTGTCTGAGATCATGCAGGGGGTCTTATAGGTCTACGTGTCTGAGATCACGCCTGGGGGTCGTACAGGTCTACGTGTCTGAGATCATACGGGGGTCGTACAGGTCTACGTGTCTGAGATCATGCAGGGGGTCTTATAGGTCTACGTGTCTGAGATCATGGGGGTCTTACGGGTCTACGTGTCTGGAGATCATGGGGGGGGTCTTACGGGTCTACATGTCTGAGATCATGGGGGGGTCTTACGGGTCTACATGTCTGAGATCATGGGGGGGTCTTACGGGTCTACATGTCTGAGATCATGGGGGGTCTTATGGGTCTACATGTCTGAGATCATGGGGGGTCTTATGGGTCTACATGTCTGAGATCATGGGGGTCTTACAGGTCTACGTGTCTGAGATCATGCAGGGGGTCTTATAGGTCTACGTGTCTGAGATCATGGGGGTCTTACGGGTCTACGTGTCTGAGATCATGGGGGGGGTCTTACGGGTCTACATGTCTGAGATCATGGGGGGTCTTACGGGTCTACATGTCTGAGATCATGGGGGTCTTACGGGTCTACATGTCTGAGATCATGGGGGGTCTTACGGGTCTACATGTCTGAGATCATGGGGGGGTCTTCTGGTCTACATGTCTGAGATCATGGGGGGGTCTTATGGGTCTACATGTCTGAGATCATGGGGGGGTCTTACAGGTCTACGTGTCTGAGATCATGGGGGGTATTACGGGTCTACATGTCTGAGATCATGGGGGGTCTTACAGGTCTACATGTCTGAGATCATGCCCCTGGGGTCTTATAGGTCTACATGTCTGAGATCACGCCTGGGGGTCGTACAGGTCTTCGTGTCTGAGATCATACGGGGGTCTTACAGGTCTACGTGTCTGAGATCATGGGAGGGTCTTACGGGTCTACATGTCTGAGATCATGGGGGGTCTTACGGGTCTTCATGTCTGAGATCATGGGGGTCTTGCAGGTCTACGTGTCTGAGATCGCGCCCCGGCATTCGTGGAGCTCTGGGGCCACGCCCCAGCTGATGGCAGTGTTTGGGTCACTGTTGCTCTATGCCTTGGGTGAGTAGCGGGCTGGGGGAGACGGATACCAACAGGCGGGCACGGGGCCGTGGGTGCCACCCAGGGAGCAGCCCCCACTGACGGGTCAGAAGGCCCCAGCACTCCCTGGCCGCTGACAGCCTCTGGGGCCACGGCGAGTCTGTGCAAAGGCCAGAGTCAGGCTGGTGAGGTGGGCAGGTTTGGAAGGAGGGGCCGGCCTGCCCCGCTGCCCGCTCACCCCGCTGTGACCCTTCCTCCCAGACCCCTCCAGGACCTTGGCTCTGTAGTGGGCTCTGGGTCAGGCATTAGTGCGCCCGGGCCCTGTGTCCAGCCCGGAGCCCACCCCCTCACTTTCCGCAGGCGTCCTGCTGCCCTGGCGCTGGCTGGCCGTGGCCGGGGAGGTGCCGGTGCTCCTCATGGTGCTGCTTCTCACCTTCACGCCCAACTCTCCGCGCTTCCTGCTGACGCAGGGCCGGGCCGAGGAGGCGCTCCGGGCACTGAGCTGGCTGCGCCGGGCCCCGGGCCGACGTGCACTGGGAGTTCCAGCAGATCCAGGACAACGTCCGGAGACAGGTGGACGGGCGGCCCTGGGCCTCGCGGCGCAGGAGGGGGTGAGGCCGCAGGCTCTGTTGGGGGCCTCCGTCCCAGAGGGGCCAGCGTGGCCCAGCGTGGCCCCCCCCTGAGCAGCGGCCTCGTCTCCAGAGCAGCCCCCTGTCGTGGGCCGAGGCCTGGGAGCCCCCCGTGTTCCGGCCCGTGGCCATCGCGGTGCTGATGCGTCTCCTGCAGCAGCTGACCGGCATCACCCCGCTGCTGGTCTACCTGCAGCCCATCTTTGAGAGCACCAACGTGCTGCTGGTGAGTGGCGGCGGCGCGGCCGAGCACGCGCTTCCCCGGAAGCTTCACTTCCTCTGTAGCGGCCGCTGGGCCCATGAGATTTGCAGATTGAGGGGGCAGCTCTGGGGGGCCGGGGTGGGCTGGGAGCGGCAGGCCAGAGCCCTCTGCCCCGTGCTGCCCACAGCCCCCCAAGAGTGACGCGGCCATCGTGGGTGCTGTGCGGCTCTTCTCGGTGCTGGTTGCTGCCCTCACCATGGACCTGGCGGGCCGCAAACTGCTGCTGTTTGTCTCAGGTGAGCACTGCCGCCCGTGCTCCCGCCCTGCGGCCTGGGGAGGCAGGTGCCACGGGTGCCACGGCATGTGGCGGCAGCTGCTCAGGCCCGTGGCCTCCCCGGGCTGCTCTGTCCACAGCCACCATCATGTCTGCTGCCAACCTGACCCTGGGGCTCTATGTCCACTTCCACCCCAAGCCGCTCAGCCCCAACACCACACTGGGCCTTGCGGCTGGGCCCTTCCGAGTCCCAGAGCAGACCCTGGCCACGCCCTCCGACCCGCTCAGCCTGGTGCCACTGCTGGCCGCCATGCTCTTCATCGTGGGTAGGTGCAGGCCCGGGGTCGGGAGCAGAGGGGCTGCCCTGGGGACCCCCAACCTGTTCCCTCTCTGCAGGCTATGCCATGGGCTGGGGCCCGCCACGTGGCTCCTCATGTCAGAGATTCTGCCGCTGCGGGCACGTGGCGTGGCCTCGGGGCTGTGCGTGCTGGTCAGCTGGCTCACGGCCTTCGCCCTCACCGTGTCCTTCCAGCTGGTGGTGGTGAGTGTCATGTGCTACCGGGCCCTTCACACAGACTCCCACGCTCACGGTGACACCGTCCTTGTCACGGCAGGCTAATGCCCGGAAGCTCCCCAGCTGACTGACCCAGACCAGCCCACATGCACATGTCACGTGTCTCTCCACACATACATAGAGGACTCGTGCAGACACAGGCACACATTCATGCAGGCATGTGGACATGGATGTGCACATGTACACACAGACATGGGCCTAGGCAAACACACAGATGCTTGTGGACAGAAATATGTGCACACACATGCAGATACATGTGTACTCACACACGTGTGCTGAACACGTGATGTACACACACTCCGATGCAGGCACCAGAAGCACATGCACACACGCTCAGACCACGCGGTACACGACACCCCGTACTCCCACAACATGCAGACTCACACAGACACGTGCACACACTCAGACCACGTGTACACGACACCCGACTCCCACAACGTGCAGACTCACAGACACGCGTGCACACACACTCAGACCACGTGTACACGACACCCCGTACTCCCGTAACGTGCAGACTCACACAGACACGTGCACACACTCAGACCACGCGTGTACACGACACCCCGTACTCCCACAACGCAGACTCACAGACACATGCACACACTCAGACCACGTGTACACGACACCCCATACTCCCGCAATGTGCAGACTCACAGACACGTGCACACACGCTCAGACCACGTGTACACGACACCCCGTACTCCCACAAAGTGCAGACTCACAGACACGTGTACACGACACCCCATACTCCCACAACGCAGACTCACAGACACGTGCACACACACTCAGACCACGTGTACACAACACCCCGTACTCCCACAACGTGCAGACTCACGTGCAGACTCACACAGACACGTGCACACACAGGGATTCAGTTCCTGCCTGGCAGGCCCCACCCCGGGTGAGCCCCCAGCTGGCCCTGGGCCAACAGAGTCAAGGCCCTCTTCAGCTTACAGAACTGGCGGGTGCGGACGTCAGAGTGCACCCGGCAGCCGGTGGGCAGCAGTCCCGCTCGGGCTCGGGTTCTCGCGTGGGCAGGGAGGTGGTGGCACCGACGTGGTGCCAAGGGCAGGGTGAGCGGGCAGTGCTGACAGACCTCCCGCCCCAGAAAGCTGTGGGCCTGCAAGTCCCTTTCTTCTTCTTCGCTGCCATCTGCCTGGTCAACCTGGTGTTCACGGGCTGCTGCGTGCCCGAGACCAGGGGCCGGTCGCTGGAGCAGATCGAGACCTTCTTTCGCACGGGGCGTCGCCTCCCTCCTGCACTAGGTGAGCCCAGGGGCCAAGCTGCCCTAAGGCGGGGACAGCACCCACCAGCAGCTGGGCAAGGAGGGCTGCTGGACTGCCCAGTCGCCGCCGTGACCTGCCAGCGGGTGTCCACGGTGCTGCCCCTCCCCGCCGTGACCTGCCCGCGGAGGCCTGCAGCTTCCCCTCCCTGCCACGAGGGTCTGGGCGGCTGGAGCAGCTGCTCCTCGGGCGAGACCTGGCCCCGTCCCCAGGGAGACGCTCGGTCCTGCACCCGCACCCTGTACGTTGTTTTCGCCGTTTGTAAAATAAAGATCCAGGCTGCGCCTAGAGAACTTGGGTCTGATCCAGAAGTGGGGGCCTCCACCAGCCAGGCCAGGCCCAGTGCTCAGCTCAGGCCCTAGCAGTGGGCAGCTGCTGTCCGAGAGCAGCAGTTTCCTGGGGAGCCGCTGTCGGGTGGACAGCAGGTGGCAGCAGATAAGGCAGAGGCTGCCAGGGAGCCACGGGGTCTCTGGGCTTTATTGCTGGGAACACAGGAGCAACCCCCAGAAGAGACGGGGTGTGGGTGGGCACCCAGCCCCTGCCTCCTCTCCTGCCTGGCAGGGGCCCCTGAGGAGAGGAGCCCTGAGGCAGGGCAGAGACAGACAGCACTCGGGACACACACACACACGGCCACGTGACCTGCAGGCCACGTCCTCAGTCCTGGGAATCCAGCTGTGGCGGAGGACATGGCCCAGAGAGGCCTCGAAGGCTCATGTCCCACGGCTGGCTGCCCGCAGGGCTCAGCGGCAGTAAGGACAGACGCTGAGGGGGCTGCAGAGCCCCCTGCCCCGCCCCCAGCCTAAAGAAAAGGCTCTGGAGGCACAGGCGGGAAGGGACGCTGTGTGGACATGGTGCCACCACTGGCCAGCTGTGCCCAGGGAGGTGCATGGGGCTTGGCTCCTCGCAGCAGCACCAGCCAGCCCAGCCCTGCTCGGGCACTCGAGGCCAGGCACCCTGGGAGAGCTGTGGGCCGCGGGAGTGGGCACGTGCGCCTGCCCCTAGCCCACACCTCACACCCCCCAAGTCAGGCCCAAAGCCCGGCTGTCCAGCAGGGTCCATCTGACAAGTACCAGGCACTTCCGGTGCCAGGCCACTGGGAGGGCACAGCTCTGGGCACGGGGCAGAAGCTCTTTCTCCTGGCGGCCTCGAGGCTGCCCGCGAAGCTGGTGAGTGGTGGGCACTCACGGCTCCCCCTCGAGGGTCTCCGAGGCGTCTCAGTTTGTCGCTTCTGCTGCTGTAGCCGCGCATAGGACACTGCATCGCCCCTGGGGACAGAGGCAGGACACAGCGCTGAGACACGTCACGTGGGCGCATCACCCGGCACGGCAGGGACACGGGTGCGCCACTCGACACGGCACGCCACACGGGGCGCGACACTCGTCGGCCCGTCCTCCCCGGTGCCCATCTTTGCTCTGGCCCTCACGCACTTCCTGCCCAGGGCTGCGAGCCCATACAGGACGCCGGTGGCGAAGGCGACAGCGTTGCCCAGCAGAGTGGTGAGTGTCAGGCTGATGACGACAGGGACCACGGCCATCCTGTGGGGACAGGGTGTGTTCAGGGCACGCGCAGGCCCCGACAGCAGCTTTGGGAGGACCCCGGTGCCGCCTCGGGAGTCAGCCCCTCTCCTGGCTGGGGCCGGGTCTGCCAGGGACGGCCACACAGGACACCAGCCCCACCGGCGGCCCCCGAGGCTGTCAGTGACAGAGGTGGATCAGGGAGTCGGACGGGAAACCGAGGTGGCCGCGCCAGAGGCCCTCGCGAGGAGGTGGGCAGGCACAGCTTGTCCCTGTTCCGCTGCCGCAGCCTGCTGCAGGGGTCAGGCCCTGGGCCTTGCACACACACGTCCCAGGGATACTCTGAGCCTGCCAGAGGCCATTCCAGAAGCCACAGCTGCGTGCTGTGCTGGGGTCTGGGACCAGGGTCCTGCAGGGCCTGTTCAGGCGCTGGCCCGCCTGGTCTCAGGCGTGTTCCTCAGGGTCTGCAGGCAGGGATGGCTGGCGACTGTCCACCCTGCCTGGCTGGGTCACCTCTCTGCCCTCTCAGCGGGTCTCGCGGCACCAGAGCTGGGCACGTTTCCGGCTGGCCAGTGCCTGTGGGGAGTGACCCCTGTGCGTCCCCACGCTCACCCGCAGTAGAAGATGGCCTTCTGCCAGGAGCGCCGCCGGTCCATCCGCTCGCCACGGCATTGGCGAACTCGATGAAGGGCAGCAGAAGGGCGCCTCGCACAGCAGCAGGACGAAGGCGGTCATGCTGGGCAGACACGGAGGTCACACCAGCCCACAGCCCGCCCCGCTGCTCCCACCCAGGAGCTGCCTCCGCCTCCAGCTGGGTCTCAGCCCTTCCGTGGCTGCGCTGGGGGACCCTGCCCTGGGCTCGTGGAGACGGGTGGCCGCCCTGGGCAGCAGGGTCAGTCAGTGCGGGCACGTGGGGCTGGGCCAAGAGGGCACACGTGCCTGGCGAGTCCATTTGGAGCCCTGTGAGGCTGCCGGCTCTGGGGGCCCCACTGTCCACTCGCCCGTGTTCCCTGGACACAGGTGCCACTTGCCAGCCCCGCAGCCGGGGCAGCAACACTGGAGGAGACGCAGGCCGGGGCACCCCAAGGCCTGAGCTCTGAGGCAGAGCCCTGTGGGCCGTCTGGGGCAGTGCTGAGCACCCCTTTTTCCTCCTATAGGGCGGCAGCGCCCTGGGGTCAGCCCCTCACCCACCTCCCGCGGGTGCCAAGACCCAGGCACTCACATCATCCACACGCCGCTGCGATGTTCAGAGGGTGGATGGTGACGCAGTTGAAGAGGCCTGAGGTGGCACAGGCTGGAGAGTGGGAGGGGGCTGGCTGATGCCCCCACGTGCCCCTCTCCCCCAGCCCCTCAGCTCAGGGGTTCCGAGGCTGCGGGGGGTGGCTGTCTCACCCTTGGGGACCGGAGGAGCCATCGGGCGCCTGAGCCCAGCAGGCACCAGGAGACACTCGGCGTCCAGTCCACAAGTCAGGCGAGGCAGAGGTACGGCAAGACCTCTGGCCCCCACAACTGAAGGGACGTGTCCCCCAGCCCGCCCGGCAGGAAGGGGGGTGGGGGGTGTGGTCCGAGCAGGTCATGAAACTTGCAGGTCTCCGCACCAGGCCCCCTCGCCAACTTCCCAGACTCCCTGTAACCTGACGCCCGGCTGCCCTGGCCAGCAGAAGGCGGCCAGCAGCCCCCGGGCTTCTGTGGGGCCAGCTCAGGGGACAGCCTGGGGCAGCTGCCCGCAGACCCACTAGCAGGGTCCCATCTTCCGAACGGGAAAGTGACCAGCACAGGCCCAGACTCCACAGCCACGACCCAGACGCCTGTCAGCCCTGCCCACCTGCTGGCATTCACCGTGTTGGGACTTAGGCTGGCGCACCGGGCACCCCAACCTTCTGGGGCGGTCAGGCTGGCATCCCCGGCACCCCAACCTTCTTTCTGGGGCGTCACATGCCTGGTCGGGGTGTCGCGGATGCCAGCTGGGGCCAGCGGGGCGGGGCTCACAGGACAGTGGGGCCACCCTGTGCCCCCGCCTGCCAGGCCACCGGCCAGCACCCGATTTTGACAGCGGCCCACCTCACGCCAGGCTGGCTGGACGAGAACCCTGCCGGCCTCTCCGTTTGCGCCAGCTACCGCCTCTGCATCGGGGGTGTCCAGCCAGTCAGCACGTGGCCAGGGGTCCCGAAAGGTGCCCCGGGCACGGAGGGCGGGCACGGGGGCAGGCGCGGGGACTGACCCCGTTTGCACAGGAGCCGCGCACGGAGGCCGGGGCGGCCGGCAGAGGCCGCCTGTCCTGGCCAGCACCCGAAGGCAGCGTGGGGCCGGCCGTGGCCTCGCGGGGGGGCGCTGGGCGCGGCGCCGTGACGCCACCCGGAGCCCCGCGGCGGCCGTCGCCGTGGCAACCACAAGGCCCGCCCCTCCGGCTGCCCCCAGCCCACGAGGGTCGCCCCGGTACTCACACACTGCCCCCAGCACCCCCGACAGGCGGCACAGCCAGCGGTACCACCACGTCATGCCCTCCTCCTGCGCGGGCGGCGCCGAGTTGGCGGCCGCGGCCGCCCGCCCGGGAAGCTCATGATGCGGCCGCTGGGCGCTGTGCGGCTCACAAAGACCCGAGCGGCCCGCCGCGCTGCCTTCTGGGAGGGCAATTAGAATACGGGGCGGGGCCCGGGCGGAGGCTCGCGATCATTAGCATGGGGCGGGGCTAGGAGGGAAGACGCTGCCTCATTAGCATGGGGGCGGGGCTCGCGGAAGAAAGGATGCGGGGCTCGCGGAAGAAAGGATCCGAACCGCGCTTATTAGCATGGGGCGGGGCTAGGAGTGAAGACGCTGTTCATTAGCATGGGGGCGGGGCTAGGAGGGAAGCCGCTGCTCATTAGCATGGGGGCGGGGCTCGCGGAAAAAGGATCCGACCGCGCTTATTAGCATGGGGCGGGGCTAGGAGTGAAGTGAAGACGCTGCTCATTAGCATGGGGGCGGGGCTCGCGGGAGAAAGGATCGGGACCGCGCTCATTAGCATGGGGCGGGGCTCGCGGGAGAAAGGTTCGGACCGCGCTCATTAGCATGGGGCGGGGCTAGGAGGGAAGACGCTGCTCATTAGCATGGGGCGGGGCTCGCGGGAGAAAAGATCCGGACCGCGCTCATTAGCATGGGGCGGGGCTAGGAGGGAAGACGCTGCTCATTAGCATGGGGCGGGGCTCGCGGGAGAAAAGATCCGGACCGCGCTCATTAGCATGGGGCGGGGCTAGGAGGAAGCCGCTGCTCATTAGCATGGGGCGGGGCTCGCGGGAGAAAGGATCCGGACCGCGCTCATTAGCATGGGGCGGGGCTAGGAGGGAAGACGCTGCTCATTAGCATGGGGCGGGGCTCGCGGGAGAAAGGATCCGGACCGCGCTCATTAGCATGGGGGACCGGGTTCTCGCGGAGGTGCTGGGAGCATCCTCTGGCCCCAGGGAGCACTACAGGTCCCAGATCTGGGAGAAAGATCTTCGTGCGCGGGGATCCTGGCCCAGGTAGGACCGGAGGGCACAGCTGGCACGAGAGCTCTCGCTCAGATCGGACCTGCAGTGCCGCGGTGCAGATTTCCGGGCCAGATTTGGACCCGGAACGTGAGGACACAGCCGCTGAGACCCACGGCTTGTTTATTGCTGGCCCGGCCTTGCGCACCCGGGAAGCCCGTCGGTGGGACGTGAGACGCCCACCCCAGGGCGGCCGCCCTGCCTTCAGCGCTCCGAGGGCTCCCGGGACTGGGGCTGTGCTTGGGGGGGGGCCCGGGCCAGCCGCACTACTGTGCTCTGGACGGAAGGGTCCAGTACCGGCCTCGCAGGCTGGCCTGGGCTTGCAGGAAGCCGGGGCTGAACTCCATCTCCACCTGGCTGCCCTCCGCCTCCCAGTAGAGTGTCCGCTGCCCACGGAAGGTGGCCGTCCTGGGCCGGTGCAGGTCTCGGATCTGGGAGAGGCCATAGCTTCCGCGTCACTCCTCAGGTGACAGGAGCTCCTGGGCCGCAGACCCCAGCGGTGCCGGGCAGGGAGGACGCTGCTGTCCCGCGGGGGCTCGGCATTCTAGAGCCTGGGGCCCGCCTCCCCAGCACCCCACTCCTGACCCATCTGGACGCACCGACACGTAGCTGGCCTCGCGCGCCCGGCTCCAGCGCCTGCATCAGTGACCAGGGCGCCGAATGGCGACGCGGGTGTCGGGGCCGTGCTGATGAAGACGCGCAGCCCCCACTGGGGTCCCCTCTGCGCCGGCGGGGCTGACGATGTCCCCACGGGGGCCCAGGAGCTGCGTGTCGCACTCTGCAGGGCAGAGCAGGGGTGGGTGTCCCAGGGAGCCCCAGGATGCGGGCAGTGAGGCTGAGCCAGCAAAGTAGCACCACACCCGGCCTTGTCAGGACCCAGGGACGCTGTGGGGGAGCCCCCTGACACCAAGTCCCAGGGTCCCTCCCCTGTGGGACACACCGGCCTTCAGCCAGACTAGGTTGAGGCCAGGCGGACCCCAGGAGAGCCACGGGGGTATGGCACGTGCCCATGCGGGCACCGGGGAGCCTGGGCCTGAGGCAAGGGCACCACCACTGGACCGGGCAGGACATGCCCACAGGGACCTTCAGGTCACCCCAAGAAGCAGAGCCGTGAGGGGCAGGCCCCTGGAGGCTGGACTCACCCCTGTGGAAGGCCCCCCGAGGCGGGGGCGGCCTCCCGTACTGCAGCAGCACACCGCCGCCTGCAGGCCGTCCCTCGGCGCTGCCGCACTACCAGCGTGTTGCCGCCCGAGCTGAGGGTGGCACCCGCCAGCCGCCTGCACACCTTCCTCCAGGTGAGCCGCGTCCACAGCAGCAGCGCGTCCCCTAGGGGAGGAGGGGCAGTCGCTCTGGAGGACAGTTGTGGCCGGGCACCTTCCCCACAGGGCCGCGAGGGGCCGGGACCCACCAGCACTGCAGTTCAGGGAGGTCTCGAGGATGTGCAGGGTCACCTCCTCGCCCAGGGGCCGCCCGATGGACACCACACAGTCGGCTAGCCCTGAGTCACGCAGGTCCAGGGTGCCCGAGGGCTCAAGAAGCTGCCGGCCACAGGGCCCTAGGAAGAAGGGAGCAGGCCAGGGTCAGCGGGAGTGATGGGGCCACTGACAAAGGGCTTGTTCTCAGGAGCTGGGCTGGGGCCGGAGGGCTGCTGGGTCACAGAGGTGCTGGTCCAGCCCCGGCCCCACATGCAGTGGCTGTCCCGGGACCATGGACCTCAGACCCTGATAGTGCACGACAGAAAGGGAAAAGACAGAACCAGACTGTCCACGAGGCGGAGGGGCTGGGGGCCAGGACCCCTGGACGGAGGCGTCTGTGGGGAACACTGAGCCGGGTCTGGAGCAGCAGCTTCCTCAGGGGGTGCCGAGCTGCCGGACGCCAGCAGTGAGCAGGGCCCAGCCCAGCAGCCACGCACAGAGGCCGGCTTGGGCAGATGGCGGCAGAAGGCGACAGGCACGGGGCTCTGGGGTCCCAGGCAGGTGTCCTGCCGCTGCTGGGTGCCAGCCCCACAGGAGACGGAGCACTGCAGAGAGAGCAAAGGGCGGAGTTCGCACATCTGCCTGGCACAGGCGCGGCAGCTCCTCCCCTTCTCCAGAGGACCGGTGAGGTCAGGAGGCGGGAGCAGGCTGCCCCAAGGTGCCCTGGCCGCCTGGAGCTCTCCATGCCGGTCAGCCACCCCAGGCCTTGCTGGCCTCTTATCAGGCCCCAGCCACTACCTCCCTGCTTAGGGTTTGCATCAGAATCGCTCACCGGTGTCCAGGCACTGAGCTGCCACCGGAATGCACAGTCAGCGGCCATGCAGGGGACACTGGCCTGGGGCTGCAGCAGCCCGGCACAGGCCGCCCCATCCAGGGTCACATCCTGACCTCGGTCACGCTGCACACAGGCCACCAAGCGCGAGGCACTGCCGAGGCCGCAGCTGGCTGAGCATGGCCCCAGGGACACGACTGTCCACCTGCAGGGAAGACCCACAGAGGATGGTGGCTGGCCCCAGGTGGCTGTGCTGACCGAGGGCTGGGAGAGCCAGGGAGGGCGCTGCAGGCTGCGGGGACCCTGACTGGCATCTCGAGGGCCAGGGGCCCTTCCAAGCCAAAGCCCACAGTAATGGAATACGGAGCCCGGGTGGAAGCGGAAGTGAAGAGTGGCATGTTCTGCACAGGAGATCCGGGACTGGGCTTGGGGGTCTGGTGTGTTTAGATTTTCTGTGGGAGACAGAAGAGACTTCTGCCATCACACACGATAGCCGGGAAGGAGGCGACTGGGTCCTGGCCTGTCCCCTGCGGTCCCGTTCTTCCTGGCCCTCCCTTCCTGACCACAGTGGCCTGAGGATCTCAGGCCTTGAGGCTGGCCCCTTAGCGGCTGGCTGTCCAGCTCACTGACCGGGCGGGCAGGGCTGGGTGCTGCAGGGCTCCTGTGGCTCCGGGCGGGCAGGGCCTGGCACTGGTCATCGGGCAGGATCTGCTCCTCTGGGTCCTCCCCACGGGCCGGGCACAGTACAGGATCCTCCTGGCAACCCCTCCGCCACAGCTCGCGCTGCAGGCCACGGCTTGTACCGCCACCTGGGGAAGCGTCTTTCCCTGTACCGGCTGCTTGGCACAGCGGGAATCCCCAGACTGCAGCACAGCACGGTACTACGTGCCACGGTGCCAACAGCCTCCAGCACAGCCTACGTGCCATGGTGCCAACGCCCTCCAGCACCAGGCCCCTCCCAGAAGCACACAGAGTAGTGGGCACCAGGCGTCGGCTGAGGGTTGTCACAGCAGCGCCAGAAAAATGAACCAGAGACACCTGCACCCTCACACCTGCACCTAGACACCTGCGCCCTCACACCTGCACCCTCACACCTGCGGCCTCACACCTGCACCCTCACACCTGCGGCCTCACACCTGCACCCTCACACCTGCGGCCTCACACCTGCGGCCTCACACCTGCGCCCTCACACCTGCACCCTCACACCTGCGCCCTCACACCTGCGCCCCGCACCTGCACCCTCACACCTGCGGCCTCACACCTGCGCCCTCGCACCTGCACCCTCACACCTGCGGCCTCACACCTGCGGCCTCACACCTGCGCCCTCACACCTGCGGCCTCGCACCTGCATCCTCGCACCTGCACCCCTCACACCTGCGCCCTCACACCTGCGGCCTCGCACCTGCACCCAGACACCTGCGCCTCACACCTGCACCTCGCACCTGCGCCCTCACACCTGCGGCCTCGCACCTGCACCCTCACACCTGCGGCCTCGCACCTGCGCCTCACACCTGCGGCCTCGCACCCTGCACCCGCACCTGCGCCCTCACACCTGCGGCCTCGCACCTGCGCCCTCCACACCTGCGCCCTCGCTCCTGCGGCCTCGCACCTGCGCCCCTCGCACCTGTGCCCTCACACCTGCACCCTCGCACCTGCCCTCACACCTGCGGCCTCGCACCTGCGCCCTCACACCTGCGGCCTCGCACCTGCACCCTCGCACCTGCGCCCTCACACCTGCGGCCTCGCCCCTGCGCCCTCGCACCTGCGCCCCTCACACCTGCGCCCTCACATCTGCACCCTCGCACCTGTGCCCTCGCACCTGCGCCCTCGCACCTGCGGCCTTACCTGCACCCTTGCACCTGCGCCTCACACCTGCGGCCTCGCACCTGCGCCCTCACACCTGTGCCCTCACACCTGCGGCCTCGCACCTGCGCCCTCACACCTGTGCCCTCACACCTGCACCCTCGCACCTGCGCCCTCACACCTGCGGCCTCGCACCTGCGCCCTCGCACCTGCGCCCCTCACACCTGCGCCCTCACATCTGCACCCTCGCACCTGTGCCCTCGCACCTGCGCCCTCGCACCTGCTGGCCCTCGCACCTGCACCCTTGCACCTGCGCCCTCACACCTGCGGCCTCGCACCTGCGCCCTCACACCTGTGCCCTCACACCTGCGCCCTCACACCTGCACCCCTCACACCTGCGCCCTCACACCTGCACCCTCGCACCTGTACCTTCGCACCTGCGCCCTCACACCTGCGCCTCGCACCTGCACCCTCACACCTGTGCCCTCGCACCTGCACCCTCACACCTGCGGCCTCACACCTGCGCCTCGCACCTGCACCCTCACACCTGCGGCCTCACACCTGCGCCCTCACACCTGCGGCCTCGCACCTGCGCCCTCACACCTGCGGCCTCGCACCTGCACCCAGACACCTGCGCCCTCACACCTGCACCCTCGCACCTGCGCCCTCACACCTGCGGCCTCACACCTGCACCCTCGCACCTGCGCCCTCACACCTGGCGGCCTCGCACCTGCACCCTCGCACCTGCGGCCCTCGCACCTGCGCCCTCACACCTGCGGCCTCGCACCTGCACCCAGACACCTGTGCCCTCGCACCTGCACCCCTCACACCTGCGCCCTCACACCTGCGCCTCGCACCTGCACCCTCACACCTGCGGCCTCACACCTGCGCCCTCACACCTGCGCCCTCACACCTGCGGCCTCGCACCTGCATCCTCGCACCTGCACCCTCACACCTGCGCCCTCACACCTGCGGCCTCGCACCTGCACCCAGACACCTGCGCCCTCACACCTGCACCCTCGCACCTGCGCCTCACACCTGCGGCCCTCGCACCTGCACCCTCGCACCTGCGCCCTCACACCTGCGGCCTCGCACCTGCACCCTCGCACCTGCGGCCTCGCACCTGCGCCCTCACACCTGCGGCCTCGCACCTGCACCCTCGCACCTGCGCCCCTCACACCTGCGGCCTCGCACCTGCGCCCTCACACCTGCGCCTCACACCTGCACCCCTCACACCTGCGCCCTCACACCTGCACCCTCGCACCTGTGCCCTCGCACCTGCGCCCTCACACCTGCGCCCTCGCACCTGCGCTCTCACACCTGCACCCTCGCACCTGCACCCCTCACACCTGCGCCCTCGCACCTGCACCCTCACACCTGCGCCCTCACACCTGCGCCCCATGTCCTGTGCTGCCCCCAGGCCCCCACTCCCACCCGGCCACATACCCTGGACACAGTGGGGAGTCTGCATCCCCCAAAGCTCCCAGCAGCAGGCACCAGGGGCTCCCATGCAAGCCTCAGAGCATGCCCACACCCACTCACCGAGCGGGCACTGGGACGCCCTGGCACGCTGCCCGCCAGCTCTCAGGCTTGCTGGCAGGGGCACAGAGACCATCCTGGACGGGGTCCCCAGGGAGGCGTCTGCACACATGAAGCGCAGCTCGGTGAGGCCTGCAGAGGGAGCAGGGCCGCTGGCCTGTGCCCGGGCGGCTGGGTAGTCCCTAGCTGTCCACTCTGAGCGAGCCCAAGCCAGGCTCCTGCAGGGTGACTCATCTCTGCGCCGTGGGGAAGCCTGGGCCTCCCCTCTCACTCCTCAAACCAAACCTCAGACCTGGTGTGTGGGGGTCCTGACTGGTTTGTGGGCCACGCCCGTGGTGCCCAGGGAGCTCTCCTGGAAGGTCTCAGGGGCTCACGCCGTGCTGGCCGCAGGCAGGGCCATCACCATCAGACAGTGTGTCTCTGGGGCCCACTCTGGGTTGTTTGGTTTTGCTTTCTGGGTCACACCCAGCGATGCTCAGGGGTTACTCCTGGCTCTGCTCCAGGGACCAAATGGGATCAAGCCCGGGTTGGCCACGTGCTAGGCAAACACCCTCCCCCACTGTACTATGGCTCCGGGCCCCCTCTCTGGGCCTTAGGGCTCATCTCACTCTGCTGGGCCGTGGGGGGCCCCAGGCGGCGGCTCCGTCCCGGCCCAACCCTCCCTACCATTCTCTGGTACCCTCAGCCTGGTCCCTGCATGCTGCGCATGTGTCCTAACGGCATCCGGATGCTGCGCGAGCCTCACCTCGGCCGCAGGAGACGGAGCACGGCCCCATCACAGGGACCCACATGCCAGCAGCCTGGGCCTCCCGTCTGCTGCTCTGCGGTGCTGCTGCAGCCTCCTGGGCGGGGGTCTCAGAGGGCAGCTTCGGGACAGCAGTGCCGGTGGGTGTCCTGCAGGCCCTGACCCTCCACCAGGGACGTTGCTCAGCGCTGCGCCCCCAGTCTGGCCTCTCTGGGGTGGACCCTGCAGTATGACTGACCCAAGTCACCTGGCACTCTCTGCCCCCACCAGGGGCACCCCCCAAAGGCCCTGTGCCCCTCTTGCCCCACCTGGGAGCTCTGTGTGCTGGACACTTACACGGCCCTGGTGAGGAGACCAGGTCATCACAGTGGAAGGTGGTGGGTCCGTGGGGTGGGCCCAGGTGGGCCCCTGTGGGTCAGCTGTCCTCTGCACACACTTCCTAGTTCTTGACACCATGTCCACACTGCAGGCCGACGAGTAGGCCGCAGGGGGCCTCCCTGCTGGGGCAGGTTGGATGGGCACCAGGCTCTGGGCAGGGGGCAGTGACCCACGAGCCATCAGGAGCTGTGGTGGGAGCCCACCCCGGGGCCACCTCTCCCTGGGGAGTGGCAGGAGGGAAGCTCTGGGCCACTTGAACACCCCCAACAGGCCACAGAAGTGAGGTTTCCAGTCTTCCAGCCATTGGTCACCAAAGAGAATGAAGGAGCGAGCCGGGAGCTGTGGGGTCCAGGCCTCCCCGACGCTGGGGGCTGGGGGACCCCAGGGGGCTCCTCGGGCTGCCCTGAAGACTCCAAGTGTGGGGACAGACGGGGCAGGGGGAGTGAGCCCCGGTGGGATGCCCACAGCTCCACGGAGCCTTGCCCTGGCCTGCACTGGTCACTCCTGCCCATCATGCCGAGTCCTGCCTGCAGGGGCTGGGGTCTTCCAGGGCCCCAGATCCAACCGCCCCATGGGCTGCTTTCATGGGGGTGCCTGAGCTGAGCCCTGACCACAACCCACCTGGGTACAGTCACCTGCCTGCCTCTGTGTTCCCCACCTGTGGAGTGTGCAACCCCAGTTCTGGCGGGACGCCCCTCGCAACCCCCCCACTCCCCTCCTGCACTCACAGTGGGGGCAGGGCTGGAGGGTGCAAGGTTCTGGCCATGCCGCTGGCTGCTGGCTCCCTCTGCACCCGGTGGCCAGGTCCACACAGGTGTAAGTCACCCAGCGTCGCCCTGCGGGAGAGGAGCTCAGCCACCGTGGGGCGCCTCAGGCTCAGGGCCAGACTCGGCGTCACGCCCTGGGCCTCCACCTGGCCCACAGCTCACTGAGCAAGGCCCACGCAGGGAGGCCCAGGCCCCGCCCCGGCCCGCTGCTGCTCAGGCTGGTGGGAGGTGGAGGTGACGTCCGGGTGGGACCGGTGGTAGGTGAAGGTGATATCCGGGCGGGACAGGACCCCGTATTCGTCACCATGGCGTCTGTACACCTGTCAGTCAGGCCTGAACCTCGTTGTGCCTCCTCCAGGAAGCCTTCCCCAGACCTCCCTCTGGTTCAGAAAGCACAGATCCCTGCCCGGGCCCGGTTCTGGCACGCCAGCACACAGGCACCCCCGGCCTCCAGGCAGAGGCGGGAGGTGAGCAAAGGACTGTGGACAGTGAGCGTCTGGGCAATGGCCTGACCTGGTCAGGAGGGAAGCTGAGAGCAGAGGCCCAGCGGGGCCGGGGTGAGCACTAGGGGAGGGGCCGGACGAGGGCTACTAAAGGGGCAGGAGCGATAGTCCAGCAGGTAGGGCATTGCCTAGCACGCGGCTGACCCAGGTTCAATCCCTGAGCACCGCCAGGAGTAATTCCTGAGTGCAGAGCCAGGAGGAACCCCTGAGCATCGCGGGTGTGACCCAAACAGCAAATAAATGAATAAATAGATGAATGAATAAGTAAATAAATGAGTGGATGAATGAATGAATATAAAGGAACAGCCTGATTTCACTTTAGGGGTCTTGGGCCCTCTGCCAGAATAGCCGAGAAAGGGCCATCCTGGGGGTCACAGGGTCCCTTGCTGGCCCTCGTCACGCCCCATCATCTGCTGTGGGGGTCTCGGAGTGCAACAGTCTCCTTCAGCACAGGGGTGCCTGGTGGGGTTCGATACGGTACAGGTCGTCCACAGCTGCCGGAAGTCAGCATCTGGGAGCCCTGCTGAGACCCCCAGCTGCAGGGGACCCAGGCAGGGTCACAAGACCAGAATCAGGGACCGCTGATATATGGACCCCTCCCCCCCAAAGGGCTTCGAGACAGGCCCTAGCCCACGCTTACACCCTCCTGCTCAGACAACAGAAGACACGCACAGGAGGGCCTCGTGCCCCGCCCCAGCAAGCGCTTCCCACTGGCCCTGCCTGGGCAGACCAAGAGCAGCGGGCGAGGCGGGCACGGGGCTGGGCGTGGCTGTCCTCAGGGTCGGCACCTGGACCTCCGTGGGCTCTGCGGCGGGCCCGGGATGCGGATCTCCTCCCGGAGGCGGCAGCTGCTCTGCGCTGAGGCTCACCCTGTACCTCCCACACGGCCGTCGTCCAGCTCCGACGGGGTACATGGTGCTGCCCGAGGGTGGCCGTTTCCGGCCACCACATAGCGCCCTCCCACCTTCACGGCTGCGAGGGGCGTCACCCATCTTCAGACTGAGGTGGGCGGTAGCCCTCCGTGCTTCCTGCCAGACCCCAGCTCAGCTCTGCCCGAGCATTGCGGTCACGCTGGAGACCTGCCCGTCCAGCCCACAGCAGGAGGACCATAAGCCCGGCTGACTCGGGTCAGTGTGCCGTATGGGTTGGACACTGACCGAGTTCAGCACAATGAGAAAGGGAAGGGGGGACGGGATTTGGGGACCCTGCCCGAGGCTGCCCTCCACCCACTGCAACAAGCACCTGCGGAGTCCTGACTGCGGTGGAGGATTGGGGCGCGGGGACGGTGTGCAGGGGCAGGCAGCAAGTGGGGTTCTGATGCCCCCAACTCACCCAGGTGCGTGAAGAGTGGCCTACGGTTGACGATGTAGACGCTGGTGAGGTCTGGGGTGACCGTGAGGAAGGTGACGTACTCTGGGGCGGGGGGCACGGGTCAGGGGCAGCGATGCTGGCAGAGAGGCCCGAGGGAGGCCGAGTCTCCTGGACGCTCCAGATGACCCAGATACACACAGGCCCTCGAGGAGCTGGTGCAGGGACACGCAGGAGGACCACAGCAGAGCCGGGCCTGCAGGTGACGGCGCCTGGCAGGGCCCCTCCTGAGGCAGGCACCGGGAAGGGGGAGTGAGGGCACGTCCCTGCCTGGCCCCGGGACACCCACCTCCGGCTCTGCCAGCCGTGAAGGAGCCGTTGCGGGGGCTGCATGTGCTGTTGACACCGCCGCACCGCGCGGCACGCGTCTCGGTCTCGCGCTGGAGCCCATCCTGCCATCACAGCCGAATGCCTGTGCCAAGGGCCGGTCCTGAGCCCACATGCTGGCATCTCTGCAGATGCCCCGGCCCAGCCCAGGTGGCTGATTCCTGGGACCTCAGCACCTGTGGGCTCCACCCTGGCCCCTCAGCCCCCTCCCCAGCACACGCCTACCCTGCAGCGACCTGCCACACACAGACTCAGGGGTGCATCCTCCCTGGGGCCGCCGGGCACACACGGGTGCCATCCAGAAAGCTGCGCCCCGCCTCATGATGAAGCTCTGGCCGATGGCCCTGCACAGGTGCTGGCAGAGAGCATCCCCTGCGAAGGCGGGGACAATGTAGACGCTGGTGAGGTCTGGCCTTCGCAGGGGACAGGGACACTGATGGAGGACAGGCACCCTGCCGAGAAGCCCGAAGAGCATGACCCGGGACAGCCCCGCCCACTGCCCAGCCCAGCCTTGCGTGGGGCCCGTCTTCAGACAGCAGCCATCTTCCGCCCACCTTGGCTGTGCTGCACGGCTGCACCCCAGCGGTAGAGCGTGGCCCTGTCCGGCGAGAGGCGCACGGGCTGCAGGTCGGTGGCCGCGCACTGCTCAGCCATGAACTCCAGCTGCGTCTGCTCACAGGCCTGAGGGAGGCAGAGGGCAGGTGGTGGGGAGACAGCTGAGCCTCACGTAGGGTGCCGCTGACCTTGGACACCACTAGGACTGTCAGGAGACGGGGACACACAGGTTCCCCCACACCGCCACTGAGGGAAGCAGGGCCCAGCACCGGGGCAGAGGGCCGGCCAGGGTGGGCCGGAGGGCAGCACCATGGCCTGGAGTCAGTGGGGAAAGGACGGGAGGGGGCGTGGCCCCTGTCCTTTGGGGGAAGGGGAGAGGGCCGCTTGCGCGCTTTCCTGTGGGGAAGTGTCGGCCCGGCACATCCAGCGTGCGGGGGAGGCCCCAGGGCAGCCGGAGCTACGCACTGTTTCAATGGTTTGGAAATGGCACCACTGGGCCCTTGTGAGCACTTTACAGGGAGCCCCTCACTAGCAATCCTCGTGAGCACCCTGGGGTGGGGAAGCCCTCAGGAAGAGGGTCTACCTGGGTGTTGCACAGTTCAGCCTGCAGGTCCGGCCCTTCACACGCGGCCCCCAAAAGCAGGCCTGACACACGGAAGACACAGGGTGAGGGACCCGGCCCCGGTAAAGGCCACCACCTGCCCCTTGGTACCTGGGGTTGCTGCACTGCCGCCTCCGGATGACCACACCACCGCCGCAGGAGCGGGAGCAGGGCCCGGGGCCCCCAGCTGGTCCAGTGTCCATGCACTACCCCCACAAGGGGCAGCTCCGCCAGGGGAGCGGCAGTGACCCCTGTAGCACCACTGCAAGAGGGTACAGTCACAGACACCCGCGGCCCCACACAGGACACGCACAGGGTCCCACAGACAGAGCACAGCACGGATACCCGCGGCCCCACACAGGACACGCACAGGGCCCCACAGACAGAGCACAGCACCGGATACCCGCGGCCCCACACAGGACACGCACAGGGCCCCACAGACAGAGCACAGCACCAGATACCCGCGGCCCCACACAGGGCGCACAGGGCCCCCACACAGGGCGCGCACAGGGCCCCACAGACAGAGCACAGCACCGGATACCCTGGCCCCACACAGGCGCGCACAGGGTCCCACAGACAGAGCACAGCACCGGATACCCGCGGCCCCACACAGGACGCGCACAGGGTCCCACAGACAGAGCACAGCACCGGATACCCGGCCCCACACAGGACGCGACAGGGTCCACAGACAGAGCACAGCACGGATACCCGCGCCCCACAGGACACGCACAGGGCCCCACAGACAGAGCACAGCACCGGATACCCGCGGCCCCACACAGGACACGCACAGGGCCCCACAGAGCACAGCACGGATACCCGCGCCCCACACAGGACACACACAGGGGCCCCACAGAGCACAGCACCGGATACCCCCGGCCCCACACAGGACACGTATGAGCGGCACCCGTTGGCACACTTAGGGGCCCCCACAAAGGGCATCCACAGGGCACACGTGGTCCTTGCATAGCCCTCCCATGTCCCAGTTCTGAGGGCAGGGGTGGGTCCCAGGTGAAGGGTGCTACTGGAGTGCCGGGTGCCCTCCTGTGCCTCTGACCTGCTCCACACCACACTCGGTCCCATCCAAGAGGGGTGTGAGAAGGCGGCTGCAGCTGCCAGGGGCCTGGGGATCTGTCTGGCAGGACAGAGCCTGGCACAGGTCCTGCGGGAGGAGATGGGCGGCCTGAGCCTCGGGCGCCTCCAGGGACAGGACAGCTGCCAGGCCACAAAAAGGGCCACGAGAGATCAGGGGCCACACAAAGGGCCACGTGAAGGGCCCATCTGCAGCAGCGTGGGGCACCTGTCGGGTGCCACCTCTGCCCTTCCCCAGCTGGCTCCTGGGCCTTCCCCTCTCCACGTGCCCAGCACACACCCTTCCAGGTGCCCACCCGCAGGCTCAGGGGAGACGCTTGGACCCCCCACACGGGCAGGGACGCAGAGCTGGCTCCACCACAACTGGGAGAGGACCGTGGCAGCACAGGGCACAAGGCCCAGGGGCCGACAGAGGCTGGGGGCACTCCCGGCTCACCTGCTGACCCCTGACGAAGGAGCAGGCCACTGCGGCAGGGCCAAAAGCCACGCGGCACTGCTCGTCCACGCCGTAGTAGAGGCCGGGGTGTGCCCAGAGAGGGGGCCCACAGGTGTGGGTAGGGGCCCGCGCGTCACTCACACAAGAAGCCCGCCCTGTGCTGAGATGCGAGAGGTCAGACCGGGGGGACTGGATGGGAGGGGCCCTGGAGTGGGCTCAGGCCGTGCCGCCAGCTGTGCCGGACAGACTGGCATGGAGAAGGCCGCGGGGCAGACGGAGCCGAACTTCGTAAGGGTGGGATGGGAAGGTAGGAGGCTGGGGGGCAGGGGGAGGGAATGGGAGAAAACGGGGAGACAGGAGAGGGCAGGGGCAGGGAGAAGGGGTAGAGAGGGCAGTGCGGATGCGGGACGGAGGGCGGGGTGTCGAGATGCGGGGACGGGGGTGTCGAGATGCGGGACGGGGGCACTCACTGGCAATGCTGGGAGTGACTCAGGATGGGGTCGGGGTCATGGCCAGAGGGTCAGGGGAGGGGTGGGGCCACGGTGGGAGGGGTGGGCAGTGGGCGACGTGGACACCGGCAGGTGCCAGCTACCTGAGCAGGCTCTGCAGCTGCTGCCGGCTGCACGGAGACCACGGGACACCCCCAGGGACAGGTGACTTGCCATCAGATGCCATCACGTAGCCCTGGGCATTGCAGCCAGGCGTCCCGTCATCGTGTTCCAGGCCAAAGCTGTAGGAGGTTGCCCCTAGACTCATTACCAGCCTCACCGACCTGCTGCCTGCCTCAGTTTCCCACAGCGGGGGTTAGGGCTTCAGCCTCTGGGCTGACAAACACCGAAGGATTTCAAGCTGACTCCTAGTGTTCGGGGAGGGAGCAGCCTGTTGGTGGGAGTCTGAGAGGAGGGGTGGGACCACTGTTTCCAACTCTTTAGTCCAAAGTGGAAACTGAGAGGAATTGAGATGGGGAGGCAGGAGCAGTTGAAGGCAGAACTATGAGGGCTGGGGTGGGCAGGGAGGCCGCGTCAGGGTGACCCCACAGGCT
Source organism: Cryptotis parvus (assembly GCA_021461705.1). NCBI lineage: Eukaryota > Metazoa > Chordata > Mammalia > Eulipotyphla > Soricidae > Cryptotis > Cryptotis parvus. The sequence goes on from JAJIBD010001706.1 coordinate 235,399, forward strand.
GCGACCGAGGTGGGCAGGGAAGCAGCGTCAGGGGTGACCCCACAGGCTGCGACCGAGGTGGGCAGGGAAGCAGCGTCAGGGCTGACCCCACAGGCTGCGACCGAGGTGGGCAGGGAAGCAGCGTCAGGGCTGACCCCACAGGCTGCGACCGAGGTGAGCAGGGGGGCTGACCCCACAGGCTGCGACCGAGGTGGGCAGGGAGGCCGCCGTCAGGGCTGACCCCACAGGCTGCGACCGAGGTGGGCAGGGAGGCCGCCGTCAGGGCTGACCCCACAGGCTGTGACCGAGGTGGGCAGGGGGCTGACCCCACAGGCTGCGACCGAGGTGGGCAGGGAAGCCGTGTCAGGGCTGACCCCACAGGCTGTGACCGAGGTGGGCAGGGAAGCCGTGTCAGGGGTGACCCCACAGGCTGTGACCGAGGTGAGCAGGGAGGCGCGTCAGGGGTGACCCCACAGGCTGTGACCGAGGTGAGCAGGGAGGCCGCCGTCAGGGCTGACCCCACAGGCTGCGACCAAGGTGGGCAGGGAGGCCGCCGTCAGGGGCTGACCCCACAGGCTGCGACCGAGGTGGGCAGGGAGGCCGGCGTCAGGGCTGACCCCACAGGCTGCGACCGAGGTGGGCAGGGAGGCCGCGTCAGGGCTGACCCCACAGGCTGCGACCGAGGTGGGCAGGGAGGCGCGTCAGGGCTGACCCCAGAATGGGCCGGATCCTGCCTGGCTCTTGGTCGAACAGGATCTGACCATTTGCTGTGACTGGAGACAGCCTGAAAAACTCCAAGACTGAGAGGAAAGGGGCACCACAGCTAGCAGGGGGCGTCCCCAACAGGAGTTTGCCAACACCCAAATCAGCAGTAGGTGATGAAGTAAGGAAGAGTGTGCCTAACAGTAGCCCAGGGAGGCGTGGGGCACGTGGCACCACAGGAAAGGCGGCACCTCCGGGGATGGGTGCCGGCACAGGCGGCAGTCTGTGTGGCCCATTTGCCTTTCCCTGAACCTTCCACAGAACTCGCTCTTCTAGTCACTTTTTGCTTCCATTTGAATGTCTTATTTTTTTGATGGGGACCATGCCCCATGGTGCTCAGGACTTAACTTTTGATTATTTTTTGGTTGGGGGTTACGCCAAGGGGTACTCAGAGCTGACTCTGGCTCTGCACTCAGGTATCACTCCCTGGTAGCTCAGGGGACCATACGGGGTGCTGGGGATACAACACAGGCCAGCTGCGAACAAATGCCCTACCCACTGTACTATCTGCCCGGCCCCAACTGCTGATTCCATGCTCAGGAATCACCCGGGGTGTGGCTATGGGACCCTATATGGCACGGGGGCTGCATGCAGGGATGTGCCTGCCGCTCAGTCTCCTGAACCTTCCTCAAACTGCTCCACAGGCTGACCAGCAGTGACCAGCTCCACAGGCTGACCAGCAGTGACCAGCTCCACAGGCTGACCAGCAGTGACCAGCTCCACAGGCTGACCAGCAGTGACCAGCTCCACAGGCTGACCAGCAGTGACCAGCTCCACAGGCTGACCAGCAGTGACCAGCCAGGGTCAAGCTTCCCGGCGCCCACCGCCACCCTTGTGGTCCCACCACCTCCTCCTCCCCACCAGGAACCTCGTACCTGTGCCCAATCTCATGAGCGATGGTAACCCCCAGGTCGAAGCCCGTGTCTTCAGCAATGAGGCAGCTCCAGGAGGACGAACAGGCACCCCCCAACTGGGTGACCCCCGCACCTGCTGGCTGCCGTCAGGCAGCTCCAGGTCAAATCTGGGGCAGAGAGAGCAGCACTCAGCTAGGAGGCGCGCGCCCAGCCTACAGCCCGGGCTCAGCAGGAGGGGCAGCAGCAGCCCCAGGCAGGCTGGGCACGGCTACCTGGTGATGTAGAGGAGCAGGTCGGCGTGCCTGGGGTCCCTGTCGTCCTGGGGGCTGACCGTCCTGCCCCACTGGCAGACACTCTGCAGTGACGCGGTGATGTTGGTTGTGATGGGCGGTGCGGCCTAGGGGAGGGCACCCGCATTCAGTGTCTCCGGCTGTCACAGAACAGGTGCCGGCAGGTGGCGAGAGGTCAGCCCCAGTCACTGCCCCATGAGCGGGACAGAAGCGGGTGTTCAGGACACTGCCGAGCCAGCGAGGTGCCTACCTCAGCCTCCTTCAGAACGATCATCCTCACCAGGTGCACGTGGAGCTGAGCCCCCAGGGAGGGGTCCCGCAAGAGCTCTGGCGCCTGTCGGAGCAGGAGAGAAAGAGGTGACGGGGTGCCCACCTCCCATGAGGGCCGGAGAGGGGCTCCATCCTCACAGGGCGGGGATCTGTTCTTTTCTACACTAGTTGGGTGTACAGAGACGAGACAAAGTGGTACCAAGTGCCCCCATCCTCAGGGAGGGGCTGGTGCCCTCCAGGGCTAACCCCCAGGAGCAGAGCCCCTCAGTACCCCACAGGCCGCTCCAGCCCTGCTGCGACACACCAGAGGGAGGTGAGAGGGTGTTGTCTGGCGGCCATCAGTGCTGAGACTTTCTCAAGTGTCCCTGAAACCACCTGGGAGAAGATGACCGCATGTAACTGCTGCGCCTACCTCACTCAGCTAACCTTACCACAGCGTAAACACCACATCGAACCTCACCGCACCAACTAGCATCACCAGGACGTATCCAAACAAACCAGGGGCGGAGCGATAGCCTTGCACACGGCCGGCCGGGTTCAATCCCGGCATCCCATAAGGTCCCCCAAGCACTGCCAGGAGTAATTACTCAGTGCAGAGCCAGGAGTAACCCCTGAGCATTGCTGGGTGTGACCCAAAAGAGCATAAAAATATCTAAAAATCATACTTCACCTCACCTCATACCAAACCTTACCTAACCTCGCCTTACTTTACCTCACACCTCCCTCCTCCCCTCCCTCCCCCTTCCACTTCACCTGTCCACAGCTCACCTCACACCTCCACCTCAACACACCAACTCATCTCACCTCACCTCACCACCTTTCCACATCTCACCTTACTACACATCACCTCTCCTCACCTCACCTCACCTCATCTCACCACACATCTCCTCCTCACCTCTCCTCACCTCACATCACCTCATCTCACCACACATCTCCTCACCTCACCTCACCTCTCCTCACCTCACATCACCTCATCTCACCACACCTCTCCTCACCTCACCTCACCTCTCCTCACCTCACATCACCTCATCTCACCACACCTCTCCTCACCTCACCTCACCTCTCCTCACCTCACATCACCTCATCTCATACCTCATCTCACCACACCTCTCCTCCTCACCTCACCTCTCCTCACCTCACATCACCTCATCTCATACCTCATCTCACCACACCTCTCCTCGCCTCACACCTCACCTCACCACGGCTAACCTCACCACACCCCGTATCATATCTCGGCTCACCTGGTCTCACCTCACCTTACCACTCCTCACCTCATCTTGCACCTCACCTCTCAAAACTCCTATCTCATACCTCCCTCCCCTCCCGTACCTCAGCTTTCTCACCTCACCTTACCTCACCACACACCTCCCCCTCATGACACCTCACTTCACCTCACACCGCACCTTACTCCACCTCTCCTCACCTCACCACACATTACCTAACCTCATCTCACCTTACCACAGCTCACCTCCCCTCTTCTCACCTCCCCACACCTCTCACCTCACCTCACTTCGCCTCACGGTTTCTAATATCTCGGCACCTAACTTCTCACTCACCGCCTAACACTGGCTGTGGCTGCAAGAACCGGGACTCCCCTGGAACAGGTCATACGTACTTGCAACCATCTGTAGACTCCAGGCTGACTCCACCCAGGACAGAGCAGGAGCCCGCTGTATTCTCAACCAGGGGCCCTCTCCTATACTCGAGGGAGGACAGTGGTCTTCATCCCCGCCACCACAGACCCCTGGGGCATCACTGGGTGCAGCCCTGGAGACTCCCCAAGCTCCACTTACCTGGCCAGTGACCCAGCTCTTTGGGCCCCAGCACTGGCCCGCCAGTCCAACGGGCCAAGGATTACTGGAAGTGGCCCCCAGGCCCCCCAGGCACTGCTTGGGAGCCCCCCAAAAGACCACAAAGACCCACAGACGACCCAACCCATTGCCTCTCAGCTCCTGCTGATCGGTTGCCCAGGCCTCACCATGTTGAGGTTAGTGAGAACATAGCGCTCCGTGTCGTGCTGGTGAACGCGGAAAACATCGGGGCCTACAGCCACCAACAGCTCCAGATGCAGGACAGTCCCTGTGGCCCAGCTCTTGGGGAGAGAGGAGGTGGCAGTGGAGCCAAAAGCGAAGATTCTAGAAAGCACATAAAGCGTGGCTTGGGTGCCGTGGCCTTCCCACGGCCGGGGCTCTGCAGCCCCGTGTTCCTGGAGCTAATACAGGGGGGCGGGTTTCCTGTGCAGGCAGGGGAGAGGCCAATGGCCCGGCACCAGCTCAAGCCGCCTCCTCTGGGAGCTCCTTCTGTGGTCCCGGAGGGTCTGTGGGGTGGGGCCCACCATGAAGAACCTCCAGCACAGCACAGCGCCTGGGCCCTCTAACAGGCCCCAGACAGGACCATGGAGCTAGATCTAACCAGATCCTCCTGGTCCTGTCCTCTCTGGTCCACACCAGAGGATCCGGCACCCGGGCGGAAGGGGGCTGGCCCCTCCTGGATTCGGGGAGGCTGTTCTCACAGAAGGGATAAATATTCACATCCGGACAGAGAGCATGGCCGGGTTCCTGCGGCTCCCTCAGCCTGTAGGGCATTGCCCGAGACCAGAGCAGAAGCCAGGGTCAGCCCTAACGTGCCTGGAGCCGCCCCAGAGCCAGCTGGTAGGGCTCAGCAAGGCTGCCCGACTCCAGAGAGCCAGAGTGAGCCCACCCACCTGGGACAGCGCCTTTCCAGGGGGTTTCCGAGCCTGAGTAAGGAGATCCTTCCTGGGGCTCCGGAGCCTGCAGAGAGCAGAGGGATGGGAGGAGAGATGAGGCGAGGGAAGAGGGGGTAGGTTGGGGAGCCCAGGGCAGGGAAGGAAGCGATGGGGGCTTGCAGGGTCCCTGGCCTGTCCTCCCTTGCTCTCCCCAGGGCCTTCGCACCCCAAAGGCTCCAGGTCTGCAGATTCACCCACCTCCGGGGTTTTGGGAGACCCCTGCAGCCCAGGAGGAAGAAAGCGGAAGCCAAGATCCCCTGCAGGGTCAGCCAGCCGGGCAGAAGCTGCCTCATCCTGAGGATGAGTGAGGAGAGTGGGAATGCGGGTGGGGAGCCAGGGCAGCGGGGCAGGGCAGGGCAGGGCAGGGCAGGCGGGAGGGGCCTCCTCGGACGCCCCGCCCACCCCGCAGCCCACAGCAGCGCCTGGCCAGGGAGACCTGCGATCCCCTCAGTGTAGACCCCTGCCACACACACCGGCTCTGACCCGTCACGCCTCCCAGCGGTGTAGACTCCCTGCCACACACACCAGCTCTGACCCCGTCACGCTCCCGCGCTGTAGACTCCCTGCCACACACACCGGCTCTGACCCGTCACGCTCCCGCGGTGTAGACTCCCTGCCACACACACCGGCTCTGACCCGTCACGCTCCCGCAGTGTAGACTCCCTGCCACACACACCGGCTCTGACCCCGTCACGCTCCCGCGGTGTAGACTCCGTCACACACACCGGCTCTGACCCGTCACGCTCCCGCGGTGTAGACTCCTGCCACACACACCGGCTCTGACCCCGTCACGCTCCCGCGGTGTAGACTCCTGTCACACACACCGGCTCTGACCCGTCACGCTCCCGCGGTGTAGACTCCTGTCACACACACCGGCTCTGACCCCCGTCACACTCCCTGCGCTGTAGACTCCCTGCCACACACACCGGCTCTGACCCCATCACGCTCCCGCGGTGTAGACTCCCTGCCACACACACGGGCTCTGACCCCGTCACGCTCACCGCGGTGTAGACTCCTGCCACACACACCGGCTCTGATCCCGTCACGCTCCCGCGCTGTAGACTCCCTGCCACACACACCAGCTCTGACCCCATCACGCTCCCGCGGTGTAGACTCCCTGTCACACACACCGGCTTTGACCCCGTCACGCTCCCTGCGGTGTAGACTCCTGCCACACACACGGCTCTGACCCCATCATGCTCCCGCAGTGTAGACCCCTGCCACACACACCGGCTCTGACCCCGTCACGCTCCCGCGCTGTAGACTCCCTGCCACACACCAGCTCTGACCCCATCACGCTCCCGCGGTGTAGACTCCCTGTCACACACACCGGCTCTGACCCGTCACGCTCCCAGCGGTGTAGACTCCTGCCACACACACCGGCTCTGACCCCATCATGCTCCCGCAGTGTAGACCCCTGCCACACACCGGCTCTGACCCGTCACGCTCCCAGCGGTGTAGACTCCCTGCCACACACACCGGCTCCGACCCCGTCCACGCTCACCGGTGTTAGACTCCCTGTCACACAAATCGGCTCTGACCCCGTCACGCTCCCTCGATGTAGATTCCCTGTCACACACACCGGCTCTGACCCGTCACGCCTCCCACGGTGTAGACTCCTGTCACACACACCAGCTCTGACCCGTCACGCTCCCAGCGGTGTAGACTCCTGCCACACACACTGGCTCTGACCCGTCACGCTCCCGCAGTGTAGACTCCCTGTCACACACACCGGCTCTGACCCCGTCACGCTCCCGCGGTGTAGACTCTGTCACCACACCTACTCTGACCCCGTCACGCTCACCGCGAGTGTAGACTCCTGCCACACACCGGCTCTGACCCCGTCACGCTCCCCACGGTGTAGACTCCTGCCACACACACCGGCTCTGACCCCGTCACACTCCCGCGGTGTAGACTCTGTCACACACACCTACTCTGACCCGTCACGCCCCACGGTGTAGACTCCTTGTCACACACCGACTCTGACCCGTCACGCTCCCATGGTGTAGACTCTGTCACACACACCTGCTCACACCACCCCAGAAGCCCTTCACACTCCCGCGGTAGGGAGTGTGTGTGCAGGAGTCTACACCGGGGAGTGTGTGTTACAGGAGTCTACACCGCGGGGAGTGTGACGGGGGTGGTCGGAGCGGGAGTGTGTGGTAGGAGTCTACACCGTGGAGGTGCAGTGCCCTCTACAGCCAGTGTAGACGAACGCCGTCACCTCCCGGCCGGCCGGTGTGGACTCCCCGCCACACTCCCCACCCAGCCGGTGTAGACGCCCGCCCTCTGCCCGCGCCGGTGTAGCCCGCGGTGCCCACTAGAGGCTCCCTTCCCTCAGCAGCGGCCGGAGGGCGGGACCGTGAAGTTCAAAGTTCACGACCTCCGGAGCTGGCGGAGCTCCCACGCTTGGGGCTGCCCCGGGTCCTGTGCGAGGGGCCCGTCCAAGTTCCTAAGGACAGCGACCCCGTGTCCACGCCGCCCGCCGAGGGGCTCCAGCCGCGCTGCCCGCGACGTCCCCGGCGCCGCTGGCGTGGGCTCCGGCCCAGAACCACGGCGGAACCCGACGCGGAGGCCCGAGTTTCCGGCCGGCGCGGCCCGGCGGACCCGGAGCTTCCGGTGTGTGCGCGCACGCGCGAAGGCGCTTCCGGCGCGGCGGTGGCGATGGCGGTGGCCGTGGCCGTGTCGTCGGCGCCGGGCGCGGAGCCCACGCGCGGGATGAGCAGGACGAGAGCGTGGAAGCGCCGGGCGCGGCCGGACGCCGGGAAGCCCCGCTGGACCCCGAGGACTTTTCCGGAACTGGAAGGCGCTGCGCGAGGTGCGGGGCGCGGGGCGGCAGGACACGCACTGTCCACTGCGTCCACACACTGTCCACCGCGTCCCGGGCGGCAGGACACACGCACTGTCCACTGCGTCCACACACTGTCCACTGCGTCCCGGGGCGGCAGGACACGCACTGTCCACTGTGTCCCGGGTGGTAGGTCAAGCACGCACTGTCCAGGGCGGCAGGTCACACACACTGTCCCGGGCGGCAGGACACACGCACTGTCCACTGCGTCCACACACTGTCCACTGCGTCCACACACTGTCCACTGCGTCCACGCACTGTCCACCGCGTCCCGGGCGGCAGGTCACACACACTGTCCACTGCGTCCCGGGTGGTAGGTCACACACTGTCCAGGGCGGCAGGTCGCACACACACTGTCCCGGGCGGCAGGACACACGCACTGTCCACTGCGTTCACACACTGTCCACCGCGTCCCGGGCGGCAGGACACACGCACTGTCCACTGCGTCCACACACTGTCCACTGCGTCCACACACTGTCCACTGCGTCCACGCACTGTCCACCCGCGTCCCGGGCGGCAGGTCACACACACTGTCCACTGCGTCCCGGGTGGTAGGTCACACACTGTCCAGGGCGGCAGGTCCACACACACTGTCCCGGGCGGCAGGACACACGCACTGTCCGCAGCGGGCTGGGAGTGGGGCTGCCCGCCGTGGGCAGCGGCACCTTCCCGCGGTCCCGCTTGGCTGATCTGGCTTTCTCCCGCGACCCTCCGCATCTGCTGTTTTCTTTCGTTTTCCGTCCGCTAGCTGCTGAAGCAGAAGTCGCCGGCTCCGGAAAAGCCTGTTGGCGCCTCTCAGAGGGAGCCCAAAACGCCACCCGGGTGGCCCAGCAGAGCAGGGAAGCTGGGTGTGCTCCGGCCAAGGCCGAGGGGCCGAGGGAAGACCCCCAGCAAGAGGCCCACGGAGGTGCTGCCCCCGGAGACGGCCAGGCAGGAGGAAGCGGCCGGCCCTGCTGGAGGAAGGGAGGCGAGGAAAGGGGCCCGCTGAGCGCCGGCTCGGGAGGCCCAGGCGTCGTGCCCCGGAGCGGGAGACCCCGAGCAGTACCCACGGTCCCCGAGCCACCCACCGAGTGAGTGTGGCCCCCAGCTGCCCAGCCCGGCAGCCTTCCTCCCGGGCGCTGAGGCCGCTGTCTGCTGCCTCGCTGTGGCCCTCGGTTGTCCCAGACCGGGGACGGGTGCATGGGCAGTGGTGGGCGTCAGCCCTGCTCTGCCCGGTCATTCCAGGGACTACCGGGTTGGGCACTCGTAAGGCAAAATGCCCTTCGCATGATTGTACTTTTGCCGAGTAGCCCGGCAACGCACAGGGCTTCCTCCTGGCTCTGCACTCCAGGAATTACTCATGGAGGTGCTGGGGGGGACCAGATGGGATGCGGGGATCGAACCTGGGTTGGCCGCATGCAAGGCAAACGCCCTCCCGCTGTGCTGTTGCTCGGCCCCGTCCATGACTGTCTTTGCAGCGCGACACCCAGCTTTGGAGCTGTTCAGTGTCACCCGGACCTAGATGGTCCCAGCCAGTTTCTGGGTTCCCTGGGCCTGGGGTCGCGTGTGTTGGAAGTGGCCTGTGTTGGCTCAGCACCTGCTGGTCACTCACTGGCTGGGGGTCAGGTGCCGGGCCCCCGGAGGTCAGCTGCCAGTGGTGTGTGCGTCAGGCTGGCTGGCTTGAGGGCTGTCGGGGTGAGTGGGGGTGGGCTGGGCTGGGCTGTGATCACTCGGAGGCAGTTGGGTAGGGGGTGAGGGCGGGTAAAGGCCCCTGGACTGAGGGGTGCCCGAGTCTCCCCGATAGCCTCTGCTGTGGCCTGGGGCTCCCTTGTCCCCCTGAACACTGCGTGTTGCGTGGTGCCTCAGCACCTGCTCCCTCGGGCCTTGCCTCCGTGCAGGGCCGACCTCTGGTTTGACGACGTGGACCCGGCGGACATCGAGGCAGCCCTGGGCCCGGAGGCAGCTCGCATCGCGCGAACCGCCTGGGCCGGAGGGGTCTCGGCGTGACTCTGGAGAAGGAGCAGGCCTTCTCGGGGTAGGCTGGGGGCACGGGGCCCCGGGCACACCTTCCAGAGGCGCTGCCAGTGTCGGGAACAAGCGTGTTGCCCCACAGCCTGACCAGAGCCTTGGCCCTGGACTGTGAGATGGTGGCGTGGGCCGGCGAGGGAGGCGTGGCCGCACGCGTGTCTGTGGTGAACCAGTTCGGGAAGTGTGTGTACGACAAGTGCGTGAAGCCCACCCAGCCCGTGACAGACTACAGGACAGCGGGTCAGCGGCGTCCGGCCCCAGCATCTTTTCGCAGGGTGGGTCCTGGGCCTCGGTGGCTTCCCCTGGGTGCCAGATCAGTGCTGGCAGAGGAGGCCGGGGGTGGAGGAAGCCCCCTCCGACGGTGCCCCACCCGGGGCCTGTGCAGGTCACTGCTGCTCTCTGCCATGCGCCCACGCCCGGCTGTCAGTGCTGGCCTGAGCCCCTCGGCGCTCCTGCCGGGCCTGGGCAGAGTGCAGGGTCACTGACTCGGGAGCGCCCCCCCTCGCTTTGCAGGAGAAGACTTGGAGGTGGTGCAGCAGGAGCTGGCGGCCATGCTGAGGGGCCGCGTGCTCGTGGGCCACGCGCTGCACAACGACCTCAAGGTGCCAGCGCCGCCTGCGCCGGGGCCCCCTGTCTGCGTGTGCCGCCGCCCTTCCTGCTTCTCGGCCCTGTCCGCGGCCCTTCCTGCTCCTCGGCCCTGTCCACTGTCCCTCCTGCTCCTCGGCCCTGTCCGCGGCCCTTCCTGCTCCTCGGCCCTGTCCACTGTCCCTCCTGCTCCTCGGCCCTGTCCGCGGCCCTTCCTGCTCCTCGGCCCTGTCCACGGTCCCTCCTGCTTCGGCCCTGTCCACGGTCCCTCCTGCTCCTCGGCCCTGTCGCTGCCCTTCCTGCTCCTCGGCCCTGTCCGTGGCCCTCCTGCTCCTCGGCCCTGTCCGTGGCCCTTCCTGCTCCTCGGCCCTGTCCACTGTCCCTCCTGCTCCTCGGCCCTGTCCGCGACCTTCCTGCTCCCTCAGCCCTGTCTGCGCCCTTCCTGCTCCTCGGCCCTGTCCACTGTCCCTCCTGCTCCTCGGCCCTGTCCACTGTCCCTCCTGCTCCTCGCCTGTCCACTGTCCCTCCTCCTGCTCGGCCCTGTCCGTGCCCTCCTGCTCCTCGGCCCTGTCCACGGTCCCTCCTGCTCCTCGGCCCTGTCCACTGTCCCTCCTGCTCCTCGGCCCTGTCCACTGTCCCTCCTGCTCCTCGGCCCTGTCCGCGCCCCTTCCTGCTCCTCGGCCCTGTCCGCGCCCTCCTGCTCCTCGGCCCTGTCCACTGTCCCTCCTGCTCCTCGGCCCTGTCCACTGTCCCTCCTGCTCCTCGGCCCTGTCCACGGCCCTTCCTGCTCCTCGGCCCTGTCCGCGCCCTCCTGCTCCTCGGCCCTGTCCACGGCCCTGTCCGCCTCCTGCTCCTCGGCCCTGTCCGCGGCCCTCATGCTCCTCGGCCCTGTCCGCGGCCCTTCCTGCTCCTCGGCCCTGTCCACTGTCCCTCCTGCTCCTCGGCCCTGTCCATGGCCCTTCCTGCTCCTCGGCCCTGTCCACGGTCCCTCCTGCTTCTCGGCCCTGTCCACGGTCCCTCCTGCTCCTCGGCCCTGTCCGCGCCCTTCCTGCTCCTCGGCCCTGTCCAGCGCCCTCCTGCTCCTCGGCCCTGTCCATGCCCTTCCTGCTCCTCGGCCCTGTCCACTGTCCCTCCTGCTCCTCGGCCCTGTCCACTGTCCCTCCTGCTCCTTGGCCCTGTCCGATGCCCTTCCTGCTCCTCAGCCCTGTCTGCGGCCCTTCCTGCTCCTCGGCCCTGTCCACTGTCCCTCCTGCTCCCGGCCCTGTCCACTGTCCCTCCTGCTCCTCGGCCCTGTCCACTGTCCTCCTGCTCCTCGGCCCTGTCCGCTGCCCTCCTGCTCCGGCCCTGTCCACGGTCCCTCCTGCTCCTCGGCCCTGTCCACTGTCCCTCCTGCTCCTCGGCCCTGTCCACTGTCCCTCCTGCTCCTCGGCCCTGTCCGCGGCCCTTCCTGCTCCTCGGCCCTGTCCACGGTCCCTCCTGCTTCTCGGCCCTGTCCACGGTCCCTCCTGCTCTCGGCCCTGTCCGCGGCCTCCTGCTCCTCGGCCCTGTCCGCTGCCCTCCTGCTCCTCGGCCCTGTCCGCGCCCTTCCTGCTCCTCGGCCCTGTCCACTGTCCCTCCTGCTCCTCGGCCCTGTCCACTGTCCCTCCTGCTCCTTGGCCCTGTCCGCTGGCCCTTCCTGCTCCTCAGCCCTGTCTGCGGCCCTTCCTGCTCCTCGGCCCTGTCCACTGTCCCTCCTGCCTCGGCCCTGTCCACTGTCCCTCCTGCTCCTCGGCCCTGTCCACTGTCCCTCCTGCTCCTCGGCCCTGTCCACGGCCCTCCTGCTCCTCGGCCCTGTCCACGGTCCCTCCTGCTCCTCGGCCCTGTCCACTGTCCCTCCTGCTCCTCGGCCCTGTCCACTGTCCCTCCTGCTCCTCGGCCCTGTCCGCGGCCCTTCCTGCTCCTCGCCCTGTCCGCGGACCCTCCTGCTCCTCGGCCCTGTCCACTGTCCCTCCTGCTCCTCGGCCCTGTCCACTGTCCCTCCTGCTCCTCGGCCCTGTCCACGGCCCTTCCTGCTCCTCGGCCCTGTCCGGCCCTCCTGCTCCTCGGCCCTGTCCACGGCCCTGTCCGCGACCCTCCTGCTCCTCGGCCCTGTCCGCGACCCTCATGCTCCTCGGCCCTGTCCACTGTCCCCCTGCTCCTCGGCCCTGTCCACGGTCCCTCCTGCTCCTCGGCCCTGTCCACTGTCCCTCCTGCTCCTCGGCCCTGTCCACTGTCCCTCCTGCTCCTTGGCCCTGTCCGCGGCCCTTCCTGCTCCTCGGCCCTGTCCGCGGCCCTTCCTCCTGCCTCGGCCCTGTCCACGGTCCCTCCTGCTCCTCGGCCCTGTCCACAGCCCTTCCTGCTCCTCGGCCCTGTCCGCGGTCCTTCCTGCTCCTCGGCCCTGTCCATGGTCCTTCCTGCTCCTCGGCCCTGTGCACGACCCCTTCCTGCTCCTCGGCCCTGTCCGCGGCCCTTCCTGCTCCTCGGCCCTGTCCGCGGCCCTTCCTGCTCCTCGGCCCTGTCCTGGAAGTCGGCCATGGTGTGGTGTCCCGGGCTTCTCGGGCTCTGGCTGCGTGCCGAGGTGTTGGTGGCCCCGTGTTTGCTCCCAGGTGCTGTTTCTGGATCACCCCAAGAGGGAAGATCCGGGACACGCAGAAATATAAGCCGTTCAAGACCAAGTGAAGGTGGCCACACCCGGCTCCAGGGCTGCTGGGGGGGTCGGCAGGGGGAGATGCTGGGAGGGCAGCGTGTCACCCACCTGCCCCACCCCTACAGAGTGGACGGCCGTCCCTGAAGCTGCTCGCAGAGAAGATCCTGGGTGTCCAGGTGCAGCAGGCCGAGCACTGTTCAGTGAGTCCGCGGGTGGGCTTGGCACCACCGGCTGCCCTCCTGCCCTCCCTCTGCTTCGTGTGTGTGACCCTGGCCCCAGCTTGCACCATCCTGGGTGGGCCTAGGGTGGCTCAGGCGCAGTTGACCCCTGACCCTGTTCCCATGTCAGGTGCAGGATGCCCAGGTGGCAATGAGACTCTACGTCACGGTCAAGAAGGAGTGGGAGGCCGCCGCCCAACGGCGGAGCCCGACCACCTCCAAGCCTCATGGCCCCGGCGCCTAGTCAGCTCCGGCAGCCACAGTCACTCCTTGAGGCCCCCGACTCAACGGTGTTCCCAAAATCGCAGCAGCAAAACAGGCGTGCCCACCGCTGGACTCTGCCCTCCCTGTGAGCCCAGGCAGTGGACAGTGGTTCTCGGGGGGCAGGAGGCAGCAGCCCTGAGGGCTGAGTGGGGAGGGCACAGATGTGAGCGGGCAGACGGGGCGTGAACACGCTTTTACTGGGGCTGGGTGCTGCTGCGCCCCACCCCACCCCAGGGAGGCCTACGGAGTGTTTCCTTCCCGCCGGGAGAGCTCGCAGGTCTCTGCCAGTCTCTGCAGCACCTCTTCCGCCATGGCCACCAGCTCCTGGGGAGGGAGCTGCTCAGGACGCGTGGCGTCAGGCAGCCCGACCGGGGCGCCGGTGAGGATGCGCGCTAGAACTTTAGAAGCAGGTGACCGGTGCTGGAGCACGGCACGGTGGGGGAGGGGCGTCTGCCTTGCACGCAGCCAACCCGCGTTCCGTATGGTCCCCAGCACTGCCAGGAGTGAGCCCTGAGCCTCACAGGGCGGAACCCAAAGCACAAGAGGGTAACCGGAAGTCAGACCCGGTTTCCGTCTGACCCACTCACCAGGCTGGAGGAGAAACGCCCCTTCATCTCCTGCATCAGGGGCTCAAGGCCACTGCTTGCCAGCTCCTGGGAGACCTCCTCTGTGGGGAGGTGTGGGAAGGGCTGTGGCCCCCACCGGCCCTCTGGGAGACGGTCCTGCCCCCACGGGCCCCTCTGGGAGACGGTCCCTGCCCCACCGGGGCCCTCTGAGTGACGGTCCCCGCCCCACGGCCCCCTGTGTGGCAGCCCTGGCCCGCGGCCCTCACTGTAGGAGGCGAGCGCAGCAGCAGCGAACACACCGTCCCCACCACGGCGGGGTCCTCCTTGTTGCTCTGCCGTGCTCTCGGATGAGGCTCAGGCCTCCATCCTGCAGCAGCTTCAGGGCGGCCAGTTCTGGGGGTTGTGAGCAGCCGGAGCAGACGCTGGTTCCTTGCAGGTGGCTCACCAGGGCCGCCCTCCTCACCCTCCTGGGGCCTGCACGTGGGTGGGGGACAGCAGCCCCCTTCTCTGCGGCAGGGCTGACTCTCACCCAGGTTCCTCCAGACTGAAGGTGGACAACAGCCTGTGGGGGTCTCGGGAGGGGTGGGACCACCCCCTCAGGGCTCGACCCGTGCCGTCCCATGCCGTGGGTCCTTGGTCGTCACTGACGGGACTGTGGCTAAGCCCTGCTCACCCGGACGCTTTGGCCAGGCAGGCCAGCCCACGGTAGGCGTTAGTCACCAGAGCCACCGGTCCTGACGCACGCGGATGCTCTGCACCAACAGGGCCACCAGCTGTTCCACCTGACCCTCCTTGACGCAGCCTGCAGAGCACGGCAGCCCGGCTGAGCCAGGGTCCCGGGCTCCCGGCCCACCCTGCTCCCTGGGCCCCGGGACTCACCGTGTAGGGACAGCAGCCAGAGGGAGGGCACAGCCGCTCTCCACGATCTCCAAGTCTTCCGGGAAGGTGGTCAGGACCTTGCTCACGAGGGACACGGCCTCCTCCAGGAGGACCTTGTCCACAAGGACCACTACAACAGATCAGGGTTGTCTGGGGGCTTCAGCCTGACCAACCGCTGTGCCTCTGCATGGGAAGGTGGGCACGCGGGCCCTCCAGAGAGCCTGGAGGTGGCCGGCCCTGGGCAGCGCCCGGCAGCAAGTGGTTTGGGATCTCCTGGGCGGGATACACCATGTCCTGGCCCTCCCCACTCAGCATGGTCACCAGGTGCCTGAAAGCTGGAGGGGCGTGGGGAGTGAAGGTCCCAACCCATTGCCTTACCGCTGACCAAAAGGACCCAGAGTAGGTGAAGGCCACTGAGGCAGAGGTCCCTGTGCCCTGGGGAGCGGGCCAGGTGCTTGAGGATGTGCTTGGACAGTCCGGCAGTCTGCAGCGCGTTTGCCGTCCTCTGGGTCACGAGGGGTTAATGCAGAGACCCTTCCTCCAGGAGTCTTCCCTGGTGGCCACCCTGCTCCACCTCAGGTGCCAGGGGAGCCCCCAGGACCCTATGGCAGAGGTGAGTGGGCAGGGGCCCCTGCCCACCCTCGCTGGCCATGATGGTCAGGATGCTGTAGAGCTGCCTCAGGAGCGGCAGGTCCCCGTGGTGGTGCTCCACGAGGTTCATCAGCACCGAGATCAGGAAGCTGCTGCTGGGCACCGGGCGGGCGGCTCCTGCTCCATCCCTACGGCACACGCAGGCCTCAGCCCCCAGAGCAGCTCTGAGGGTCAGTGGTCCTGGGGTCGCCTGAGAGCCCACCGTGACGCAGCAGGTGCAGCAGCAGAGAGCAGCCGGTGTGCTGGACGCCCCAGAGACGCCTCGTGCAGCTGCATCACTCTGGCCACCATGTCCACCACCGCTGTGGGGCACTGGGCGCCTGGGGGCAAGCGCTGTAGTCACTGTCCGCCCAGGCCTGCCCTGCCCCCTCACTGGGGGACGGCGGCCCTCCGCTGTGGTGAGAGCCACAGGTGCAACGTTGCTGGCACTTGGGGGCAGAATAGGACACAGCAAGGACGCTGGCCTTGCACGGCCGACCGTGCTGGTTCCGTAAACCCACCGGGGGGGAGCCCTGCGCGATCGGCCAGGTGGCGCCCCCTTAAAACGGGCGCTCAGGCCTGGGTGGGAGTTCGGGCTGCAAGCACGCACTTCCACAAGCCACAGCAGGCTGGGCGTGACACACAAGCTCCCAGTCGGGTGTCCTGTACCGGAGGCGGGTGCCCAGGGGGCTGCTGCAGGCCCTACCCATTGCGCTCCCCGGCAGCGTCTGCAGCTCTTCAAGGCCCTGAGCTGGATGTCTGGCCGGCCCGGGAAGTTCTGCATAAGTTCTGTAGATGGCCCATGTAGGCCTAGGTCCACCTGGCACCGCCTCCCCAGCCCCCGCCCAATAGGCCCCTCAGAGTGGGGCGTCTGTCAGCCCCCGACAGGGAGACAGGCTCGGGGTCTCTATCCCGGCTCCCTCGAGGGTGAGGGCGCCTGCCTGACCCTGAGGACGACCTCCAGGCCTGCTGGCTGCTGCTCGAGTCCCTGGGCACGTGGCAGGTCACAGCCACTGTTGTCCCCATCCAGTGCCGCCGCCCCACCCAGCACAGGAGGCCCCGGGGTTGGGCAGGCCTGTGCCGCCACCCAGGATACTGGCCAGGCTGCCCATCAAGAGTGCGTCTGTGGCGGAGCTGGGCAGCAGCTGTAGCGCCGACATGGTGATGGTGGACGAGCGGAAGTGTCCCCTCACGAAGGTGGCGTGGATCACCTCCCTGCAGGCACAGTGGGCGCGCCACGCCCCTTAGGTCCATCTGCTTCTGCCTAGGGGCCTTGGCTCCGCAGTGCCAGGGGCGTGCCCAGGGCTTCGTGCTGTGGCTCCAGCTCTCCCCTGGAGTCAGGTGAGGGCTCGCAGGCCGGAGCACAGGCTTTGGCGTGGGGAAGGCCTGAGCGAGCCCCCGGCACCACAGACCCCTCACGCTGCAGAATGTGGTCGCAGATGGAACATGCAGCGAACTACAGTCAACTCTGGCCCTCGGAGCCCCCTGGCCGGGCGGAGAAAGCGGCCTCGGACCTGACCGCTGAGCGAGGGGGTGTCAGGGTCCCCCCAGTGGTGGCCGGCCCAGGGCAGGGTGGGGCTGAGGGCGGCGGGCGCTACCGAATGTCGATGCGGTCCGCGGGGCTGGTCCGCAGCATCTGGGGCAGGAGTGTGCTGAAGGTCTTGGCGTCGGGGACGCCCTGCTCCTGCATGGCCACCAGGGCGTCCTGTAGGTTTTCTGGAAGGTCCTGGATGGACTTCCGCAGCCGGAGAGCCGCTTCCTCCTGAGAGACACGGGGACGTCGCCTCCTTTTCCCTGCCCTGCGGGAGCATCACTGGGACTAGGGGCAGCCACGGGGACCCAGCAGGCGCGGGGCAGCTCACCCCGAGGAAGGAGCAGCTGGCCAGGTCCAGGATCACACAGCCCAGTGACCAGATATCGGACTTATGGGTGAAGGAGAAGTTGAGCGCTCGGGGCCATCCAGGAGCGGTGCAGGGGGTCTGGGGGCAGACGGGGTGGTGGGGGCGGGGGAGGAGGCAGCCAGGGCCTCGCCTCCCCAGGTGGGCGCTTCTGTGATGGGGTGTGCAGAGACCCTAAAGCCCGCAGCCTTGCGTGTGCAGCCCCCCGAGCTGCAGGGGCCCCTGTGAAAGCCCAGCAGCCCAGCAGCCTCGCCCAGACCCCAGACGCTGAGAGGCCTCAGGCCAGGGAGGGGTGGGCCAAGGGACCTAGTGCCCGCCCCCACGCTCCACACGTCCAGCTGCCACCCTCCACCCGTACACAATCACGCCTGTCCACCACAGGCTCTCTCTGCATTGTCCACCCACTTTCCTCTGCCCGAGGGCCGCCTCCCCTCCTCGCCGCCCGGTGCCCGTGTCCGGGCTCTAGAGGTCAGTACGGGGAGGCAGGCCTGGCCCGGCAGCAAGCCCTTTCTCTCCCTGCACTAGGGATCACATTTTGTTTTTGTTTTTCTCTCGTTCTCTTTTTCAGTTTTGGGTCAGACCCAGTGATGCTCAGGGGTCACTCCTGGCGGTGCTTGGGGACCCATGGGATGCCGGAGATCAAACCCAGGTGGGCTGCTTCCAAGGCAAGTGTTGTCGCTCTAGCCCAAGGGGGCACCGCTTTCCTGCGGTGAGTCCACACCGACCCTTTGGGTGGGACGGCTTGCCTGAGTGTTAGGGGTTGTGCCCGGGGGTGCCCAGCTGCCCAATGACCGGGCCTCCCACATGCAAAGCTGAGCTCCAGCGGCTGAATTTCTCCCCGGCTCCTCCTGGGATGCATCCGGGAACTTCTGTGGCCCACATCAGGGCATCTTGGAGGATCCAAGCAGGAAGCTCTGTTCTGCCTGTGTGTGTGTGCATGGGGTCCCTTGGGAAGGTTCCCTGGCCTGGAGCCCCCACACCCTTCCTCGACGCGCACGGTCCACTTGGCCTTGTCGGTCATCATGGCCTGGGAGCTGAGGTCCTGCAGCCGGCAGTGGTGGCTGCTCACGAGGGCAATGTTGGATGGTTTGAGGTTCCTGAAATGCAGAGGGTCCTTCCTCTGGGGTGGCGCGCTCCTTCCCCGGCCGGAGACGGAGGTCCTGGCACCGAGCCCTGAGCCTCACCAGCGCCCCCCTAGTAAGACAGCCACACGCACACACACACACACACACACACACACACACGGTCCTGGACACGGGCCTTGAGCCTCACCAGCGCCCCACTAGTAAGACAGACAAACACACACACTCGGTCCTGGGCACCGGGCCCTGAGCCTCACCAGCCCCCCAGTAAGACAGCCACATACACACACACACACACACACACACACACACACACACACACACTTGGTCCTGGGCACCAGGCCCTGAGCCTCACCAGCGCCCCCCCAGTAAGACAGCCACATACACACACACACACACACACACACACACACACACACACACACACTTGGTCCTGGGCACTGAGTCCTGAGCCTCACCAGCCCCCAGTAAGACAGCCACAGGCACACACACACACACACACGGTCCTGGGCACTGGGCCCTGAGCCTCACCAGTGCCCCCCCAGTAAAACAGCCACACACACACACACACACACACACACACTTACTCAGTCCTGGACACGGGCCCTGAGCCTCACCAGCGCCCCCAGTAAGACAGCCACACACACACACACACACACACACACACACACTCAGTCCTGGGCACTGGCCCTGAGCCTCACCAGCTCCCGACAGTCACACACACTCTGGGCTCAGCTCTGTCCTTCCTGCCATCCCTCTCAGAGGCCCTGACTGGTTGCTTCCTGAATCACTGCCGCCCCCTGGTGCTATGCCCTGGAGCCCTGCCCGTGCCCACAGGTACCTGTGGGTGATGCCCAGTTGATGCAGGAAGTCCAGCCCATCCAGTACCTGGCCCAGCATTTCCTGCAGCCACTGTGGGGAGGAAACAGGTGGCTGGCAGGGTGCGGGGCACCCAGCCATGGCACCCTGTCACCCACCCCGAGGCTGAGCCAATGTGAGAGGGACGTCGTTGGTGTCGGAAGCTCCCTACAGGACAACTGGCTTCCCAGGCACCCCTTCCCAGAGCAGGACCCCCTTTGGTGTCATTAGAACGCAGTAGAACATTCTGGAAGTCTCTGGAGCTAGAATCAAGGTCCATCAACTGGCACCTCCTAGTTCAGCAGCCTCAAATGGTGACTGTACTATCACGAGGTCGTGCTGGAGCAAGCAGCATGGAGTAAGTTATCTGGTACCAGGGCCGGAGCGACAGCTCAGCGGGGAGGGCATTTGCCTGGCATGCGGCCGACCTGGGTTCGACCCCCCGCATCCCACATGGTCCCCAAGCACCACCAGGAGTAATTCCTGAGTGCAGAGCCAGGAGTGACTCCTGAGCATCGCGGTGTGACCCAAAGGTCACACCTTTTGGAGAGTGTGACCAAGAGAGCGAGAGAGAGATGGGACCGGACAGCAGGGAGGCATTTGCCTGCATGCCATCCACCAGGATTCAGTCCCCAGCATCCCACATGGCCCCCTGAGTGCCGGAGTTGCCCCCTGAGCATAACTGACTGTTGCCCCCCAAAATAAAATCACTTGATCACTTGAATCCCGTTATTCATCAATTTGCTCGAGCGGGCGCCAGTAACATTTCCATTGGACCCTATCACGTGCCAATGTAGCCCAATGGCATCTGGTTGATTCAGGAATATGAAGAGCCTCAAACCGTTCCTTCAGGGTCTTAACAAGGAAGTCTGACCATCTTGTAGGTGGGCGGCCACGTGATCTTTTGACATTCCGTGGGATCCAGTCGGTAACGGCTCTAGTCCAGCGGTTGTCTCCAAATCGCATTACATGTCCAGCTCATCTGATTTTCGATGCCTTGGCAAACGAGACAGCGCCCCGGATTCTGGAATAGCGACGGAGGTCAGAACTCCGGATTCCTTCTCTCACTTGAGTGAGACGTGATATTCCAAGCATAGCTCTTTCAATGCCTCTCTGGGAGACCGAATAGTATTCTCATCCTGCTTTCGTAGGGCCCAGGTCTCTGAGGCGTATGTTAATGCAGGGAGAACGGTGGAGTCAAAGAGATGTGCCCGGAGCCGGAGGTTCTTTGTCCTTTTTAGCTATTTCTTCGATGCCTTTGAAGGCATTCCATGCCGCTCTCTTCCTCCTGCGCAGCTCAGGTTTTAGGTCGTTCATCATGTTGACTTCTCGACCTAGGTACACATAACTGCTGCATTCAGAGATGTTTGTTCCATTGAGAGTGAATGGGGCCTCTGGAACTAGTTCATTTCTCATGAACATAGTTTTCTTCAGATTCAGCTGTAGACCTACCTTTCCACATTCTCGGTCAAAGTCAGCCAGCATTTGTGCCGCTTGGCTAATGTTTGGTGTTATTAGAACGATGTCATCAGCGAAGCGGAGGTGGTGTAGTTGCCGACCATCTATCTTCACTCCCATTCCTTCCCATTCTAATTGTCTCATGATGTTCTCGAGGGTGGCACTGAAGAGTTTTGGTGAGATGGTATCACCCTGTCGAACCCCTCTTTTGACATCAATGATCACTTCTTTGTAGAATGGTGGAGATCCTGGTCGTGAATCCGTAATACAGCTCACGAAGGGATCTTGATGTATTGGGTTTGAACACCCTGTTTGACTAGGGCTTCGATGACTGCTTCAGTCTCCACAGAATCAAAGGCTTTCTGTAAATCAATGAACGTGAGACAGAGTGGCATCTTGTACTCCCTACAAACCTCAATGAGCTTGGTTACTGTGTGGATATGGTCGATTGTGCTGAATCCTTTCCGGAAACCTGCTTGCTCGCATGGTTGTCCTTCATCTAGTGTTCTGCTAATCCTGTTCAGGATGACTCGTGTAAACAGCTTGTAGATGACAGACAACAGGCAGATGGGGCGATAGTTGCCGATGTCGTGGAATGTCTCCCCTTCTTGAACAGTAGAACTGTCCTGCTGGTTTTCCATTGGGAGGGCACCTTGCATTCGGACAGGTAGCGTATGAAGAGCCGAGCTAGTGTATTGATGAGTACCGATGGCAGATTCTTCAGGTGTTCGGGTCTGACTTTGTCTGGGCCTGGTGCTGTTCCCTTCTTTACCAACGAGATGGCATGTCGGATTTCAGAAGGGAGAGAATGTTGGGAATGACATATCCATCCTGTGGAATTTGGCATGTGGGCAGGTGGATGTGGCTATCAAAGAGATTTGAGTAGAAGTCCTGGATAATCTTCTCCATTGCCTTTCTGGAAGATGTGATAGATCCATCAGGGCGTCGGAGGGCAGTCATCTTGGTCCTATAGTTGGCGAAGGACAGGCGGGCAGTGCGAATACTTTTCCCGGCTTCTGCTGCATCTTCCAGTATTTCTGCTCTTCTGTCTTTGAGGTCTGCTTTTATCGCTTCTCTGCACTGTTTAGCAAGCTTGGACGTTAGCATTTGGTCTCCTGAGGCTCGCGCCTTGCCACGTTGGCGAATGAGCTCAAGAGTTTCTGAAGACAAACGTCCTTTTGTGTCTTTCTCTCTCTCGGCATTCTTTGCACAATCATGGAAGTGCTGAACCAGTCGGTTGTATTCTTCATCGATGTCATCAATGATGGTATCTTCCCATGTTGCCGCAATGGTGCCAAAGAGTTCCCAGTTGGTGGTCGTTCTGGGAGTTCTCTTCTTAAACTTTGCAGCCTTTTCTCCCCCGTTGCGGGAAGTAGAATTTTGCTACGAAGGAGACGGTGGTCCGATCCTGTCTGGAATTTGGGGACGACAGCAACATCGGTCAGACAAAACCGTCGATTGAAGATGATGTGGTCAATTTCATTGTGGAACTGTCCGCCAGGAGATTCCCATGTCCAACGTTTCGCTTCAGCCTTCTGAAACTGTGAGTTCCCATGAATAGTCTTGGTGGACATGATGAACTCAGATAGTCTCTCACCCTGTTCGTTCCATTCTAGGCCATGGGTCCCGATATGGAGTTCTTCAGCCCGATCTTCTCGGTCCTATCTTGGCATTAAAATCACCGACTATGATCTTGTAGAAGGTGTGATCTTTTTAATAGAACTCCTCCAATTCCATGTAGAATTTCTCAATTTCATCTTCTTTGTATGTGGATGTTGGTGCATAGACAATGAAGATAGAAATTGCTGGCAGTGGGCCACATCTCCTCAAGTACAATCGTCCTATTCGGTTTGTTAGGCATTCAAATGAATCAATGTTGACAGCCATGTTCGTGTTGACAAGGACACCAACGCCACCGACGCCTCTTTCATCACATGTTCCAAGGAACAATTCTTCTCCGGTGTCAAATACAGCATGATGCGACTGACGCCTCCTCGTCTCAGTCAGACCAATGATGTCGTACTTGATCTTTCTTGCTTGCAGCATCAGATCCTCAATATATGCTTCCGATGCCAGCGTACGTGCATTGAAAGTACAGACAGTCATTTTAGTCCTTCTTCGTTTTGGCAGCCTAGGACAGCCGTGAAATTTTATCAGGCACTGCTTGTTTGCCTTTCTTACTGCTGCCGTATTAAGGGCTCTTTCGGGGTCAGGAAAATAAACATTTTTGTTACTGGATTTGGCATATCGAACACGCATCGGACAGCTTGCCAGGCTCTGCCATGCGGGCACTATATTCTCATTACTTTGTGGGGCTCTCTCAGAGGGGTGGGTAGAATATTTGTGGTAATTTGGAGGTAAATTGCGCAGCCAGGCGCAGGCAGCAGCGGGAAAGCTGGTTTCTGCTCTGCCGGGTGTACCTGTGTCTGCCCCAAAATAAAATAATTTAAAAAAATAAAAGCCTGCCAGTGGCCAGCCCAGGGGTTTCCTAATCACAGCCCAGACATCCTGGACTCTGGAAGCTGCGTGGCAGCCCCCCCACCTCCCCGACCTCCCACCCCAGGACACAGCATCACGCAGAGGGCGCTGGACGTCCCCCACCAGGACAGGACAGAGGAGGGTCAGCAGAAGGCGTGTCTGAACCAGCCCGGCCTGAAGAGCTGAGTCCCACCCCTGAGCCGCGCCTACTCCCCAAAGACCCCACGAAGGAGATAGCACAGGCCGGCACGGGCGCCACAAGCTCAGAGGCTGAGTTGGCGACGGGGCTGGGGCGGCCCAGGACCCCACTTCCTGCCAGGCCTGTGAGCCAGACGCACCCAAACATCCAGGGCCTCTGGACCACCCCACGCCCATCCCAGGAAATAGTCAGGACACTTGGGGCCGTGGCCGGCGCCCCACCCCGCCCCAGTGTTCACGGCTCCTTTGCTCACTGTCGCTGGCTGGGGTGTGCAGCTCAGGTCGGGAGGCGTGCTCAGGGGACAGGCTGACCTCTGACCCCAGAGCGTGCTCAGGGGACAGGCTGACCTCTGACCCCAGAGCATGCCACCTGCCGCAGGACCGGCTGACCTCTGATCCCAGAGCATGCTCAGGGGACAGGCTGACCTCTGACCCCAGAGCATGCCAGCTGCCGCAGGACCGGCTGACCTCTGACCCCAGAGCATGCTCAGGGGACAGGCTGACCTCTGACCCCAGAGCATGCCACCTGCCGCAGGACCGGCTGACCTCTGACCCCAGAGCATGCTCAGGGGACAGGCTGACCTCTGACCCCAGAGCATGCCACCTGCCACAGGACCGGCTGACCTCTGACCTAACCCACCAAGTGGTGGGCACTGGTCTCCACTCCCCCACCATTCCCACGCCTGCACCCCTGGGCCTCTGTCCACGGGTCCAGCAGTCGCCCTCCGAGGCAGGGTCCCCCCCCCGTGGGGTGCAGGGGGCTGAGCCGCAGGCCAGCGGTCAGACTGCCCTGTGCAGGGGTGCGTCCACACCTTGTGCAGGGCGTGCTCGGCCTGACCCCTCACCGGACTCTCCCGCCTCTGCCTCCCCAGGGACTTGGCCCAGGGCTGCTCTGACCTCAGGGTCGATGACAGTCCCGCTGTCCCGCTGCCTGTCGATTGAGGGTCTGGAAGGTCTCGGGGCTGTAGCCAGTCACCAGGCAGAGGAAGAGGGCCGAGACCTGGGGGCGGGGGCGCTGCTGGGTCCCCACCTGCCCTGCTGCCCTGCCTGCCACCCCCTGCCTGGCCCCACCCTCTCCTACCTCTGCTCCCCGTCCCCCCACCCCCTGCCTGGCCCACCCTCTCCTCAACCCCCACCCCTGCTGCCGCCTGCCACCCCCCTGCCTGGCCCCACCCTCTCCCACCCCTGCTCCCCGTCCCCACACCCCTGCCTGGCCCCACCCTCTCCTCAACCCCCACCCCTGCTCCCCGTCCCCACCACCCCTGCCTGGCCCCACCCTCTCCTCAACCCCCACCCCTGCTCCCCCGTCCCCCACCACCCCTGCCTGGCCCCACCCTCTCCTCAACCCCCCACCCCTGCTCCCCGTCCCCACCACCCCCCATCTGGCCCCACCCCCACCCTGCCTGCTCTCCCCAGCGCCTTGTCCCATCTTTCTCCTGTGTCGTCCAGGCCCATCTGGAGTCTCAGGAAGCCTGGGACCCCTGGCACAGCTGTGGTGGTGTCTGGGACCCCACAACTTTCCGAGGTAGTTTCCTCCTTCAGGCGCTCATCACTGCAGGGTGCGAGCACCCCTCACTGCCCAAGGCCCCCTGGAGCACATAGGGAGGCTCAGAATATACCTGGGCGCCTGCGGTGACAGTCCTGTCCAACTTTCCTTGTTGCCCATAGAAGAATGTGGGGGCCAGAGCGACAGCACAGTGGGTAGGACGTTTGCCTTGTATGCAGCCCACGGGTTCAGTCTCTGGCATCCCACAGGGTCCCCGAGCACCACCAGGAGTAATTCCTGACTGCAGAGCCAGGTGTGAGTGAGGGGGCCGTCCTGCCGTGGGCGGCGCCTCCGCGCTGACCCACCTTCTGGTCCCAGATGATGAAGAGCTCGCGATGCGGGGGACACATGCGGGTGATGGAGCTTCAGCACAGGCAGCAGCTGAGGGTGACACGGCGTCAGCCACTGCACAGCACGGCCGGGGCCTGCCCGTGGGCCCCCAAAACTCTGTGAAAACGTGGTGTCAGCCCAAGGCACTCCGGGGCCGAGCGGGTGGCGCAGACACGGCAGGCAGGGCAGGAATGGCTGGCGGGGGTAGGGCAGCCCCTGGCTGCTGCCCCGAGCTGGACAGGGCCAGCATTGCATGGAGGGTGGACGGACGGGAAGGAGTGCCGGGGCAGCCCCCACGTCCTTCTGCGTGCCGACAGCTGGGGGTCAGCAGAGACCACATAGCTGATTCCAGTAAGAGGCTAAAAGGCTGGGCGAGCCTCCGTGCAGGCAGCTGAGCTGGGGGTGGGCAGCAGGTTGCCAAAGCCGCCAGGATGGAGCCACCGCGCAAAGCGTGAGGCTCCCAAGTGTCCCTGGGATGCAGAGTTGGCCGTCGAAGAGAAAGTCCTGAGTCAGGGCTGGGGTGCAGGGGCGCGGGGCGAGCCCCAACACCTGTGAGCCCGGAGCAGCCCCTGAGCAGGCCGGCCCTGAACCAACAGGAGCACCACCGTGGGGCCAGAGCCCAGCACGGCAGGTAGCACAGCGGGGAGGGCAAACATTGGCCTTGCACACCGA
Organism: Cryptotis parvus; assembly: GCA_021461705.1. NCBI lineage: Eukaryota > Metazoa > Chordata > Mammalia > Eulipotyphla > Soricidae > Cryptotis > Cryptotis parvus. The sequence goes on from JAJIBD010001706.1 coordinate 261,482, forward strand.
CTGGCCAGGGTTCGATCCCTGGCATCCCATATGGCCCCCTGGGCATCGCCTGAGTGCAGAGCCAGGAGAAACTGCTGAGCATTGCTGGGTGAGGCCCCTAAAGAGCCAAAATTTAAAAAAGAAGGAAAAAACAAAAGGTCACTTAGCGCGGCTAGGGCCCATCCGTGTGTAGACGCTCGCTTCTCTGGGGACTGCTGCCAGCCTGGATTTAGAAACACCCTTTGGGACTCCCGGTGTGTTGGAGGCTTCCCTCAGTGGACAGGACCCGCTTCTCACCCTTCTGCCTCCCGGCCCCACCGAAGGCACTAAGGACACAGCAGTCCCCTAGTGCTGCCCAGGGCTCCAGAGGGGCTGGCCGAGAGTTACCTCCTCCAGGGCCTGGCTGGCATGGTGCTCGTCCATGCACTGCACCTGCGGGAACAGGGGGCCTCAGTAACTCCCCCAGCTTCACGCCACCATCACCATTATGGCCATCACCATTATTGCCACACCATTATCACCATCACCATTATCGCCACACCATTATCGCCATCACCGTTATGGCTACACCATTATCGCCACACCATTATCACCATCACCATTATGGCTACACCATTATTACCACACCATTATTGCCACACCATTATCACCATCACCGTTGTGGCTACACCATTATCGCCACACCATTATTGCCATCACCATTATCGCAACACCATTATCGCCATCACCATTATGGCTACACCATTATTGCCACACCATTATTGCCATCACCATTATCGCCATCACCATTATCGCCACACCATTATTGCCACACCATTATCACCATCACCGTTATGGCTACACCATTATCGCCACACCATTATCGCCACACCATTATGGCTACACCATTATTGCCACACCATTATGGCTACACCATTATTACCACACCATTATTGCCACACCATTATCGCCACACCATTATGGCTACACCATTATCGCCACACCATTATGGCTACACCATTATCGCCACACCATTATGGCTACACCATTATCGCCACACCATTATGGCTACACCATTATCGCCACACCATTATGGCTACACCATTATCGCCACACCATTATGGCTACACCATTATCGCCACACCATTATGGCTACACCATTATCGCCACACCATTATGGCCACACCATTATCGCCACACCATTATGGCTACACCATTATCGCCACACCATTATGGCTACACCATTATCGCCACACCATTATGGCTACACCATTATCGCCACACCATTATGGCTACACCATTATCGCCACACCATTATGGCTACACCATTATCGCCACACCATTATCGCCACCATTATCGCCGTCCACCATTATCGCCAACAGCACTGCCATTCTCACTGCCACCACCTTAGCTATCACCTCCACCACCATCATCACCATGTTTTGGGATTTGGCGGTTCGGGCCACACCTGGCAGGACCTAGGGGATGTCACGGTTCTGCGCTGTGCGTCCGTGCTGTGCCAGGCATCACGCCTCAAACCCGTGCTGTTGCCAGCTTGCCATGCGCATGCTCCTCACCACCAGTCTTGGTCTGGTCTGGTCTGGTCTGGTCTGGTTTGGAGACCACATCCAAGGTTGCTCAGGGCTACCCCTAGCTATGTGCTCGGAGATCACTCCTGGAAGGGCCCGAGGACATGGTGCGGTGCTGGGCTTCCCTCTGCACTCTCCAGCCTCACCATCTTATTAAGTCACCTTCGTGGGCGTTTCCACCACCATAAGCATGTTCTTCTCCACCGTCACCAGCAAGAGCACCCTGCACAGTGCCATAAGCTCAGCCATATTCTCCAGCAGCGCCATCTTCCCACCTCACATGGCTGCCACCGCTCCTAGCCCCTCAGCCCACTCTGCACAGCTGCCGAACCCATCCTCCCACCGGTGCCAGCAGAGCCTCATCCTGAATCACTCGCTCACCACCGGCGCCAGCAGAGCCTCATCCTGAATCACTCGCTCACCACCGGCGCCAGCAGAGCCTCATCCTGAACCAAACCCCTCACACCGGCACCAGCAGAGCCTCATCCTGAATCACTCGCCAGGCGCTGGCCTCGTGCACTCACTCTCAACGCTGGCACCAGATGGGCATATGTTTCTAACTGCAGATGTTTCTGGCCAGGAGGAGGCGGGGACAGACACTTTCCCCACCCTGGACGTGGGGAGAAGCTCTGCCTGCCTGCCTGTCTCGCCCGTGACTGCGCTCCCTCACCTGCCCTGCCACTGTATGTCTGTGGGTGATGGGTGAGGAGGGACAGAGCCGAGCTAGCAGGGAAAGGCGCTGGCCTTGCGGACTGCCTGCAGCCGGCCTTCCGTCCCTCCCGCCACCCCCTGCACAGCTCAGGGACCACTCCTGGCAGGCTAAGGGCACCACAGGTGCTGCGAGGGATTAGCTGGGTCAGCCCATGCCAAGCAAGCACCCTCCTGGCTGCCCCATGGCTCCCCTGGAGTGTGGCCCTTCATGTGGGAGGTTCAGGTTGGGCATTGCTCCCCTGACCGGGGCGGGACCGGCTGGGCAGTGCTCCGCTGACTGCTCTGGTCCCCGTGAGCGAGGTGTGTGGCTGCGCCGGGCAGGGCTACAGCCCTCTGCAGCCAGTCAGGACTGCGGTGCAGCCCGCAAGAGCACAGGTGGTTTGGGGAGCTGTCGGCCCCCCAATGCCCAGATTGTGGCCACCTACCTGCTTAATCAGGAGCTTCTCCAGGGTTCCCGGTCCATCACCACCAGGTTCACCCCCAAAGCCCCCTGGGGGCCAGCTGCTGCAGGACCTACCGGAGAGAGGACAGAGGACAGCCGCACTCAGAGCGGAGCAGGACAGCCGCACTCAGGGGAGCAGGACAGCCGCACTCAGCGGAGCAGGACAGCCTCACTCAGCGGAGCAGGACAGCCGCACTCAGGGGGAGCAGGACAGCCACACTCAGGGAGCAGGACAGCCGCACTCAGGGGAGCAGGACAGCCGCACTCAGGGGAGCAGGACAGCCGCACTCAGCGGAGCAGGACAGCCGCACTCAGGGGAGCAGGACAGCCTCACTCAGGGGAGCAGGACAGCCTCACTCAGCGGAGCAGGACAGCCGCACTCAGGGGAGCAGGACAGCCGCACTCAGCGGAGCAGGACAGCCTCACTCAGCGGAGCAGGACAGCCGCACTCAGGGGAGCAGGACAGCCGCACTCAGCGGAGCAGGACAGCCGCACTCAGGGGAGCAGGACAGCCGCACTCAGGGGGAGCAGGACAGCCTCACTCAGGGGAGCAGGACAGCCTCACTCAGCGGAGCAGGACAGCCGCACTCAGGGGAGCAGGACAGCCGCACTCAGCGGGAGCAGGACAGCCTCACTCAGGGGAGCAGGACAGCCGCACTCAGGGGAGCAGGACAGCCGCACTCAGGGGAGCAGGACAGCCTCACTCAGGGGAGCAGGACAGCCTCACTCAGCGGAGCAGGACAGCCGCACTCAGCGGAGCAGGACAGCCGCACTCAGGGGAGCAGGACAGCCGCACTCAGGGGAGCAGGACAGCCTCACTCAGGGGAGCAGGACAGCCTCACTCAGCGGAGCAGGACAGCCGCACTCAGCGGAGCAGGACAGCCGCACTCAGGGGAGCAGGACAGCCGCACTCAGGGGAGCAGGACAGCCGCACTCAGCGGAGCAGGACAGCCTCACTCAGCGGAGCAGGACAGCCTCACTCAGCGGAGCAGGACAGCCTCACTCAGCGGAGCAGGACAGCCTCACTCAGCGGAGCAGGACAGCCGCACTCAGGGGAGCAGGACAGCCGCACTCAGCGGAGCAGGACAGCCTCACTCAGCGGAGCAGGACAGCCCTCACTCAGCGGAGCAGGACAGCCTCACTCAGTGGAGCAGGACAGCCTCACTCAGGGAGCAGGACAGCCTCACTCAGGGGAGCAGGACAGCCGCACTCAGGGAGCAGGACAGCCGCACTCAGGGGGAGCAGGACAGCCGCACTCAGCGGAGCAGGACAGCCGCACTCAGGGGAGCAGGACAGCCGCACTCAGGGGAGCAGGACAGCCGCACTCAGGGGAGCAGGACAGCCGCACTCAGGGGAGCAGGACAGCCTCACTCAGGGGAGCAGGACAGCCTCACTCAGGGGAGCAGGACAGCGTCACTCAGCGGAGCAGGACAGCCGCACTCAGGGGAGCAGGACAGCCACACTCAGGGGAGCAGGACCTGCCAGGGGAGAGGACAGAGCCGCCCCTGCCAAGGCTGACCCTCTTCTAGGCAGAGTCTGCGTGTGTGGTTGCCCCATGTCGCCCCTTCTCCAAGGGCACCCGTAGGGTCCACACTCTTCCTTAGCCTCCCGGCCCCATGATCCCGCCACCTCCAGACGGGAGCATCCAAACAAGCGAGTAGTGGGTATGGGCAGGTGTGATCACAGGGGCAACCGCAGGCATGCCTGGCACCCCCAGCCACCGTGGGCACTGCCACTTCGTATTCATGCAGGGCCTTAGGCATCGCCTCAGATACGTGCTCCTGAGGGGTGGCTCAGAGCGGATGGAGGCTGGGGGTGTGCCTCGAGCCCCTCCTGAGGGACGGCCACCAGGCCAGAGCTCAGCGCATCATGGCCCAGAGCTGTGGGCGGGCGGGGGAGGGGACTGGAGCCAGCTGGGAGCCAGGGAAGATCAAGGCTTCCGTCTGTCTTTGCCACGCCAGGAAGTGTGGGGACTAATCGCTGACTGCACTCAGGACTGTGAGTGAGGTGCTGGATGCTGGACCTGGCCAGTCACTTGCAAGGCTAGCCCCGCCCGCGCTATGCGTGGGCCCTGGAAAGATTCGGGATCCCGTCCTTGTGGGGGGCCTGAACCCTGCCCAGGGTGTCAGGACAACAGCACTTGCGGCCCTCAGCCGCCCCAATGGTCCTGCAAACAGGAACAATTTGGGGTGCCGCATATTTTATTAAATTTTTTTTTGTTTTTTTTTTTGGGGGTCACACCAGGCAATGCGCAGGGTTTACTCCTGGCTCTGCACTCAGGAACTACTCCTGGCGGTGCTCGGGGGACCATATGGGATGCGGGGATCGAACTCAGGCTGGCACAGGCCAGCCGCATGCAAGGCAAATGCCCTACCCGCTGGGCTATTGCTCCGGCCCCTTTATTAAATTTTTTTTTTTTTTCTTTTTAGGTCACACCGGCGATGCTCAGGGTTTCTCCTGGCTCTGCACTCAGGAATTACTCCTGGCAGTGCTCAGGGGACCATATGGGATGCCAGGGATCGAACCCAGCCGGCATGGGCCAGCCGCGTGCAAGGCAAACGCCCTACCCACTGGGCTATCGCTCCGGCCCCTCCCTTTATTAAATTTTGGGGGCCGGAGCGAAAGCCAGCAGGTAGGGCATTTGCCTTGCATGCGGCCGCCCATGCTGGCCCAGGTCCGATCCTCGGCATCCCATATGGTCCCCCCGAGCACCGCCAGAGTAATTCCTGAGTGCAGAGCCAGGAGAAACCCCTGAGCATTGCCGGTGGGTGACCCAAAAAACAAAAAAATGATAAATTTGGGGGGCTGGAGCAATAGCCTGTAGGTAAATCGTTTGCCCTGCATGCGGCCGACCCAGGTTCGATCCCCAGCATCCCATATGGTCCCCCGCACACTACCAGGAGTAATTCTTGAGTGCAGAGCCAGAATAACCCCTGAGCATCACTGGGTGTGACCCCAAAATCAGAAAAAACAAAATTTTCTTGGGCTTGGGAACCACACCCAGCAATGTTCAGGGGTTACTCCTGCCGGTGCTCAGGGAGCACCATGGCCGGGACTGCCTCGGGTGGCTCAGTCTACCTGTGCCCAAAGTGTCTATTCCCCCTGGAAATAAAAGTGCTTTGGGGGCTGGAGCGATAGCCCAGCGGGGGCTGGAGCGATAGCCCAGCGGGTAGGGCGTTTGCCTTGCACGCAGCCGGCCTGTGCTGGCCGGGTTCGATCCCTGGCGTCCCATATGGTCCCCGAGCACCGCCAGGAGTAATTCCTGAGTGCATAGCCAGGAGTAACCCCTGAGCATTGCCGGGTGTGACCCAAAAAGCAAAAAAAAAAAAAAAAAGTGCTTTGGGCCAAGGTGCACAGGCTGAGTCAGTGCCTGGCGCCCATATAGTCCCCTGAGCAGTGACGGGGTTCCTGCCTGCACAACCAGGTGAGGCGCTGGGCTCACCATGTGGCCCCAACAAGCACCAACAAATGTCATTGCTGCTCTGGCCACCCAGGGGCGCTCAGGGCTCCTCCTGGCTTTCCTGCAAGGCAATCGCCCTCTGCACTCTGCCCGTCACCGCCCTTACCACTGGGGTCACACTCGCCTCTGCTGAGGAGCTGCTCCTGGCGCTGCCGGGGACCCTGGGTGCTGGGGATGGACCCCAATACTGACCTAAATGCTCTCCAAACCGTCAGGGGCGCCAAGGGGGCCTCAGAAGCCTGGCCGCAGCGCTCTACCGCCGGCCCAAGAAGGCCCCGGCAGTTCATCTGCTACTGCAGAAAGGGAAACTGAGGCCGGGAAATCACCGTCCCCGCGGGCAGAAGCCCAGCTCCGGCCTCCGCGGCGGGACGGGCAGGTGACCGTTACCCGGTGGTCCCCGCCCCCAGGGCCCGGCTGGGCACCTGGTAGTTCTCCATCGGAGCGCAGGGCACCCCGCAGACAGCCGGCGGGGCTGGGTGCAGCCACAGTCGGACCCGCGACCCAAACCTCAGCGGGGTCCGCGTCGTGTGAGCATCCCACTCCCCCTCCCGAACGACTCCATCCCTGCGTGGTCCGCGGGACCCAAGCGCCGTCCCTCCCACCGGCCACTCCTAAGGCAGGGCTGCCCTCCCTACAGGGGCCTCCCACGGCGCGGGGACCGGCGACCGTCTCTACCAGCGGGACGGAAAGCGCGGGCGGGGGCGGGGCTTCGGGAGGGGCGGGGCTAGGGACTGGGGAGGGGCTGAGGCGACGTGAGCGGGGCGGGGTGTGGGGGCGGGGCCTGAGGATATGGGCGGGTCGGAACGTGGGGGGCGGGGCCTGGCGGTGGGGCGGTTGGGTCGAAGCGTGAGAGGCGGAGCCTGGAGGAGAGAGGGCGGGTCCGGAACGTGTGGGGCGGAGCCTGGCGGCGGGGCGGTGGGGTCGAAGCGTGAGAGGCGGAGCCTGAGGAGAGGGCGGGTCGGAGCGTGGGGCGGGGCATGAGCGCGGGGTTCCGCCTTCGAGCGTGCTGGGCGGCAGCGTCCCGAGCGCGCGGCGTGAGGCGAAGGCGTAGGGGTGGGACCCGAGCGAGCGTTGGGCGGGACCGACGTCGTGGGCGCGGCCCGGCTGCGAGCTGGGGGTGGGGTCGGGAGCGGCGGCGCGCGGGCGGGCGGGCGGGCGGGCGGCGCGGCCCCTTTAAGGCGCGGCCGGGGCGGGCCGGTGGCGCGGCCCCTTTAAGGCTTGGCCTACGTGGCAGCCGCCGGAGCTGCGGACGCGGAGCGGGGCCGGCGGGCACTTCCTGTGGAGGCCGCAGCGGGCGCGGGCGCCGACGCCGACGGGCCGAGCGAGCGAGCCGAGCCTCCCGCCGCCGCCATGGGCCAGAACGACCTGATGGGCACGGCCGAGGACGTCGCCGACCAGGTGCGGCCTGTGCGCCGGGCCGGCCCCGTCCGCGCCCGCCGCCCCCTCCCCGGCCCGGCATCCCCCTTCTCCGGAGCCCCCGGCCCACCCGGCGGGATCGCGCCCCTCCCCCACCGAGGCTCGGCCGCCCCGCGCCCCCGCCCAGACCCGGGAGTGGGAGTCGGGGCTGGAAGTTGGGGGCCTCGGGGCAGTGGCCGCGAGCCTCCTGCCCTGTCCGGGGGTCCCCGCGCCGACGGCCGTCGGCCCTCGCCGCTGCTCGCCCCCAGGCCGGACTCAGGGTCCCACTGCGCCCCCAGCCCCTGGCTGCGGGGTGCGGGTCCTGGGGCGGGGGCTCGCGCGGGGCCCCGTTAACCTGCGCGTGCCTGGGCTGGCCCGTGCCCCGGGCGGCGTGGGCGGGAGCTGCGCGGGGCCGGGGTCCTCCAGGGGGCTGGGTGGGTGCCTGCACGCGTGGCGCAGCCCTCCCGGGGTCAGGGGCAGCTTGAAGGCGACCACCCCCGCCGTCCCGATGTCTGCGCACCCCGAGGTGCTCGCAGTGACCCAGTTTGTGGCCCGTAGTGGCGCCCCTCGGCGGACCGCGGTGTTGCAAGTGAATTTCACAACCTGCTCCCGCCCACGGCCCTGGACAGGTCACTGGGAAGATGAGGGGCCCGCAGAGGCCCGGCCCGGTTGGGGTCACCGCCGTGTGGAGGCTCGCCTGGGCGCATAGGCCACTCAGGAGTGGGGCCCATCACCGGGGGGCTGGACCTAGCAGGCCCGTCTGGCCAGGCTGGGGCACCTTTGGCCTGTCCCGTCCACCTGCGGGACTCTAGCGGCAGCGCATTAAGGGTGCCAGAGGACAGGCTGGCCAAGTGGCCGAGGTGAAGACGGGACCTGGGCTGGCGGCAGGCTGTGAGCGGGTGTCCCGGGTACTGACTGTGATACTCGACCTTTGCCCTTGCGGGCCCTGGCCCGGTCACTGGACGCAGCGCCACGTCCAGACCCGCTGCCACTGGTCCTGTTGGCCCCGGCTTCCGCGGGCAGAGGGCCCTGGAGGTGGGCGTGCAGCCGGGTGCAGCCCGTCTCACCCGGGATGTGGTGCTCGCTCTGGGCAGCTGGGGCCAGTAGCTCCAGGTGCCAAGGTGGAAAGTGCTGAGTGTGCTGTGGAAGCGTCCTGGGGCAGCTGAGAGCAGGTGGACACCCGCGGGGAGGGGCAGGGGGTTCTCTGCACCCCTGCTCCGCCCATCGTGGCCTCTGCCTGGTGGCTTATCACCATGGCCACTGGGGCCTTGTGGTCCAGCGTGGCCTCTGGGGTTTTCACCAGCCTTTGCCAGGCCTGAGGCCTGGCACCCCCAGGAGCTGCCGGTCTTCAGGTCAGATGACCCCAGCAGGACATTAGCTGGGGGACAGCAGGGCTCTGAGGGGACAGGGGAGGGCAGAGCAGCTGAGCCTGGCCCCAGGGCCTCTCCTGGACATTAATTCTGGGGCGGCTCTCATGACTTGCCCCCGAGGGGCAGGGCATCGGGTGGCCCCGACACGCAGCAGTGTCCCCCAGCTCTGGCCTGTTCAGGGCTCTGTGGCCTTGGTGGACCCCCCAGGCCGTGTGGACTGTGATGGTGTCTTTGTCTCTCACCCTGGCCGGCCTGTGGCACGCGCGGGTGCAGGCCCCACCCTGGGCACCTGCTGTCTGCTCCACTGGCCCTGTGGCCACCTTCAGGCATGCAGGGGCCACGCTGAGCCCGCACTGGCTCGCCTCTGCGGCTTCTCGTGGGAGGGGCGGTGCCCAGTCCCTGGAATTTTGCCTTTTTTCTGCCGGCGGAGCTGCTGGGGAAGGGGTGATTCTCTGCTTCCTCCCTAATCCTCGGCCCAGACACTCAATTAAGAGGCAGACTCCTGAGCGCCTGCTCGGTGCCTCTGGGCGTCTGTGCCGCTTTGGGTCGCCCTCCCAGGTCTCTCTGGGCTGGCATCGCCACGTCCACCCTGCCTGGTGTACTGCAGAGCTGTGGTGGCCGCGTTCCTCTGGCATGTGGACCAGAAATGGGGCGATGTGAGGGCACTGGGGCAGCGGTGGGTGGACATCTGCGGACCCCAGAACTCAGGAGTGCTGGGCACCTTTATGGGAGACTGACCCGTGCCCTCACCTGACGGCTGTAGAAAGCCCCCCACCCTGTCTTCTCTGGCCCCTAAGCGAGCCCCGCTCTCGCTGCCCCTCGTGTCCCGCGCAGCGTTCGTCAGCCCATGCAGCCAGTGGCGCCCTTTAGACTTAGGCCACATCGCGCCGTGGGTGGGTCCGATCTTGCCCTGAGCGAGGTCCTCCTTATCAGGCTAGGACGTCACCTTCCCTGGCCGCCTCCCGGTGACATTTGTACCCCCTGCTGGCGTGCGCTCGGGTGGGGGCTGGCTGGGGGCACTGCGCTGTGGCAGCTGTCCGCTCGCTGTGTACAGTTCCTGCGCGCGGCAGTACCTGCCGCACGTGGCGCGGCTGTGCCTCATCAGCACCTTCCTGGAGGACGGCATCCGCATGTGGTTCCAGTGGAGCGAGCAACGCGACTACATCGACACCACTTGGAGCTGCGGCTACCTGCTCGCCTCCTGCTTCGTCTTCTTCAACCTCCTGGGCCAGCTGAGTAGAGTGGCCTCCATGCGCCAGGGAGGGGGCTGGCGGTGTGCAGGGGGACCCCAGTCACGCGCGCCCCTTCCCGCAGCCGGCTGCGTGCTGGTGCTGAGCCGAACTTCGTGCAACACGCGTGCCGGGCTCTTCGGCGTCATCGTGATGCAGGTGAGGGCCGCGGCGGCTCCAGCTCCCGCCCTTGGCAGGCAGGGGCCAGGCTCACGGAGCTCGGCCCTCCGGCCGCATCCCATTTCCTCCCTCTGACACGGAACAAGGGCTGGGATGGGTGTGCCGGGACACCCTCCCCCATCCTGGTGCTTGAGCTGGCCACCTGCAGTGACCAAAACTCAGGCCCCGCCCCTCTGTCCCCACAGACAATCGCCTACAGCATCCTGTGGGACTTGAAGTTTCTGATGAGGTGCGTACCTGCCTGAGGGGGTCCCCTTGCTGCCCCGGCACTGGCTGAGTGGCGGCGTGTCTCCACAGGAACCTGGCCCTGGGCGGCGGGCTGCTGCTGCTGCTGGCGGAGTCGGCGCTCAGAAGGGAAGAGCATGTTCGCCGGCGTGCCCACCATGCGGGGAGAGCTCCCCCAAACAGTACATGCAGCTGGGCGGCCGCGTGCTGCTTGTGCTCATGTTCATGACCCTGCTCCACTTCGACGCCAGCTTCTTCTCGGTGAGTGCCCCGCTCACTGGCTTTGGGGGCGCGGGAGGAGGGTGCCGGTGGGCCCAGGCTCAGGCGTCAGGCCTGCAAGCGGGCTCCTACGTTTACTGGGGCTCCTTCTCGGGCGCCTGCAGATCCTGCAGAACATTGTGGGCACAGCCCTGATGATCCTCGTGGCCGTCGGCTTCAAGACCAAGCTGGCTGCCTTGACTCTGGTCATCTGGCTCCTGGCCATCAACGTGTACTTCAACGCCTTCTGGACCATCCCCGTACAAGCCCATGCACGACTTCCTCAAGTACGACTTCTTCCAGACCATGTCTGTGGTCGGGGCCTGCTCCTGGTGGTGGCGCTGGGCCCCGGGGGTGTCTCCATGGACGAGAAGAAGAAAGAGTGGTAACGGCCGCCCACAGCCGAGACGGGCGGACTGCGGCCAGCCTTGACGCCAGCGTTTCTGTCCCCCTTCCCCTGGTAAAGGCACAGATGTTTGGAGAACTTTATTTGCAGACGCCTGACGATTGACGGTCCCATGTGCCCGGCCCCTGGTGTCCAACCTGGGAGGCTGGCAGCCAGGGGGGCAGCCCGCCTGTGTGGACGTGCCCTGGCTCCCCCAGGCTGCGGGTCTCGTTTTCTTTGGGGGGTTGTGGGGCTGTCCTGTGAGCAGATACACGGTGCATCACTCGAAGCAGCCTCGCTCCCTTTTCTTTTAAGTTTACGTTTTTAGCTCAAACTACTCAATGATTTGGGGTGGCCCCCACCCGCAGCCGAGCAAGAGCCCGTTATCTCCCGTGCTAGAAGGGCGCAACCTGCCAAGTCAGGGTGGCTGATGCCGCCGCTGCGGGGCCTGGCTTGGCACCCGGTGTTCTACGGGATCGACCCTGGAGGTGTTCGCAGCTCAGGTGGGGCCAGCGTCCCGAGCCCAGTCTTGCTCTTGGCCAACTGGCCTGAGTGGCAGGCCCTGGGGCGCAGAGCAGTTACCTCACAACTGGCTGCCGCGGCTGCCTCAAATCCTGTTTGCTACGGCCAGTGCAGCCCTGTTCTCTGTACGACTTGTGATGCCTTACCGACCGGGTCTGAACCCTGTATTTAAAGTTTTCTAACATTGCCTTACACTGCATCTCTCTTCTTGGGGGTGGGGTTCTCGGGACCCCGGACTGGGCTTCCTCCCCACAGCAGGGGCAGAGACCAGGCTATCCGTTTCTGGGAACTGCTTTATGGGGAACAGGTGCCACACACGGATACGTCCTTCCGGCTGGGCGCGGCGTGACCAGTCCTCGCCTCAGGCCTGCCGGTGTGGAATGCGTCTCCCGGCGCTGCCTCTAACCAGCCTTTTGGAAGTGCCGAGGCTCCTGGGCTTGCGTCGGTGAGCTCGGAGTTTCCCTGCAGAGCCCCACGCCCGCCGTCGCTGCTGTCGCTGCCAGTACCAGAAAACAGTCACTCGTTGGGGCCTCCCACACACCCCCACAGGCAAGGGCCATCCCTGCCTCTCACCTTCCTGCTCTTGGGCACTGGCTCCCCGTGTGCTCTCCGCTCCACGTCCCCCTCGGCAGTGAGGTCCTCGGCACTGGCCTTTGGGGTGAACAGCTCAGCTGTGGGGGAGCAGTGGCCAGAGCTCAGAGACCGAGTCTGACCTGCTGGGCGGGTGGGGCGAGGCCGGCTGCCGCTTACGTGGGTACAGGTCCATCATGCTGTCCCGCTGTCGCCCGGCGTGGCACCGTCGTCCTCGCTGGAGACTGGCTCCCAGAAGGCTGCCCTCTGCGCGGTGTTGCGTCCCCCGTCCACAGGGCCAGCCCTCTTCCTCCGCTGGTTCAGGAGACAGGCAGGCACATACTCCACGCCCTGTTCCTGGCACTCCGCATCTACAAAAGGCAGTGCTGGCCTGTCTGCCATGGCCTGGTGGGGTGGGGTGTGGCAAGGCCGCTGGCTGGGCCCACCCAGAACCACCGAGCTGACACGGGTCCCAGTGTGGCCCGGCGGGGACACGTGCCAGTTCCCGAGACCGGCAGGCGGCATTTCCGAGGAAGGCCCCCGTGGCTCAGAGGCTGCCTGAGAAGGGCCCACGCCATCCAACACCAGTGCTCCTATCAGCCTGGGGGTCCTGCCCCCAACTAGCGCCTGACCCTCCGAGCACTGCCTTGCTGCCCCCACCCCCGAACCCTCCTTCAGTGCAAACAGCCTCGAAGGGGCAGCACCCAACTGCAGCCCGGCTCTGCCCGTGCCTACGCCCTTGGTGCCGTCGGGGACGGCACCCTCCCAGTGTCTCCGTCCCTTCTGGAGCCTGTCGCTTGGATTCGGCTTGGAACCTGGGCCCCCCATGCAGCCCCCAATTCGGCCCACACGCTGACCCAGGCCGCCTTCACCGGTGGCACCCACCTGCCCCGCCCGCCCCTCCGCAGGCCCCACTTACACCTGCGCAGAGCCCGCTGGTAGCGGCGGCCCCGGGTGTGTCGCAGCACATGGGCGGGGGACTTGTTGATGTGTCTCAGGGTCAGCTTGCAGAAGAGCTGGAGCCTACGGCGGGGGACAGGTCACGCGCGGCATCCGGCCAGGCAGCGGGGGTCGCCCGTGGCCCGGGGGAGAGAACGGATTCAGGCGGCCCGACGGGGGACCGACCCGCCGCCAACCAGGGCCGGGAAAGCGCCCCGGGCCTTGGGCCCTTCTTGGCGCTGCCGCCGGGCCCCGACCTGCGACCCCTGCCACGCCCCCGCCCCCGCCGCCTTACGGGTTCTTGGTGCTGGGCACGACGTGGGGCTCCGAACTGGGCATAGTCAAAGGCCGGGTGGGCGCCGGCCAAGCGCTGGTACTTCTTGCCGCGGGTGTAGACCTGGAGCTCCGGCAGGCGGCAAGGCAGCTCGTGGCCCGTCAGCTCACAGCGCACCTGGGGGGGGGGGGCGGGTGGGGCCACGGAGTAGCGGGACCCGGGGGCGAGGCGGGACCCCGGGGCGGGGAGGCGGAACCCCGGGGCCCCGCGCACACCTTGCGGGTGTCGGGCAGCAGGCGCAGGCTCGGGTGGTCGCGCAGGAAGGCCCGCAGGTCCGGGGGCAGCTCGCTCATGGCTGGACCGCGACCACGTGGGCGGGACGGGCCGGCGGGCGGGGCGCGGCGCCCCGGAAGCACATGCTCGGCGCCCCGGAAGTGCCCGCGAGCGCGATGGCGGCGGCCGGGGCTCGGAGCCTGGGGCTGCGGGCGGTGGGCCTGGGGCTGCGGACGGTGAGCGGGCGGGGCCGCGGGGGCGGGGTCCCGGGGCGGCGGCAGCTGCTCACCCCGCGGGTCTCCGCAGGACCCGGCGCGCGCGGCCCGAAGGTGCGTCGTCGGGGCGCCCCTGCGCGCAGGTGAGGCTCGTCCGGGGTCCGGTGCCGAGGGGGCTGGGGGCGCCGCTGGCCGGGCTCGCGCCCGGGGTCCCAGGTGTGACCTCCGCGTGCGGGATTGCGGGAAAGGGCGCAGCCAGGGGGTCCCGCCGGGCACCGGGCCGCGACCTGGGTGGGCGCCGCCGCCGTGGCCTCCGCACTGCCCCCTCGCGGGGCCCCGGCCCCCGGCCCACGCCTGTGCGTCTCAGGTCGGGTGTGGACGCCGAGCCGGGGCCCGCAGCTCCGCCGCACAAGCTCCTGCCCAGGCTGAGGACGACTCGGCTCTGCGCTGGCTGCTGCTGCTCATCCCGCGACCGCCTTCGGCCTGGGCACCTGGCAGGTGAGGACGCCCCGGCCAGCGCGCCCCCGCCCCGCCCCGCCCCCGCCGGCCCCACGCCGTGTCCTGTCCGCAGGTCCGGCGCCGGGAGTGGAAGCTGAAGCTCATCGCGGAGCTGGAGTCGCGCATCAGGGCCGAGCCCATCCCCTGCCCGCAGAGTGAGAGCCCACCCAGCACTGTGGGGGCGTGGGGGCGGCAGGGGACTAGGTCTCCCTCTGGGAGCACGTGCCCTTCCCCGGTGCGGGGGACAGGGGCAGCACCTAAAGCTACCGAGTGATGCACCCGACGTGAGGGCAGAGGCCGCCTGTGCTGGCCCAGCCCCAGCAGCCTCCCCCTCCGCACAGCCCCCTGGAGCTGCAGAGCCTGGAGTACAGGCCCGTTAAGGTCCGCGGCCACTTTGACCACTCCAAGGAGCTGTACATGATGCCCCGCACGCTGGTGGACCCGGCCCGGGAGGCGCGGGAGGCCGGGAGGCTCTCCTCATCCACAGAGGCGGGGCCTACGTTGTCACCCCTTTCTACTGCACCGAGCTGGGGTGAGCAGGTGGGACCCCAAGGGGCAGGGCCTGGGGTGGGGACTTGGGGTCCAACCTGGGGCCCTGTGGCTGTTCCAGAATCACCATCCTGGTCAACAGAGGCTTCGTGTCCAGGCGGAGACTAAGCCCAGAGACTCGGCTCAAAGGCCAGGTAAGGGCTTGGGCCCCAGGGGCAGACGGACCCCCGCTTTTGCAAGTCACCGTGCCTGCCTTGCCTCACAGGTCGAAGGGGAGCTGGACCTGGTCGGGGCAGTGAGGCTGCCGGAAGCCAGGAAGCCTTTCGTTCCCAAGAACCTCCCAGAAAGGAACCAGTGGCACTACCGTGACGTGGCTGCCATGGCACAGACGGCGGGCACCGAGCCCATCTTCATCGATGCGGACTTTCGTGAGTGACACGCCCGCCGGCGCCCCCTCCCCGCGCTCAGGGTGGGGGGCCAACCCTGTCCTGCCTTCACAGGGAGCACAGTGCCCGGAGGCCCCATTGGAGGGCAGACCGCGTCTCCCTGAGGAACGAGCACCTGCAGTACATCCTCACCTGGTGAGGCCATGCCCCATCACCTGCTGAGGCCCCCCAGCCCTCCTCCAGGACCTGACATCTCCCTTCCCGCCCTAGGTATGGCCTTTGTGCGGCCACATCGTACCTGTGGTACCAGAAATTTCTACGCGGGCCCCTGGCATGTGATGCGAGTAGGTGGTGTGGCCAGCCTGTTCAGGCTCTGAAAGCCAAAGCACCTTCCAGATGGGAAACAGACCGGCTGGAGCAAACTTTTATTATCTATGTACAGACCAATGCCTGATGGCAGGGGCCACGGCTCAGCCCAGCTTGGTGGCAAGTTCTTTAGCCTTCGCCTTTTCCAGTTTGGCAATGCGCGCCACCGACTTTGGACCCAAAATGTTGCCGCCCCAATGCCGCCGAATCTGCAAAGACAGGAGCAGGGGTCAGCAAGACGCAGGGGAGGGTGGGGGCACTACAGGGTCTGCGGGAGGGCAGCAGCTCTCACCTCGTCGTATCTGTCGTTGTAGTTGGTCCTGATGGCTTCCACCAGCTTGGCCAGAGCGCTTTTGTCCTCCCTAATGCAATGTGGGAGGGTGAGGGACAGTCACCGGTCAGCCCCCTTCTCTGCCACAAGCAATAAAGGTTGCTTCTAGCTAGAAACGTTTGCCTCAGACACACTCTGACCACATAGACTATTCAGGTGAAGAAATTCTCAGCCATCACGGGCAAAGGTTCGGTGCTCGTGTTCCCTTGGGGGCGGGGCACTTACGAGTTGACCTGCGTGAAGGCCACGGCGGTGCACGTCTTCCTGTGGACCAGGCGGCCCAGGCGGGCCTTGCCCTTGATGATGCAGTAGGGCACCCCCATCTTGCGGCACAGTGCGGGCAGGAACACCACCAGCTGCAACAGAGCGAGCACTGGCTAGAGAGCTTCCGGCCAAGGCACGGCCCAGAGGCCCAGCCGTGGCGGCTGCTCAGGGTTAAAAAGCTCATGTGGTTTTGCACTTCACGGTTCATCAGTGAGAAAGTTGCATCATCGCAAAGTGCCACCGCTCGGGCGCTCAGGGCTGGCTCAGGGCCTCGGACAGCACCACGTACCTCGATGGGGTCCACGTCGTGCGCGATCACCACGAGCTGCGCCTTCTTGTTCTCCACCAGCGTGGTCACGGTGTTGACCCCTAGGGAACAGCGAGTTGACCCTGCAGGCCACCACGGGGGGTGCCCGGCTCCCGGGTGCCCAAGCGGCCACTCACCAGCCCGGAGCACAGGGGGCCGCTTGGTGGGCACGTCCCCTTGCCAGCGGCCTTCTTCTCGGCGCGGGCCAGCAGCCGCTGCTTCTTCTCCTGCTTCGTCTCGGGCCGGTACTTATGCGCCAGCTTCAGCAGCTGCGTGGCTGGACACACGCGGGCGGACGGTCAGCGGCGCGGCCCCCGCCCCCGGCCCGCCGCCCCCGGCCCGCGACCCCCGCCCGGGGGCGCACCCGTCTGCCGGTCCAGCGCCTGCGTGAACTGGTTGATGGCGGGGGCACCTTGAGGCGCTTGTAGAGGATGGCGCGTTGCCGCTGCAGGCGGATGTAGCGCGGCCACTTGACGAAGCGGGTCAGGTCGCGCTTGGGCTGGATGTCCTGACCTGCGGGGGGCGCCGTGAGGGCTGCGCGCGCGGCGGGCGCGGGGGGCGCGGGCCGGGGGGCGCATCAGCGATCTTGGTGGTCGGAGTCGTCAGCGCGGCTCGGATAGCAAATATTCGTGCACATCATCTGCGCCGCCGGCGCGCCCCCCCGCCCCGGACCCCGGCCCGCCCGCGCCCCGCGCGCTCACCGATGCCGAAGTTCTTGGGCCGCTTCTCGAACAGGGGGTTCACCACCTTCTTGGCCTCCTGCTTCTTGACCACGGCAGGGGCCGGGGCCACCTTCTTGCCCTTGGCCTTCTTCCCTTTCGGCTGGGAGGGGACACACGGCTGAGCGCGGGCCGGCGGCGCGGCCCCGGCTCCCCTCCTCCCGGCAGCGCGGCCCCGGGGGGGCTTCCAGCGCGGCCCCGGGGGGCTTCCAGCGCGGCCCCCGGGGGGCTCCGGGCGGCGGAGGGGCCACGGCGCGGCCGCCTCGCATGCGGATGGGCGCGGATAGCATCGGGGGGGCGGCAGGCAGCGCGACACTCACCATCTTGGGCGGCTGCAGCAGAGAGAAAGGCCAGAGGATTGTGGGTAATTTGTAGGCGCGCTCGGAGATCGCGAGATCTGGCGCCCGGCGGATTTCGGTCTTAAAGCGACAGGACTGGCCCGGGCCGCCTGCGGGGGCGGGGCTGCGCTGGGCCCGTGAGCGTTTCCCTCCGGCCGCGGGACAGGTCCGGGCCGGGCTCTCGCAGAAGGAGCGCGAAGCGGCGCCGACGGGGCGGCCGGGCCGGGCCGGGGACGCTGTGAGGGCGCCTCGCCCCCACTCGCCCCGGGCCATGGCCCAGCCGCGAGCCCCTGCCGCAGAGCAAGGAGACGCTGCTGCAGTCGTACACGAAGCGCCTCAAGGACGACGCCAAGTCCATCATGGACAACTTCACCGAGATCATCAAGACCGCCAAGGTGGGCCGCGCGCCTGGACGGGAGTGGGGCGCCGGGGGCGCGCGCCCTGCCAGGGCCCGTCTGTGCGCCGGGTCTGTCCTCGCGTTTCCGAGGACCCCCGAGGGGCCGGACGTGCTGCAGAACCAGGGTGGCCGCCTTGGCAGCGCCGACCCTCACCCACCGCCCTCCCGGGCCCGGCAGGTGGGGCTGGACGCCCCCGGATGGCCCGTGGCCTTCGGAAAGCGCAAATCACGCTGCGCTTTGTCGGTGTCTGGGGATCCGAACCCGGGACTTAGGTGCCCCCTTCCCATGCCGACCCCGTGCCGGACCCCGGGTCAGGCCAGTGTCTCCCTACGGACATGGAGCGTCAGCACTGGGAGTCCTGGTTAGCCGTGGCCGGCAGGAGGTGGGCGCCCCTGAAGGCGGCTGCCCCTCAGACCGGCCACCGGCTCCTACAGATGGAGGAGGAGACGCAGGTGTCCAGGGCCACCCAGGGGAGCAGGACCACTACGAGATGCACGTCCGGGCTGCCAACATCGTGAGTTCCAGCGGAGAGCCGGCAGGGCCTTCCGGGGCGCACGGGGTGGGGGAGAGCGTCGGCGGGCAGCGCCCCTCTCGGGCGCTGGACAGCGGTGGGACAGAGTGTTTGCCGGCGGGGTTGGCCCGCCCTGAGTACACGCGCTGCCCGGCGCTGAGCACACGCGCGTTCCCACCCCGAGCACACGCGCGCCCCGCGTTCCCTGCGCTGAGCACACCCGCGCCCGCGTTCCCGGCTTGGCCTCTCACCCTGCCGTGTCGCTGGCCTCAGGTCCGCGCCGGAGAGTCTCTGATGAAGCTCGTGTCGGACCTCAAGCAGTTTCTCATCCTCAATGACTTCCCGTCGGTGAACGAGTCAGTGGAACAGCGGAGCCAGCAGCTGCGGGCACTGCAGGAGGACTGTGACCGGAAGCTGGTCAGCCTACGGGACGAGGTGTCCGTGGACCTGTACGAGCTGGAGGAGGAGTTTTACTCGTCCAGGTACAGATAGTGCCGCCGCGCCTGCGCTCACGGACCCACGCTCACCTCCAGCTCGTCAGAACCTCGGGCAGGAGTGGGGGAAGGGGGCCCCTGTGCTCTGCTCCTCGCCACGTCCGATTAAACGTCTGGGGATGCGGGTCACTGGGCTGATGTGTGGGAGCAGGAGCAGGGAAGGAAGCAGGCGCCAAGCAGGGGCCGGGTCCCACGTTCCTGTTCCTGCCACATCTACCTGGTGCACCAGGTACCTGGGCACCCTAGCTGGGCACCAGGGTGGGCCAGCGCTTGGTTTCTCCGGTCTGGATTGGGTGTCGGGGGAGGGACAAGGCTGTGTCCCGCGTCCCCTCTGCCTTGCCAACTCATCCCTCCAGCCCCATCCCTGCCCCGGGACACCAATGGAACAGAAGGTCACGCACATGCTGTGAGGCGAGGTGGTGCCTGTCCCCACCTCCTACAAAGGCGGCAGGTCTGCACCGTGGGGAGGGGTCCCTCCCTAAGGATCCCCCGCTGCCCCCTGCTTTCTGCTCCTCTGGCAATTCTGCTTCTTGCCCTTGTCCTCTGGGGCTCTGCGGGGCAGGGCGGCCGGCGCAGGGGTGCAGTCAGATGGTGGCGGCGAGTCACTGCTTGAGCTGGCCCCAAGTCGTCGGCAGAGAAACTGAGGCCAGGGCTTCTGGCCAGCAGGAAGGACAGTGGGCGGGCGGGGCTGGCGGCTGGCTGGCTTCTCATAACTCGCTCCGTCTGCTCTCCCCTGCTTCCCTCTCTGCCTGCTCCTGTCCCGGGTTTCTGGTGGTGGAAAAGCTCGAGTGTTGGCGAAGCTAATGACCTGCCTCTGTGCCAAGCGTGGCCGGAGGCTGGACCACGACGAGGGCCCTCAGCTGGGGTCCCCAGAGCCCCTCCCCACCCCACCCCGGCAGCCCCAGCCCCACGGAGCATGCCCGAGGCCCCCTCCCCAGGCCCAGGGTCTTAGACCCCCTGCTCTGGGGCCCCACCTGGGAAGCTATGCAGTCTCCTTGACAGCCAGCTGGGATGAGACCCCCGGGCTGCCCCATTCAGACCCTGCCTGGGCTCCTGCAGGGTGTGTGCGGGGCCGCGTCCCCCTGGAATAAAGTCGAGCTCCCCTTGCTCCTGTGTTGGCTGCCCCTCCTTGCTCTGGGACGTGTGTAACACGCATCGTGTTACTCGGCTGCGCGCTGGCCTGCTGCCAGGGGGCTGGGAAGGGCCCACCAGGGCAGGCAGCAGCAGTGGGACCAAGCCCCGTGCCCAGGCCCTGTGCAAGGAGAGGCGGGAGGAGGCGCCATGGCTCAGGCCCCGTAGCCCACCCTGGTTTCTGGGGGCTTCAGGGTCGAGCTTAACGTGCTCGCCGTGGTGCCAGCGGACATGAGCCCCCCAGACACACACACCTTTGCCCACGTCTGTCTCCTAGAGAAACCTGGTCAGCATGCCCTGGGCAGAGTGGCAGCCTGGCGGTGGCCCCCACCAGCTGACTCCTGGGTTCCTGTGACCCCAGGGTCTTTCTCATCACTGGCTCATCCGCTTGCTTACTCGTACACTCCGCTTGCTCACTCACTTTCTTGCTGGGGGTCCCTGAGCCAGCACAGCCCCTCGCTGAGCCCCAGAGAGACCCTGTCCACAGGCCGCTGTGGGTGTGGCACTGCGGTCACCAACACAGCTGCCTGGGCACCCCACACGCCACCTGAAAGTTGGCCCAAGCCTCAGACACAACACGGTGAACGCGACAGTGCGTCTATTTGTCCTGGAAGGTGCCCCGGAGGAACAGGAGCATCTGCGCAGGGACCGCGGGCAGCTCAGCAGGGCAGAGCTCGGCCAGTGTGATGTAGATCTGGAGCCGCAGGGTGGGCCTTGCAATGAGTTTCTCCAGAGACTAACACCGAGCTATGGCTTTCACCATTGCCGGGCGAGACCGTGCGGGGAGGGGCTTGTCCTGCCTGCGGCCGACGGGCTTCGGCCCCCAGCACCGAGCATCGCCGGGTGTGGCCCAAAATCGAGAGACAGATCGTCGGTGAGGCTGGATGCGCCCAGCACTGCGCGTGTGCAGAGGCGCCCCGGGCCGGCCAAGGCGAGGCTGGGCATGGGGCCGGTGTCCCACCGGCGCCTGGGGACGGGGGAAACGTCCTGGCCGGCCCCGTTCGCGAGTGTGCGGCTCGACTCGACTGGCCTTTGGGTGCGCGACCCCGACGGAGACGCGCCGGCCCGGGTGCCCCTCGCCGCGCACGTCACGCGGGGCCGCTGAGCGCGTGACCCGCCGCAAGTTTCCCCTGCGGTGCGGGAAGGTCCCCGAGAGTCTGGCCCCGCGTCCAGGCCCGCGGCCCGGGGCCAGGGGCCGCTTCCGGGAGGGCGGCCCGGCGAGGGGAGGGACTTCCGGGGAGACCGGCTCGGCGAATGGAGCGCTGAGCGCGAGGGGCGGGACTTCCGAGAAAGCAGGCCCGGCGATTGGAGCGCGAGGGCCGGACTTCCGGGCAAGCAGGTCCGGCGAGTGCGAGGGCGGGACTTCCGGTGAGGCAGGCCCGGCAAGTGGCGCGCCGACCACTGGGAACTGTGGGCGCGCGTGGAGTCCCGCGCCCGGCCCGGCCTGTCCTCCATGGCCTCCCCTGCGCGCCAAGGACGCCTATCTGCAGGGACTGGCCCAGAAGATCTGCGCTCAGCCTGGCCCGGAGCCGCAGGAGCGCCGGCGGGGTAAGGCGCAGCCCCCTCCCTGGCGGGGGCAGGGGCCGCGGGGTCCCGCCGCAACCGATCGGGTGTAGTGGGTGACGTTGGTGCCGGTCCCCGGGGGTGCTCCTCATCTGTGGGCGCTTGGCCGCTTCCCTGCGCGGCGTGGTGGGCGGCCGGTGCCGTCCCACACGGTCCCGAGGCCCCGCGCGCGGCCCGAGCATCCCTAGGTAGAGCCCAGGAAATGAACAAACGCGCTCCCGCCTGGTTCAATGCAATGCAGCATTGGCCTGGACCGGGGGCTCGTGGCCAGGACCCGGGGTGAGCCCCCACTGCCCGCAGGCTCGGGCGCACGTGTTGGGGTGCCACGGGAGCGTCTGACCTGCCTCTGTCGGCCTTTGCGTGCCGGCGTGACCTCCCCTCCCCTGCTCTCTCCTCCTCTCCTCTCCTCCTCCTTGCAGCTGCCAAAGCCCGGGCCTCCAGGCGCTGCAGGGCCCCACTAAGAAGAGGAAGAAAGCACCGAAGTCCGGGAGCGGGAGACAGAAGCCCCCGCAGCCCCGAAAGATGCGGGCGCCCGGGTCAGGACTGAGTGCGGGGCTCTGCGGATGGGGGACCCCCGGCTCCGGGGCGCAGGGGCGTCCTCTGCGGCCGCTGGAGGGGAGGGGCCGCCTCCACCCGCCGCCCGCGCAGGTGGGGCAGCGGGCGGAGCCCGAGTCTCCCTTTGCTCTGGACGTCCTGCGGCGGCGGCTGCACGAGAAGATCCGCCAGGCCCGGGGCCAGGTAGGTGGCGCGGGGAAGGGGCCGGGAGCACCCGGGGTGTGCTGCAGCGCCCACAAGAGCCTCCGGGCCCCTCCGCAGGACAGCCCCGAGGAGCTGTCAGCCGCCGCTCTGGAGAAGAGACGGCGGAGGAAGCAGGAGAGGGAGCGGCGGAAGCGGAAGCGGAAGGAGCTGAGAGCAGGGAAGGGCGCACGGCGGAGCCACCTGCGGCCACCGGGACCAGCGCGGCGCCTGCACCTGCCCCGCCCGAGGCCCGGCCCGACGCCCGGGAGGGTCCGCGCTGCTCTTCAATAAGGTGAGGGGCGGCCCTGAGCCCGCCGGGCAGCTCTGGGGCCAGCCCTGACCCCGCCTCCCGCCCCAGGTGGAGGTGAGCACGGACGAGCCGCCCAGCAGGGCGCAGCGGCGCAGAGACAAGCGGGACAGGCTGAAGGGGCACCTGGCGCCGCTCACGGCAGGAACTACCGGCAGCTGCTGGAGCGGCTGCGGGCGCGGCGGGGCGCGTGGAGGAGCTGCGGCGCGGGGCGCCGGCACGGCGCGGAGCTGCAGGCCCGCATGCAGTGGACCACGCTGCTCTACAAGGCGGAGGCGTGAAGATCCGCGACGACGAGCAGCGGCTGCAGGAGGCGCTGAGGCGCAAGGGGCGGCGGCGGGCGCAGCGCGGCGTGGCAGCGGCGCACGGCCCCGCGTGGTGCAGGGCATGGAGCAACGCCAGGAGCGGCGGCGCCAGAGCCTGCGCCGCAGGAAGGCGACCCCGCGCCGCGCGGCGCTCGACAGGGCCCTAAGAAGGGCGCGTCCTGCCGCAGGACCTGGAGCGCGGGCCTGGTGTGAGCCCGTGGGGCGGCCCCCTGCTCCCTGGCACACTTGCCGGCGGGGAGCCACGGTTGGGGGCGGCGTGGCACACCCGCCGTGCTCAGCTGGTCTCGAGCTCTGCACAGGGGAATCCTGGCGGTGTCACGTGACCGTATGGATGCTGGGGTCCCCGTGGGCCCCAGGAGCCCGGCCCCTGTCACCTGGTGAATGGTGATGCGACAGAGGCCAGCTGGAGGTGGGCGGGAGCAGCGGCATGGGGTCTGCAGCATTGTCTCCTAACAAGCCTGGTGTCTGGGTTTGGTAGCAGGAACCACCTCATAGGAGGTGGAGGAGCCGGCCGGGCGTGGTAGGACGCACCCGCATGTGACTGACCTGAGTCCCAGCACCAACACGGGGCCCAAAGCCGTGTGGTGCCTGGGGCACCTGCCAGGCTCTTGTGGGTGCTGGTGGGCGTGGCAGAGGCCTTGCTCCTGCAGTCAGCGACTAGGCCCCTTTTCTGCAGGTGGGACACCTGGAGCCGGAGGCTGGTTCCCCTGCCCACACTGACGGGTTCCTGCCGCGTATGGGCGGGTCTGGGGGGTGGCCCCCTTGCTGCCACCGCATCCCATATGTGAGTAAACCGAGACCCTGGCCTCACCTCTTGTTCCTGGCCTCGTAGTCATGGCACTGGGCGGTCAGGGTTGGCAGTAAAGGTGTGTGGGAAGCGGGGCCCTGGCCAGGAGAGCTTGGCAGGCCAGAGGCGGGAGCAGGCTTCTACTGGCCCTGCAGGACCTCGATCACCCCTGGGCTTTACCCCAAATAAAATTGTTTCGATTTTTCAGCTTTGAAAGTCAAATATGGGGCCGGAGCGATAGCCCAGCCGGGTGGGGCGTTAGCCTTGCACGCGGCCGGCCTGTGCTGGCCTGGGTTTGATCCCGGCAACCCATATGGTTCCCCGAGCACCGCCAGGAGTGATTCCTGAGTGCAGAGCCAGGAGAAACCCCTGAGCATTGCTGGGTGTGACCCAAAAAGAAAAGAAAAAAGTCAAATACGTAGAGTGTTGGACAAGTCACAGACAGCTTTTTGTCGTGGAGGTACTCGGCTGTGGGTAGAAGAGCTGGAATCTGTTTTGGTGACACTCAGGTGCAGTGTGAGCCACGTGGTGCAGGAGGGGAAGGCTGGCCTGTCCCTGGCCGGGCTGGGTCCAGAGCAGCCCCCAAGGCATGGAGCCAAGGCCCGGAAGGAGCAGGAATGACCACCAGGCTCAGCCTGGGCCCGGCGAGCACCCGCAGAGCACGCCCCTTCTGGGAGCCACTTCATAGGCCGGGGGGGTCCTCGGGGCCCTGGAGTGCCCAGGGCTCCTTCCCACTCGTGGAGGCCAGCATTCTCCTGGGCCGGCCCCTGCGGGGGAAGGAGGCACGTGGAGCCGTGACGGCCCAGCGGGTCCTGCACAGTGACCCGTACGGGCAGCTGCGCCTTGGGCAGAGCCGGCTAGTGACGCGTGCGGGCAGCCACTGGAGCACGCGGAGGAGACAGGCCCTGGGGGGGGTGAGAGATGGGGCTCACCCTGGAGAATTGCCCGCACTAACTCTAACCCTGCAAGACCTTGGGATTGAGCCCCTACACCAGATGAAATGGGGTGGTTTGGGCTGGTTTGACCAAACGGGGTGCTGTTTGGGCTGGAGAAGCCTTGAAGGTCTGAGAATCGCCCGGCATGCATCCGAGATGCCCAGGTATGTCCCCCGAGCTCGGCCAGGAGAGCTCCCCTGAGCGCTGAGCTTGGAGTAGGCCTGCCTCACAGGATGGCCAGGTGGGCCCGTTCAGTGCAGAACCCGTTTAGGTCCTGCTCCTTCGGCCTCGGAAGCGATGCAGAGAAAGAGACCATCGCTCGGGGGTGTCACATCGGGGGACACATCCTGGGTAGAGGAGATGTGGACGGAGGGCAGCAGGCGCTGGCCCTCTCCCGGTCTCTCCCTCTGCATCTTGGGGCTGCCCTGCGCTTCCTACAGACTTGGAAAGAGGCGAACACCTACATGCCACGTTATTGGTCAGGCCCTTCCATTAAATTGAAATGAAGGTTCAATTTAACCGCGGTCCCCACAACCGAACCGGCACTAAGCGTGACCTCTGACCCCACAACCAAACCGGCACTGTGACCGCCACCATCTCCACCACCCTGGGGAACAGAGGTGGATTGTTTCTAGGGAATAACGGAGCCGCTTCTGGGGCCTGAGGCCCACCCGGCACTGGAGATGGGGCTGGGCCCATGGCACGTGGACAGAGCCGGGGGCTGCGGTGACCGTGGAGAGAAACGTCCTCTCCTGCCAGCTCGTCTCTGGGCGGACCTGACTCCTGCGGAGGGAGACACTGGAACATGAGCCATTCGGGGCCGGAACAACAGGACCGCGGCCTGCCCACCACCGGACCTTGCTCCCTGGCACCCCACGAGGCCCCCCAGGCACCGCCAGGAGTGAGCCCAGAGCCAGCCCTGAGCACCGCAGGGCCTAGTGCGGGACGCGCTCAAACACAACAAACCTCCCATGAAAAACAGCGCAGTTGCCTGGGGAGGGAACGCCCAGAAACACTGACCGCTGCGGGCAGACGCGAAGGCCTGCGGCTGGCCCTGCGCGGTGACCGCGTCCTGTGGAGGGCAGGGGCCTTGTGTAGGCGCCCAGGCCGGTGCAGAAACGCCCGGGAGGGCTGGGGTCCGCGCCCCCGGAGCAGGCACAGCACCGTGGGGACGGGGGGACGCAGGCCACCCCGTGGGCAGGTCCGACCCCGGCTGTGCCCGGGGCTGGGGCATGGGCCCGAGGTGAGCGCGCCCAGCTGCCTGAGCCCCGTTTCCAGCTCTTCCTCTCCCGGAAGCCTCCGTCTGCACCCCACTTTCTCGCGGTGGAGACGAGTGTGGGTCAGGGGGCGCGCGGCCGGCGGGGGCGGCGCTGCCGGGAGGGGCCGCTAGGGGGCGCGGGGTCCCTCGCGGGCCGGACCCGGCGTGTGCGCAGGCGCGTCTCGTCGCGGGGCCGCTGTCCACCCGCGCCGGCTGCCCGTGGGCCGCGTGACCCGGAGCGAGCGCGTGTCGGCGGCGATGACGCCGCTCGCGGGGTCCCGACTCTGCCCCTGGCGCGGCCGGCGGGGTCGGTCACTCTGCGCCGCTGCGCTGGACGCCGGCCAGGAACGTCCCCCGCACGCCTGTCGCCGGCTAGCCGGGCTGCAGGTGCCGCGCTTTGGACTCGCGGACCCGCGGGCGGGCGGGGGTCGGCGCGGCCGCGACGGGGCGGACGGGCCTGTCTACACCCGGTGCTCGGCCGGGGCCTGCGTGATTGATGGCGAGACGAGTCCGGGTGCCGAACGCGGGGACGGGTGGTCGTCGGGGTGGTCGTCACGGCGGCCTCGCGGGGGGGCGTGGATGGGCCCGGCCGAGGTTCCCGTAGCCCGCCCCACTCCGGGGCTCTCGGGACCACCATCCGCCGTGTCCACGGCCCGTGGACACCCGCGTGCTCCACACCCCTCTGTGTCCACGACCCGTGGACACCCACGTTCTCATGCCCCTCCCTGTGTCCACGGGTCTTGGACACCCGCGTCCTCACGCCCGTGTCCACAGGCTGTGGACACCCACGTCCTCACGCCCCTCCCTGTGTTCACAGGCCATGGACACCGCGTCCTCACACCCCTCCCTGTGTCCACAGGCCATGGACACCCACCACGTCCTCACACCCCTCCCTCTGTCCACGGCCTGTGGAAACCCGCTTCCTTACACCCCTCCCTGTGTCCACGGGCCATGGACACCCGCGTCCTCACGCCCCTCCTGGCAGCTCCGCAAGGGCAGTGGCTCCCCGCGGACCACAGCAATGGGGATGTGCCTGCCTGGCCCCTCAGGGGGTCTCAGCTTAGGTCTTTGTCCCTTGCTACAGGAGGGAAGGCAGGACCCCACTCCCCGCCTGAACACCAGCTTAGGGGCGTCTTCACCCAGGTAAGGCCACGGCTGAGTCCACCGCAGGAGTGGGGGTGGGTTGGGGTCCCCTGCAGGTGTGAAGCTGGGCGGGTTCCGGGCGCCCGCAGGTGTGAAGCTGGGCGGCTTCCCAGCGCCCCTGCAGCAGGGCACAGAGAAAGCAGCTATTTCTGCGCTCAGTTCCCGACCCCTGAGCACTAAGAATGGTCTGTAGGCTCACGTTTCGCCCAGCCGCATGCTGCTCCGAGAAGGCCGGGTGGGAGGTGACGGCCCCTAATGACCAGCCCGTCCTGGTGGGGCAGGCACAGGTGGCACGTGGTGGGGTTTGGAGAATGTTTGGTCAGTCTGGTGGGGAGCAGGGATGCGGCTTCCAGCCCCCGCCTGTCGCACTGGCGGGGGGCAGAGCTCTCACACATGTGTGCTGGGGGGGCAGAGCTCTCACACATGTGCTGGGACGGGGGGCAGAGCTCTCACACATATGCTGGGACGGGGGCAGAGCTCTCACACATGTGCGCTGGGATGGGGGGCAGAGCTCTCACACATGTGCGCTGGGACGGGGGGCAGAGCTCTCACACATGTGCGCTGGGACAGGGGGCAGAGCTCTCACACATGTGCGCTGGGGGGGGGCAGAGCTCTCACACATGTGCTGGGACGGGGGGCAGAGCTCTCACACATGTGCTGGGACGGGGGGCAGAGCTCTCACACATGTGCTGGGACGGGGGGCAGAGCTCTCACACATGTGCGCTGGGATGGGGGGCAGAGCTCTCACACATGTGCGCTGGGATGGGGGGCAGAGCTCTCACACATGTGCCAGGACAGGGGGCAGAGCTCTCACACATGTGCTGGGACGGGGGGGCAGAGCTCTCACACATGTGCTGGGACGGGGGCAGAGCTCTCACACATGTGCGCTGGGGCGGGGGCAGAGCTCTCACACATGTGCTGGGACGGGGGGCAGAGCTCTCACACATGTGCTGGGACGGGGGGCAGAGCTCTCACACATGTGCGCTGGGACGGGGGCAGAGCTCTCACACATGTGCTGGGACGGGGGGCAGAGCTCTCACACATGTGCGCTGGGATGGGGGGCAGAGCTCTCACACATGTGCGCTGGGATGGGGGGCAGAGCTCTCACACATGTGCCAGGACAGGGGGCAGAGCTCTCCACACATGTGCTGGGACGGGGGCAGAGCTCTCACACATGTGCGCTGGGACGGGGGCAGAGCTCTCACACATGTGCTGGGACCGGGGGCAGAGCTCTCACACATGTGCTGGGACGGGGGGCAGAGCTCTCACACATGCGCTGGGACGGGGGGCAGAGCTCTCACACATGTGCACTGGGTGACCTGCTCTCTTCCTGCTGCAGCCAGGGCCGGCCACAGGAACAGGGCAGGAAACAGGCTGCGTTTCCTGTCCACAGCAGGCAGTCCTGCGGCTATCTGCAGGGTGTCACACGTCATTCCTGGGGCTGCTGAGTGATCTGTGATCAAAAATTCCCCAGAAAGAGAACCGGGGCGGGAGCGATGGTAACAGTGGGCAGGGCGCTTGCCTTGCATGCGGCCAGCTGAGCTGTGACCCCCAAAACCCCGCCAGGAATAATTCCTGAGAGCAGAGCCAAGAGAATTCCCCAAGCACTGCCAGATGTGGCCCCAAAACAAAAACTGAGGCTTGGGGGTCTGGAGAGATGGTTGAGGGGCAGGTGCTTGCCTTGCATGTGGCCAACCTGAATTCCGTCCCTGGAAGCTCAGAGTCCCCGAGTCCTGCCGGCCTGACCAAGCACAGCCGGGTGTGGTTCCAGCTGGCGGGGCTGCTGCCAAGGGCGCGGGGCATGGTACTGCTCAGCCATGTCTTTATTTTCTTTCTTTTTTTTTTTTTTTTTGGTTTTTGGGTCACACCCGCAATACTTAGGGGTTTCTCCTGGCTCTGCACTCAGGAATTACTCCTGGCGGTGCTCGGGGGACCATATGGGATGCCGGGATCGAACCCAGGCCGGCATGGGCCGGCTGCGTGCAAGAGCAAACGCCCTCCCGCTGGGCTATCGCTCCGGCCCCTATTTTCTTTTTTTTTTTTTTTTTTTTTTTGCTTTTTTGGGTCACACCCGGCAATGCTCAGGGGTTACTCCTGGCTCTGCACTTAGGAATCACTCCTGGCGATGCTCAGGGGACCATATGGGATGCCGGGGATCGAACCCAGGCTGGCACAAGCCGGCCGCGTGCAAGGCAAATGCCCTACCCTCTGGGCTATCGCTCCAGCCCGATGTCTTTATTTTCTTTCTGCATTTTGGGTCACACCTGGCAATGCTCAGGGGTTACTCCTGGCTCTGCACTCACTCCTGGTGGGACCATGGGACGCAGGGGATCAAATCCTGGTCGGCCACGTGCTAGGCAAATACCCTCCCTGCTGTGCTGTCGCTCCGGCCCCGGATGAGCCTTATCTTTGCAGTCCAGAAACTTCACCCTGGCAGCTCTGCGGAAATGCCCTGCCGGGCCCCGGAGGACCAAGTGGACAGTGTGGAGGGGGCTGCACTCGGCGCCCCTGCCGGGCCCCGGAGGACCAAGTGGACAGTGTGGAGGGGGCTGCACTCCGCGCTCCTGCCGGGCCCCGGAGGACCAAGTGGACAGTCTGGAGGGGCTGCACTCGGCGCCCCTGCCGGGCCCAGGAGGACCAAGTGGACAGTGTGGAGGGGGCTGCACTCGGCGCCCCTGCCGGGCCCAGGAGGACCAAGTGGACAGTGTGGAGGGGGGCTGCACTCGGCGCCCCTGCCGGGCCCCGGAGGACCAAGTGGACAGTGTGGAGGGGGCTGCACTCGGCGCCCCTGCCGGGCCCAGTGAGGACCAAGTGGACAGTGTGGAGGGGGCTGCACTCGGCGCCCTGCCGGGCCCAGTGAGGACCAAGTGGACAGTGTGGAGGGGCTGCACTCGGCGCTCCTGCCGGGCCCTGGAGGACCAAGTGGACAGTCTGGAGGGGGCTGCACTCCGGCGCCCCTGCCGGGCCCAGTGAGGACCAAGTGGACAGTGTGGAGGGGCTGCACTCGGCGCCCCTGCCGGGCCCAGTGAGGACCAAGTGGACAGTGTGGAGGGGGCTGCACTCGGCGCTCCTGCCGGGCCCTGGAGGACCAAGTGGACAGTGTGGAGGGGGCTGCACCGGCGCCCCTGCCGGGCCCAGTGAGGACCAAGTGGACAGTGTGGAGGGGGCTGCACTCGGCGCTCCTGCCGGGCCCTGGAGGACCAAGTGGACAGTGTGGGGGGGCTGCACTCGGCGCTCCTGCCGGCGCCCGGAGGACCAAGTGGACAGTGTGGAGGGGGCTGCACTCGGCGCCCCTGCCGGGCCCAGTGAGGACCAAGTGGACAGTGTGGAGGGGCTGCACTCGGCGCTCCTGCCGGGCCCAGTGAGGACCAAGTGGACAGTGTGGAGGGGCTGCACTCGGCGCTCCTGCCGGGCCCAGTGAGGACCAAGTGGACAGTGTGGAGGGGCTGCACTCGGCGCTCCTGCCGGGCCCAGTGAGGACCAAGTGGACAGTGTGGAGGGGGGCTGCACTCGGCGCTCCTGCCGGGCCCCGGAGGACCAAGTGGACAGTGTGGAGGGGGCTGCACTCGGCGCCCCTGCCGGGCCCAGTGAGGACCAAGTGGACAGTGTGGGGGGGCTGCACTCGGCGCTCCTGCCGGGCCCAGTGAGGACCAAGTGGACAGTGTGGAGGGGGCTGCACTCGGCGCCCCTGCCGGCCAGTGAGGACCAAGTGGACAGTGTGGAGGGGGCTGCACTCGGCGCTCCTGCCGGGCCCTGGAGGACCAAGTGGACAGTGTGGAGGGGGGCTGCACTCGGCGCCCCTGCCGGGCCCAGTGAGGACCAAGTGGACAGTGTGGGGGGGCTGCACTCGGCGCTCCTGCCGGGCCCCGGAGGACCAAGTGGACAGTCTGGAGGGGGCTGCACTCGGCGCCCTGCCGGGCCCAGGAGGACCAAGTGGACAGTGTGGAGGGGGCTGCACTCGGCGCTCCTGCCGGGCCCGGAGGACCAAGTGGACAGTCTGGAGGGGGCTGCACTCGGCGCCCCTGCCGGGCCCAGGAGGACCAAGTGGACAGTGTGGAGGGGGCTGCACTCGGCGCCCTGCCGGGCCCAGGAGGACCAAGTGGACAGTGTGGAGGGGGCTGCACTCGGCGCCCCTGCCGGGCCCCGGAGGACCAAGTGGACAGTGTGGAGGGGCTGCACTCGGCGCCCCTGCCGGGCCAGTGAGGACCAAGTGGACAGTCTGGAGGGGGCTGCACTCGGCGCTCCTGCCGGGCCCAGTGAGGACCAAGTGGACAGTGTGGAGGGGGCTGCACTCGGGCGCCCCTGCCGGGCCCAGTGAGGACCAAGTGGACAGTGTGGAGGGGGCTGCACTCGGCGCTCCTGCCGGGCCCAGTGAGGACCAAGTGGACAGTGTGGAGGGGCTGCACTCGGCGCTCCTGCCGGGCCCTGGAGGACCAAGTGGACAGTGTGGAGGGGGCTGCACTCGGCGCCCCTGCCGGGCCCAGTGAGGACCAAGTGGACAGTGTGGAGGGGGCTGCACTCGGCGCTCCTGCCGGGCCCTGGAGGACCAAGTGGACAGTGTGGGGGGGGGCTGCACTCGGGCGCTCCTGCCGGGCCCAGTGAGGACCAAGTGGACAGTGTGGAGGGGGCTGCACTCGGCGCCCCTGCCGGGCCCAGTGAGGACCAAGTGGACAGTGTGGAGGGGCTGCACTCGGCGCTCCTGCCGGGCCCTGGAGGACCAAGTGGACAGTGTGGAGGGGCTGCACTCGGCGCCCCTGCCGGGCCCAGTGAGGACCAAGTGGACAGTGTGGAGGGGGCTGCACTCGGCGCTCCTGCCGGGCCCTGGAGGACCAAGTGGACAGTGTCGGGGGCTGCACTCGGCGCTCCTGCCGGGCCCCGGAGGACCAAGTGGACAGTGTGGAGGGCTGCACTCGGCGCCGCCGGCCGAGTGAGGACCAAGTGGACAGTGTGGAGGGGGCTGCACTCGGCGCTCCTGCCGGGCCCAGTGAGGACCAAGTGGACAGTGTGGAGGGGGCTGCACTCGGCGCCCCTGCCGGGCCCAGTGAGGACCAAGTGGACAGTGTGGAGGGGGCTGCACTCGGCGCTCCTGCGGGCCCAGTGAGGACCAAGTGGACAGTGTGGAGGGGGCTGCACTCGGCGCTCCTGCCGGGCCCAGTGAGGACCAAGTGGACAGTGTGGAGGGGCTGCACTCGGCGCTCCTGCCGGGCCCAGTGAGGACCAAGTGGACAGTGTGGAGGGGGCTGCACTCGGCGCTCCTGCCGGGCCCTGGAGGACCAAGTGGACAGTGTGGAGGGGCTGCTCGGCGCCCCTGCCGGGCCCAGTGAGGACCAAGTGGACAGTGTGGGGGGCTGCACTCGGCGCTCCTGCCGGGCCCCGGAGGACCAAGTGGACAGTGTGGAGGGGGCTGCACTCGGGCGCTCCTGCCGGGCCCAGTGAGGACCAAGTGGACAGTGTGGAGGGGCTGCACTCGGCGCCCCCTGCCGGGCCCAGTGAGGATCACAGCCTCGTGGCTGCAGTCACTGTCCTCAGGCCCCAGGAGCAGTCGGCACGTGGAAGAGGGGATTGGGGGACCAGGGGGCGGCTGTGACGTACTCTCCTTGTGGGGAGTCGGAGTAAACAGGTTGGCACTGAGCAAGCTGGCCCAGGACCCTGGCGTTTGGCGGGGGTGGGCACACGGGTGGCACAGAGGGGGCTCAGTCTGCGTCACCGGCTTCAGCAGGAGTTTAATGTGGGGCCGTCTCAGGAGCCCTCGGCGGGGCTGCCTCCTTCCAGAGCAGGCTCTTGAGGTGGCCGAGCACAAGTGCGTGGTGCGCCTGCACCTGGCCTGCCGGGCCGCTGAGCGTGGTGCAGGTGCGCAGCTGACGGCCCAGCTCGGCGCCGAAGCGTGGCGGGGGCGCCCGGCAGCAGGTAGTCAGCGCAGCAGCTTCGCACACCTTGGCCAGCGTGGGCTGCACCAGGTCGCCCTTGCACTGGCGCATGAGCTGGTCGCAGGGGGCCCGGCAGTCCCGCCCGTAGGTGCAGTCAGCGCTGCGCTCACAGTGGCGGCCCTGCAGGAAGCGCCGCGACGGCCACCTCGGGCACCACGTGGCGCAGGTCGGCCACCGGAAGCCGTGGCGGGCCGTGTAGCCACGTTGGCCAGCGTGGTCGCACATGTAGAAGGTCCCGTAGGTGCCGTGGAAGAGCTCCTCCACGAACTCCAACAGCCCCATGGCCATCCTCACCCGCCACGGCCACGCTGGCCCCAGCCACCGCTGCACAGCCTGAGGCAGCGCCGGGGGCAGCAGGGGCCGCAGCAGGCGGCAGTGCAGGGCCCGTGCCGGGGCGCCCTCGGTGACGTACAGGTCCCCGCAGGAGCCCAGCAGCGGGCGGCGTGGCCCTCGCGCGCAGCGCCAGCAGCAGCAGGAACTCGTTGTGCTGTAGCAGGGCCCACACCGACTTGGCCTCCGCCAGGGACACGTGGCTGTCACGGTCGAAGTCGGCCAGGAGCAGGACCTGGGCCACCAGTGCTGGCAGCGACGGCAGGTCCCCAGGGTGGCCTGGGGTTGGGGACAGAAGACAGAGAGGAGGTGCCCAGTGGGCAGCAGGGAAGCCCCGGCCCCTGGGCCAGCCTGAGGACCCACCCCACTACTGACCTTGAGGAAGCTGAGGGTCATCTCCCGGAACTCCGAGAGGGACGTGCCCCGGGCGGCTTGTCGAAAGCACCAGGTCCCGGGGGCAGCGCCTCCCGCCTTGGGGTGCAGGTGAGGCCCGATGCCGCACTTGATGGTCACCTCCTTGTCCTGCCACAGCCCACTGTACACCTGCGAACGCCTCAGCCGTCCCCACCTGCCGGCCGCCTGCCCCACAGCCCACCCGGCAGTCGGGCTCCGAGGACAGGAGCCCCCCATGCCGGCCCGCACCCCTCACCTGGCGGTCGGGCTCCGAGGACAGGAGCCCCCATGCCGGCCCCGCACCCCTCACCTGGCGGTCGGGCTCCGAGGACAGGAGCCCCCCATGGCGGCCCGCACCCCTCACCTGGCGGTCGGGCTCTGAGGACAGGCAGGTCCCCACCGCACCTTGTGCCCACTGCACAGGTCCTGGCACAGAGGGCCTGAGATGACCCCCTTGTGGTACTGGTCACACTGCGGGAAGGGCAGAGGCCACCCCGTCACTCAGGTGCCAGCTGGACCGAGTCAGCCACGCGGGCAGTGCCTCGTTCCCAGGGTCCCTGCCGGCACCCCCCACCCCTTACGGTGGCTGCGGTTGGGGCGAGTGTACACGCACCGTCGGGTGGGGCAGCTGTGGCACACGCAGGCCCAGGCCTTGCTGCGGGACCCACTGCCCAGAGCAGCTGGCCGTGGACGGCGCCGCGTCACACCCTGCTGCTCAGCCTCCATGGCCACACCGGGGAGCAGCGCTTGGTGACGCCCAAAGCTGTTGTGGAGAGGAGTGCCCCCTTCCTTCCCCGAGCAGCTGCCTCGCCCAGGGGGCTGCAGTTGGCACCCGTCCGGGACCCTGTCTGCAGAGGGGCTGGACCTGAGCTCCCGGCTGGGACCCCCAGCACTGAGTGGGGCCACTGGACCACCCCCCCATCCACGCCCGTCACTGACCACGCAGCACCATGAACACATGCTCACTCCAGACACAGCTGAGCTCGCAGCCACGGAACGTGGGATGCCACCCCGGACATGTGCCCACGTAAGCTGGACCCTGAGAGTGTGGCCGCCCAGGACACGTGGTGCCCTTGCTCCAGGGCCCACAGCGATGACCTGTGTGTGCTGGGGACCCACAGTGTCCGCCCCAGAGACACTTGTAGAACCCCAGCCCGCCCCAGGTGCAGCCCCCACTTACGATGGCGCGTGGCAGACGTGGCCGCGGCAGAGCTCGGTGTAGGAGGAGAAGTGGACGTACAGCATCCAGCTGCCGCACAGCGCCCAGCCAGGCCAGGAGGACGAACCTGGGCCTGAAGCTCGGGAGCCGGCCCTGCGGGTGTGGCACAGCCCAGAAGTGCCCTGGCCCAGGGTCGCCCACTCGGGGAGGAGGAAGGGGCTCTGGACCTGGGAGCTTCCCGCGAACACGGGACAAGGCTGGCTGGGTCGGTGGCCCCTGCCTGCTGGGCCTTGGAGCGCAGCACCGAGCACCACGCGGGGCCTCCCGGGTGGGGACAGGCTGCTTCCACCAGCTCATTCAAAAGGACGAGCAGGAAAAGCAGAAACGGTGCGGGAGCAGGTCAAGCTGGGGCGACCCGGCCAGGCGCCCGTCACGCGGGTCCCGAAAGCTGGAGGTCCACGGGTGCAGCGGGGGAAGGGGTCCCCACCCGGCTCCTCTAAGCCCCGCCCCCACTCCGGCCTCCCGGGGTGCCCCCCCACAGCCAGCCGGACGTCCACGCCGCGGACAGACTGGCCAAGGTCACCGGGGGTCGGCGCATCCCCGCTGCAGCGCTGACCTCGGGAGGTGGGGGGCCCTTTTAGGGCGCTCCGCTCCCAAGTTCCCACGGCGAAAACAAGGCTCGCTCTCCAAGCCTGGGTTGGGGCCGCGCGGGGAGAGGCCGCCGGCAGCCAGCCCCGGCCCCGCAATCGGCGCCCCCCCAGCCCCGCCCCGCGCCCCCGCCCCGCGCCCGGCCCCGGCGCCCCGCCCCGCCGCAGCGCGAGCCGGGGGAGAAGCGGGCGCGGGGTCGCTGCCTACCTGCAGCCCCTTGGAGAAGGGGCAGAAGAGCACCAGGTGCGCCAGGCGCCTCAGCCGCCTCATGGTGCCCGCCCGGCCGCAGCGCGGGCCCCGTTGGCTCGGCCTCAGCCCCGCGGGCCGGCCCGCTCCGGCCACCGCTCCCGCCGCGCGCCCCCGCCGCGTGCACGCGTCCGCCCGGCTCAGCACCGCGGGGCACGGCGGGGCGCGCGGGCGGGGATGGGGCGGGGAAGGGCGCGCGGGGCGGGGCGCGGAGCGGGGGCTGGGGCGCGCGGGGCTGGAATGGGGGCGCGTGGAGTGGGGCGCGGAGCGGAGCTGGGGGGCGCGCGGGGCGGGGCTGGGGGCGCGCCGGGCGGAGCGACGGGGCCCGGGAGCGGGGATGGGGCGCGCGGGGCGGGGATGGGGAGCGCGGGGCGGGGCTGGGGCGCGCGGGGCGGGGCGCGGAGCGGGGCTGGGGGCGCGCGGGGCTGGGATGGGGCGCGTGGAGCGGGGCGCGGAGCGGAGCTGGAGGCGCGCGGGGCGGAGCGACGGGGCCCGGGAGCGGGGATGGGGCGCGCGGGGGCGGGGCTGGGGGCGCGCGGGGCGGGGCGCGGAGCGGGGCTGGGGCGCGCGGGGCGGGGCGCGGAGCGGGGCTGGAGGCGCGCGGGGCGGAGCGACGGGGCCGGGAGCGGGGATCGGGGCGCGCGGGGCGGAGAGACGCGACGAGCGGGGGACGGGCGCGCGCGAATGCGCACGACGTCAGGACGCGCGGGCCATGGTGAGGGTCCAGGTGCTGGTGGCTGCCTCCCTGCCCCCAGCCCAGGAGTGCGGACCCCGACGGGCACCTCTGCGGCCCGGACCGCACGGGGCAGCTGTAGCCCGGCTCTAACTCTGCTGGCGACCCCGCGGCCGGGTGCCACTTGCGCTAGGGGCCGCGAAGCCAGTGTCCCGTATCCCTGGGCTCAGCGCCCGGAGCTCGGGGTCCCTGGCTGTCCTGTTCCTGTCCGCTGTCCCTGCTCGGGCCCGGTCCACCGATTTTCCCTCTGCTTTGGCTCTGGTGTTGATGCTAGTGTCCTACTTCTTGCACGCTACCGGGTGTGTGATTTGCAGCGACGTCCCGCGGGTCTGTGGCTCGTCCTTGTCGCCCGGCGCGGGCAGGAGCCGCACCGCTGTTCCCCTGAGACCGAAACAGAAAACCAAAGTTGTGGAGCAGAAGCCGGTACTGAGATGCGCCCCGCCGACCTGCGTTCAATCCCGGCATCCCATATGGTGCCCTGAGCACCACCAGGAGGAATTCCTGAGTGCAGAGCTAGGAGTGACCCCTGAGCATCACCGGGTTGACTCAAAAAGGCAAAAATAAAAGTTTATTTCCTTTTTCTTCTTTTGGGGTTTGTGTCACACCCAGCAATGCTCAGGGGAGGTCCCGGCTCTAAACTCAGGAATCACTCCTGGTGATGCTCGGGGGGCTCTATGGGATGTTGGGGATCGAACCCAGGTCGGCGACGTGCAAGGCAAACATGCTCCCCCACTGGGCTATTGCTCCGGCCCCTGGAAGGTCATTTTCTACCTCTCGGCAGAGCACCTCCAGGGTGCACAGGGCACCAGGCACATAGTATGTGTTGGCCACGCCAAGCTGTAGCTCCTCTGCAGGGGGTGAGTCAGAGCAGAGAGCCTGGCCACAACCCTTCCCCAGATCCCCCCTGACTCTGCTCCACTCACGACCCCGGGGCCCCCTCTCCTCCCTGCACCTCTACGGGGCCCCTGCTGTGGACTCCAGCCCACCCTCATCTGTCCTGACCTCACAGCCACCTGCAAAGACCCATTTCCCCAGGAGCTGCACTCTGGCGGGTCGTCCCTCAGAAAGCTGCTGCGTGCGGGGGCTCCACTCTGCATGCTTGGCTGCCATGGGCCTGCCCGAGAATTGCTGATCTCCCACGCTCGCCTGGGAGACCCTACACTCAGGAAAGCCAGACGCAACTGCGAGGTCTCGCCGCCAGCAGAGGTCACTGAGAGCTGTGCTGAGACTTCCCAGAGTTCAGAATTTGGTCACACCTGGCTCTGCACTCAGAAATTACTCCTGGCCGTGCTCGGGGACTGTATGGGATGCCGGGGATCGAATCTGGGTCGGCCACATGCAAGGCAAATGCCCTCCCGCTGTGCTATTACTCTGGCCCCCAGAATTTCTATAAAAGTCTTTTTAATTTTTATTTATTTTTTATTTGTTTATTATTTCCTTTCTTTTTGGGTCACACCAGACTTACTCCTGGCTCTGCACTCAGGATTTACTCCCAGTGGTGCTTGGAGGACCATATGGGATGCCGGAGATCAAACCCGGGTTGGCCGCGTGCAAGGCAAACGCCCTCCCGCTGTGCTGTCGCTCTGGCCCTATAAAAAGTCGTAGGCATCGGGTTTACGGTATTCATAACGGCCGGATTTTGTGCTGATGCACATTCGTCCCACGCCCTCCACCAGTGTGTCTGAGTTCCCTGCCGCGATGGGCTTCTGTTAAAGACCAGTTTGGGGCTGCAGCGTCCGCACAACAGGGAAGGCCGGGTTCCATCCCTGGCGTCACATGTGGTTCCCAAAACCCTCAGGAGTGACGGCTGCGCGAGGAGCCAGGGAGTTACCCCGAGCACTTACAGGTGTGACCCAAAAACCAAAATAAAATAAAGACCAGCTCTCGGTTTTTCTTGCCTTTGAGTACTTGGTGTTTCTTTACCAGAGTTTTAAAACATTTTTTTTTTTTTTTTGGGTCATACCCAGCGATGCTCAGGGGTTACTCCTGGTTCTGCACTCAGGAATTACTCCTGGCGGTGCTTAGGGCCCCATGCGAGATGCCGGGGACTGAACCCGGATGGCTCTGCTGTGGCTCTGTCCTCCGGCGTTTAACCACCTTTGTCTTGCTCATGCACATGTAACTTCATAAACCCCAGGAGAGGGGGCTCTGGTTTCCCCCTTGTTTGGGAGCCACACGACAGGGCTCCCAGCCCCTTCTGACCTGGGGGGCTGCCCTGGGCAAGCACTCCCGCCTCTGCTCCGTCCTTCCCGCCTTCCTTTAGGCGCGTTTCCAGGAGCCCCAGCTCTAGCGAGGCGGCATGTGCCATGCTGCTGGCGACTGAGCACGTCCGCGTCCGGCCGAGGTGGGGCGCGCGGCCTCTCCCGGCCCGTCCCGGGAAGGTGCTTCTCCTCCGGAAGTCGAGCCTCGGGTGTGGACCCAGCGCGCGACCTCAGGTCTGCTGACCCCGTGCTGGGCACAGGTGAGGGTCTTCCCCGTCACTGCTCCACGGGGTCCCGGCCGAGGCCGTTCAGGGCAGTCGCCTGGCGCGTGGCCGAGGGCGGGGGGGGCAGCGGTCTGAGTCCAGGCCCTAGTCGGGGGCAGCTCTGACCCCGCGGGGGCCACCTGCAGTTGGATGAAGCTTCAGTGGGCACAAGGTGGGCGGAGCTGGGGGCCACCCTGAGGTCCTTTGCTTCCCGGGACCGGCAGAGCTGGTCGCCCCGCCCAGCTCTCGGCCACCCCCGGCCGCCCCGCGCCCGACTCGGCTGTCGGGGCGCAGGAGCAAGGAAGCATTTGTCCACGAGAGGGCGCTGCTGCCCAGCGGTTGCGGGTGGGCCCAGAGGCCGGGAAGGCGTGTGGGCTGGGGGCTGCGCCCCAGGAGGGCCTGACAGCCGGTTAGAGCCTCCGAGGAGGTGCCACGGGAGCTGCTGCTGAGCGTGGCCCGGCAGAGCTGATTCTCTGCCCACACCTGGACCCTGACCTCTGGGCTGGGCTGGATGGCCCAGGTGACTGCAGCACCTGCTGATGGTGGGGGTCAGGTGGGCAGGGCAGATGGCCCCACCCGGCCAACTGCTCACCAGCGGCTCAGGACCCACTTGAAGCCACACTGCGTGGCCCGGCCTCTGGCCTCTGGGCGGTGATGGGTGTGGCTCGGTCAAAGGCCCAACAATCAGGACCTTGGGGGGGGCAGGTTCCGGTCCAGGGCCCTGGAAGCTCTCCGTTTGGGCAGTGCACACCCTGCACGGCTGTGCTGGCACACTGCCAAAAGCCCCCAGCTCGCTCTGCTGCCTTGCCCTCTCCTGTGCTGAGCAGCTCTGGGGCGCCATGACCCATCCCTGACGTGGGGACCACTGCACCCCCAGACGAAAGCCGAAAGGGCAGAGCTGAAAGAAACAGCCCCCAGTGCTCCCCTCTGTCCCAAGGGTGGGGCCCCTGAGCCCGAGGGACCTGCCCAGGGGAGCCAAGCAGCAAAACTCCTGCCTGGCTGCGAGTAGAGGGTGAGGGGCCCAGGACTGTGGTCTGGGGGGACTGTGGGAGGGACCCCGAGGGCCGAAAGCGGAGGTGGTGGGGCTGGAGTAATAGTAGGGGAGGCGTTTGCCTTGCACGGCCGGCCCGGGTTCCATCCCGACATCCCATAGGGTCCCCGAGCACCACCAGGAGTGATTCCTGAGTGCAGAGCCAGGAGGGACCCTGAGTATCGCCCGGTGTGACCCAAAAAGACAAAGAAAGAAAAAGGGAGGGTGGGGGTTCACTCTCCCCCTCCCAGGCAGGTGCCCTTTGGCGCCCCCGCTGGCAGCCGCTCCGCCATGACATCGGCAGCTGGCGAGTCACCGCACAGGGTGCCATCTGGGTCAGGGGTGAGGCGGCCAGGAGCAGCGCCCGAGCCTGACTCTCCCGGTCCCCCTCCCAGTACTGCCTTGAACCCTCCCATGCGTTCCCAGCCCCAACTTCCTGTGTCTCTGTGCTGCTCCCGTCAGGGCTCCTTCGGGAGGGGCCTGGCTGGGAAGCCAGTGAGGAGGGTCCTTCAGCACATCACCCAACGTCCACGTGGGCCTGAGCCCTGCGGGGTCCTCTGCCCATGACCCTGACTCCTCCTGGACTCTTGGCCTGTGTCTGCCCTGCTGGACTCCCTCCTCGGCCCCGCCCTCGGGGAGAGAGCAAAGCCCCGAAGCCTTCTCTGTGCTTGCGGCCGCCCAGTGACTCCTGACCCCGTCGCTGGGCTCTGGCTGGGCGCCTCCCCCGCTTCGCAGAACCGCAGCACTCCAGAGTGTTGCAGGGGCCGCGCCAAGCCCTGCCCTCCCCTGCTGCAACAGAGGCCCCCAGGGGCTGGGCCCTGGGCTCAGGAGGTGGAGCCTCTGGGGGTCCCCCAGCCCTCTAGTGTGTGAGCACAGGCTACACAGGACCCCTCGGCCTCGCCACACCATGCCCACGTGTGGGGTGGGGTCCTTACCGCCTCACTGGCCCCCAGCGGTGTGCCCCCAGTACGCCTGGACTCTGGCCCACAGAGAGCGACCCCCAGGGAGACAGCACAGCAGGGCACTTACTGTCCCCGCTCAGAAACGGAAGCCCCGGAGAGCTGGGGCACTCAGTGTGGTGGACACTAACTCAGACGCCGAATTCTGACCAAGTTAGGGGGACGGGCTGGAGAGAAATTTCTTTCTGGGGGAACTGCAGCCCCGCCCCTGTGGCCTTGCCCGGCCCCAAACTGTGCTCAGGTCCTTTCTGTGGGAGAAGTGAAGGCCTGCAGCAGGCCTGCGGACAGTAGCGGAGCTGGAAACTGGGCACCAGGTCCCCGTCTCTGGAGGGGGCAGCAAGGCTCTGTGCCACAGGAGGGACGGGGCAGTCCTGGCGGTGCCAGGGTGGCCAGTGGGTGTGAGGACCTGAAATCCTCGCCTGTCTGCTTCAAAGCGGGCCCTTCACCCGGGAAGGTACTGCTGGCACAGTGCTGAGGCCGGACAGACAGACGGAGGGGACTGTCCCGGACTCGCGGCACATGCGGTGGAGGGACTCCCTGGGAGCAGGAGCCCCTCTGCGGGCAGGGATTTACCCATCAAGGCTCTGCCGGCCACCTTGGCCTCCCAGGAGCCTGTGATCAGCCCCGTCTGGAGGGACGCTGCACCCCAACCCTCTTCCCCGGGTTCCTGTCACTGGTGCCCCTGCACAGCTCACGAGAGTGCAGAGGTGACCTGCACCAGGAGATCACTGGGTCTGCCCAGAAATGCCCGGCAGCCTTGGGAAGGAAAGTTGGAGGGGTCAGTGAGGGCCCCGCCTGCTGCTGGGCAGCACAGCTGGAAAGTGGAAGTGGCCAGGGCAGACCATTGCCAAACGCAGGCCCCCAGCCCAGCCCCGGCGCCTGCACAGAAAGCCGGGGCGGGGAGCCTCCTGCGAGCCCCCACACAGCCGCTGCCTCCTTGGGTGACACTGTCCCCAGTGACAGCTGAGCCTCAGCCCGGCCCGGCTGGCAGGAACACGACACCCCTTGGCCGGGCGCTGGCCGAGCCCTGACACATTGCTGCTGGCCAGGGCAGCCCAAGTCCCACCTCTGTCAGCGGAGACCCAGGGCAGGTTCACCCCTGGACCCCAGCGACAGCACAGCGGGAGGGCGTCCGTCTTGTGCGCGGGCGACCTGGGTTCAATCCTCGGCAGCGCATGGTCCCCGAGCACCGCCAGGAGTGACCCGAGTACAGAGCCCGGAGTAACCCCTGAACATCGCTGCGTGAGACCCAACCAAAAATAACCCAAAACCAGAGGCGCAGGTTTTGGTCACAAGCAGGTCAGAGGGTGTCCACCACGGGGCCGCGAAGTCCTCGTTGCCGCGGCTCTGGGCCCCGGGTGCATCCCGGGCACCCAGCCTGGGCGAGCAGCAGCCAGCGGCCGGCGGGGTGGAAATGCCAGCGCTGGGCGGGGGCGCGGGGCGCGCGGGCCGGGCGCGGCGCGGGGCGGGGCTGCGGGGCGGGGCGGGGCGCGGCCGCCGCACCTCGCCGGGCACTTCCCGGCCGCTCCGGGGCCCCTGCCCCCGCCCTCGCAATAAGGGGCGCAGCGGGGCGGGGGTGCGAGCCGGGCGCTTCGCAGGTCGCCGGCGCGCGCGGCCCGAGGCAGGCGGAGCCGAGGCCGCGCCGTCGGGGCAGCGGCGCACCATGGACGTGTGGCCGTGGGTGACGGCCGCGCTGCTGGCGCTGCTGCTGCTCGTGCAGGTCCACCGCGCCGCGCGCTTCTACGCCAAGATCGCGGGCTACTGCGCGCTCTGCCTCTTCGTCTCCGCCGTGGCCTCGGTCGTCTGCCTGCTGCGCCACGGGGGCCGCACCGTGGACAACATGAGGCAAGGGGCGGCGGGCGCGGGGCGGGGGCGCGCGGGGGCGGCGGGCGCGGGGGGCGGAGGCAGCTCAGGGGGCGGCGGGCGCGGGGCGCGGAGGCAGCTCAGGGGCGCGGGGGGCGGCGGGCGCGGGGCGGGGGGCGCGCGGGGGGGCGGCGGGCGCGGGGCGGGGGGGCGCGCGGGGGGCGGCGGGCGCGGGGGCGCGGGGCGCGCGGGGGCGGCGGGCGCGCGGGGCGCGGGGCGCGGAGGCAGCTCAGGGGGCGCGGGGGGCGGCGGGCGCGGGGCGGGGGGCGCGCGGGGGGGGCGGCGGGCGCGGGGGGCGCGGGGCGCGGGGGCGCGCGGGGGGCGGCGGGCGCGGGGCGCGGGGGCAGCTCAGGGGGCGCGGGCGCCGGCGGCGGGCGGGGCGGCGCCGTGCAGGGCGTGGGGGCGCGCCGGGCACCCCGCTCCCGCTCCGGCTTCCGCTTCCGAACTTTCTTCTCCCTTCGCGCTCCTTCCGCCCCGCCTGCTGCGCTCGGGGCCCGCGCGGG
Organism: Cryptotis parvus; assembly: GCA_021461705.1. Taxonomy (NCBI): domain Eukaryota; kingdom Metazoa; phylum Chordata; class Mammalia; order Eulipotyphla; family Soricidae; genus Cryptotis; species Cryptotis parvus. The sequence goes on from JAJIBD010001706.1 coordinate 305,022, forward strand.
GACAGCGCGGCGCGGGCAGGACTCCCCGAGCCGGGCGCCCCGAGTCGGCGTCACAATGTCCCCGCGCCCTTGCCCCGAGGCCCCTGCCAAGGGCGCCGGTCCCAGCGCTTCCTCCCGGCCGGCTTCGCGCCGCGTCCTGCGGGCCCCGCGGCTCCAGGAGGAACGGCCGGGGGAAAGAGGCGCGGCCGGGGCGGGGGTCGGGGCCGCACCTGCCCCGAGCGCCCGCAGGTCCCGGCGCCCCTCTCCCCGCTGCTTGGCGCGGGCTGGAGTTACAGGGTGTGGTGGGGCCCGGCCGACAGGGGTTGGGGTCCCTGGGGGCGGGGCCTGCTTCCAGCCGCGCTACCGTGGCCGGGACCTCAGTGGTCCGTAGGTGCGGTGGCCCTGTGGGGGGCGGGGACTTCCTGCTCCCTCCTGTCTCTCCTTCAGGGTTGGGCTATCCAGAGTTGTGGGCGCCAAAAGCCGGCCTGCCCGGGGTCATGGGCACCTACGGGCGCAGAACTGCCCCTCCCCGGAGCCCCTGTCCAGCTGGGGCAGAGCAGGGTGCTGGCACTGGGGGGCGAGGTGGGGGTGCCAGGAGCATCCCCGGGGAGGGCCTGCAGTCACCGCTGTCCCTTCTGAACTGGGCCATGGGCTGCCCTTGCTAGGCCTCCGGGGACAGCGTCCCCAGCTCTACACCAGTCTTGAAAGCTGCGTCCAGGAGCCAATAAAACCCTTTGGGACCTGGATGTAGGGCACCCATGGCGGCCCCACGTGGTCCCCAAGCCCCTTGGGGCGTGATCGAACACCGCCCTCACTGGGCCCTGAGACCCCCTGCTGTCCCCCCAGAACCCCTGCTCTCCCCCACCCCCTGCTCTCCCCCGCAGACCCCTGCTCTCCCCCCTCAGACCCCCTGCTCTCCCCCACCCCCTGCTCTCCCCCCTCAGACCCCCTGCTCTCCCCCACCCCCTGCTCTCCCCCACCCCCTGCTCTCCCCCTCAGACCCCCTGCTCTTCCCCCCAGACCCCTGCTCTCCCCCCAGAACCCCTGTTCTCCCCCCTCAGACCCCCCTGCTCTCCCCCCAGACCCCCTGCTCTCCCCCCCCAGACCCCCTGCTCTCCCCCAAACCCCCTGCTCTCCCCCCCATACCCTCTGCTTTCCCCCAGAACCACTGCTCTCCCCACTGGGACCACCTGCTCTCCCCCCCAGACCCCCTGCTCCTCCCCCAGACCCCCTGCTCTCCCGCCAGACCCCCTGCTCTCCCCCAGAACCCCTACTCTCCCCCCCAAACCCCCTGCTCTCTCCCCCATACCCTCTGCTTTCCCCCCAGAACCCCTGCTCTCCCCACTGAGACCACCTGCTCTCCCCCAGACCCCCTGCTCTCCCCCAGACCCCCTGCTCTCCCCCCATACCCTCTGCTTTCCCCCCAGAACCCCTGCTCTCCCCACTGAGACCACCTGCTCTCCCCCCAGACCCCCTGCTCTCCCCCCCGACCCCCTGCTCTCCCCCCAGACCCCCTGCTCTCCCCCCCATACCCTCTGCTTTCCCCCCAGAACCCCTGCTCTCCCCACTGAGACCACCTGCTCTCCCCCCAGACCCCCTGCTCTCCCCCCCGACCCCCCTGCTCTCCCCCACCCCCTGCTCTCCCTGGCCCTCTGGCTCCTGCCCTGTCAACGTGCCTGTCACTGCCGGCAGCCTGACACAGGCTGTGGCGCCGCGGGCGTGACAGGCCACCGATCAAGGGGGCCTCGCTGCCCTGACCCCACCCTGGTCCTGGGGATCTTATGTGGATCTGGGGACTCAGGGAGTGGGTCCCCACCCAGCCCTTGTCCTGAGTCAGCCCCTGAGGTCACCATGCCCGAGCTCCAGGGACGCTGCTAAGAGCTGCCCCAGACTGCGTAGGGGTGGGGGCTGCGAGACAGGGCCCGGCTGTGTGCAGAGGAGCCACGGGGCGGGGCGTCTCCGGGCAGCTGTGCTCTGGGGCTTCTTAGCTGCGGGGAGGCAGCGTCAAGGCACCGGAGGAGGGTTCCCACGTGGGCGACCGGGGGTCCCCCTCACTCTGCTCAAGCTCAGAACAGCAGCCCCCGCTGGCCAAGGGGGTGTCCTGCAGGCCCCAGGAAAGGCCACCTTGGAGTGGAAGCAGGGTGCCCAGCGCCCCACGCCCTGCCCCTTGGTTGAATCGGGGTAGGCATGCTGAGGGTCCCTCCCCGAGAAGTGCCCACTGCCCCCGTCTCCTGCCAGCCCTGGGGCCCTCGTCCCTGCAGAACCTGCCTGCCGTGTGCCCAGGGCCAGCGGGCAGAGGTCAGTGCGCGGGCCCTTGAACTCCAGTGTGCAGCCAGGTGCTGGCAGGGCGCATCTGTGGGGGCCACTGACCCGGGCTGACTCTGGTCCTCTGTGTGCTTTTAGGGGCAATGCAGGGCAGGCCGGTGGCGTCCTGGCGCTCAGTTCTCTGGGGGCCCAGGCAGGGCTCAAGGGTCAGTGAAAGGCTTCTGAGGGGACCAGGAAGCTGCCCCTGCTGTGGGGTGCCCCGTCTCCACCCCAGTGTCAGCGCTTCTGGGCCACCATCTCCAGGGTCCTCACAGCCCCTGCGGGTGCCCTGGCAGCCGTGGGTACTGCGGCGGTGTCTGAGGGCTAGGGCGGTTCGGGAACGGGCAGCATGCCCCTCCCTCTGGTCGACACCTGGGGACACGCTTAGGGGCCACCGAGCTCCTGTTCGGAGACCCTCTCGGGCGCTGCAGCGGGTGCCCGGCAGCATCCTGGCCCCCTCATGCACCCCACTGTGCTCAGCCGGGCACCCCAATACCGCCTCTGCCTCTGCCGAGAAGCTGTGCTGGCACCTTCCTGCCGCCCTTCCTGCTCCCTGGGGCACGAGGGTCACTGCCCGAGTGGCGCCTCCTGCAGGGGCGCAGAGGGGCCAGGCCGCGGACACAGACGCAGATGAGGGCTCGGGAGAACACTTGCCCTATCTGTGAGGCCCGGCCAGCCTGGCCCCACACCACAACATTCTTTGTTAAAAATTAAGATAAGGGGGCAGAGCAGCAGCACAGCGGGGAGGGTGTTTGCCTGGCACGTGGCCACCCACGTTCCGTCCCTGGCATCCTATGCAGTACCCGGAGAACCGCCAGGAATGATTTTTTTTTTTTTTTTTTTGCTTTTTTGGTCACACCAGAAATGCTCAGGGGTTACTCCTGGCTCTGCACTCAGGAATTACTCCTGCTGTGCTCAGGGGACAATATGGGATGCTGGGATCGAACCCAGGTCAGCCATGTGCAAGGCAAACGCCCTCCCTGCTGTGCTGTTGCTCTGGGCCGAGGAATAATTCCTTAGAGCAGACCAGGAGTATCCCCTGAGCATCGCTGGGGACCCCCAAACCCAAAACCAAACCAAATGAAATAAAAGGGCCGGACGGCACAGCAGGTTGGACACTTGCCTTGAGCCAATCCAGGTTTGATCCCCAACACCCCTCAGGGTGCCCTGAGCCCCCAGGGAGTGATCCCTGAGCACCGCCAGATGTGACCCCAGAACAGTAAACTGAAAGAAAACAAGAAGGGGTTGGAAGCGGAACTCAGGCCTCCAAGCCCTGGGCCTTGGCGTCAAACTGCAAGCGGGGGCGGGGGCTCAGGGGCCCTCCTAGCGGGCCAGGCCGTGTGGGCTGCCGGGTACAGAGCCTGGAAGGCAGATGCTCTGTGCTGGGCTCCAAGCCCCTTAGGCCCGGTTGGCCCTGGCGGGCTCGGGACCTCCCGTGCACTTCTTGGGGCCCCCGAGAGGACAAGACCAGCAGCGGCAGCAGGCACGTCCACACAGTGGCTGCCCCAGCGGCTGCGGGGCTGAGGCGTGGGACAGTGGCGGCACAGGGCCAGGTCTCCTCACGACTGTGCTGCCAACCTGCCCTCCAGAAACTTCCTGCCTTCCACCTTCGCCTCTGCTTATCAGAGGCTGGTCTGTGGGGCCCGCTGTGTGACGGGCTAGCGGGGTGCGTGCCCAGAGGAGACAGGCAGGGCTGGCCAGCGGGGGCAAGGGCGGGCTCGCTCTGCGCCCAGAGGAGACAGGCAGGGCTGGCCAGCGGGGCAAGGGCGGGCTCGCTCTGCGCCCAGAGGAGACAGGCAGGGCTGGCCAGCGGGGGGCAAGGGCGGGGCTCACTCTGCACCTGGGCCTTTTTTTTTTTTGCTTTTGGGTCACACCGGCGATGCTCAGGGGCTACTCCTGGCTCTGCACTCAGGAATTACTCCTGGAGGTGCTCGGGGGACCATATGGGATGCCGGGGATCGAACCCAGGTCGGCACTGGCCGGCGCGCGCGAGCAAACTCCCTACCCGCTGGGCTACCGCTCGGCCCGGCACCTGGGCCTTGAGAGCAGGTCGGGCTGGGCTGGAGGCAGGGGCCTGGGGACGCTAAACAGCAGTAAAGGGTCAGGCCAGGGTCCTGGGGCCTCTTCCTGCCGGCGGCAGACCCCAGCCCCGGGTGGAGTTCGGGGTCACGTGGCGCGTTCCTCCGTCCGTCCCCTGTCCTCTCACGGGCCTCTCCCGCAGCATCATCAGCTGGTTCGTCCGGTCCTTCAAGTACCTGTACGGCCTCCGCTTTAAGATCGAAGGCCGCCAGAAGCTGCAGGGGGAGCGGCCGTGCGTCATCATCTCCAACCACCAGAGCATCCTGGACATGATGGGTAGGAAACTGAGGCCCCACAGGCCACTGCGGCTGGACAGTAGGCAGGGACGCGCCCCTGGCCCCGCGAGCGAGGACAGTCACACGAGGCCTAGTCCAGAGCCCTCCCGCTATGGGCGTGGTCTATCCCGAGGTCCGCCCCTAGCTGGAATAGGCGTGGCCTGGTTGTGAGAACGGCCACTTGCCGAGGTGGGCGACCAATCCTGAGACCTGCCCCTAGCCGGAATGGGCGTGACCATCCTGAGGCCCGCCCCTAGTGGTATGGGCGTGGCCGTGTGCTGAGGCGGGGCGACCTGGCCGAGGCCCGCCTCTGGCTGGGTGGGCGTGGCCTGGCGGCGAGACCCGCTCCCGGGATGGGCGTGGCTAGCTCCGAGACCCGCCCCCTGCCGCGCTGGGCGTGTCCTGCCAGAGGCCCGCCCCCGCCGCTGGTCTGAGCCCGGCCCGCCGCTGCCCCCCGCAGGCCTCATGGAGATCCTGCCCGAGCGCTGCGTGCAGATCGCCAAGCGGGAGCTGCTCTTCATGGGGCCCGTGGGCCTCATCATGTACCTGGGCGGCGTGATCTTCATCAACCGCCAGCGCTCCAGCACCGCCGTGTCGGTCATGGCCGAGGTGGGCCAGCGCATGATCAAGGAGAGGGTGGGGGCGGCGGCGGCCCGAGGGAGCGGGGGTCCGGCCGGGAGGGGTCCCCTGCTGCAGCTTCCCTCCCTCCCTGCAGCTCAAAGTGTGGATCTACCCTGAAGGTACCCGGAACGACAACGGGGACCTGCTGCCTTTCAAGAAAGGGGCCTTCTACCTGGCCATCCAGGCCCAGGTACTGGACGGCGGGGCAGGGGCCAGGCGGGGCAGGGGCCTGGCCTGGCTCTGGGCCTCCCGCCCCGGGCCCGCCCCTCCGGCTGGGCGCGATGCGGGCGCCTGCGGGGCGGGGGCTTCACCCCCGGCGGTGGGCGGGGCGGGGCTACACCCCCGGCGGTGGGCGGGGCGGGGGCTACACCCCCAGTGCTGGCCGGGGCGGGGGCTACACCCCGGTGGTGGGCGGGGCGGGGCCACACCCCCAGTGCTGGGCCGGGGGCGGGGGCTACACCCCCAGTGCTGGGCCGGGGGCGGGGCGTGCTGGGCGGGCGCGCGGATGGTCAGCACCCAGGTGGTGGCGTTCCGAGGGGGCCAGCCGGGGGTCTGCGTGTCCCGCCGGCCCGAGACCCTGGTGCCCGCCCCGGCGAGCGCGCCTGCAGGCCCCAGCGGACTGGGCATGTGGCGGCGCCGAGGGTCAGAGTCCGCCCCCAGGCCCAGCTGCCGCTCGCAGCACGGGGCTGACGTCACGGCCCTGGCGGGTGGCGTCAGGGAGGCTTCGTGGTCAGAGAGGGGGCCGTGGGGGGGGGTGTTTCGGAGGGCGCAGCTGCCCGCAGCCCGCACTCCCCGTGCCCTCGCGGGCTCCAGGCCCGGCCGCCGCCCTCTGCGGGTACCGGCAGACCCTGCCCTGCGGGTTAATGATTATGCCCGAGGAACCGTTTTCGACATCAGCGTCCCCGCTGGACTTGACCCTGATGTCTTTCAGGAACCGGCCCCCCACTCTGCTAAGAGGGAGGGGTTGGGAAAGGAGTGAGTGGGCCGTGGCCTTCACAGCTGACCTGGACAGGTCTCGCCCTCCTGGGATCCCAGGCCCAGTGGGCCACAGGGACATGGGTCAGTCCAGGAGGGCTTCCTGGAGGCGGGGTGTTGTGAGCGCCTGCTGGGCTTCTTGTTCTTAGGTTTTGAGGTAAAACAAGTTTACTTGGGAAATAAGGCGAGAAAGCAATGAAGAGAAATACTGTGGAAGGAAATCTGGGCCTCTCCAGCGTGGAAAAGCCTCGCAGTGGGTCCTAAGGGCTCGGGTGACCAGCACGCGTGCCGGCTCCAAGGCGGGACAGCAGGTGCCCGGGGCCGCGGAGACCCTGCAGCTGCTGGGTGCTGGCCTGGCACATCCCAGTTCCTGAACCTGGTCAGGGGTGCTCCCTGGGCACAGAGCCAGGAGCCAGCCCTGGGCACCGCTGGGCATGTCTCCGAACCGAGTAAATTACCCAATAAAGGCCTGAGGCAGGCCTTGGAGCTGCTGGGCATCGGCCCACGGGCTCTGCGACCAGGTCCCCATGCCCATGACCAGAACCCCACATCCCCTGCAGGTCCCCCATCATCCCTGTGGTCTATTCCTCCTTCTCCTCCTTCTACGACAGCAAGACGAAGCTCTTCACCTCAGGTGATGCCTCCCAGGGCCTACGTGGGGTGGAAGTGGGCAGGGTGGGGCCAGTGTGGGTTTGGGCCTCTGCTGTGGGCTCGTGGGGGCCGGGCTCTTTCCTGGCCAGCCCCAGGTGACACCCGCCTCCCCAGGGACCGTCCAGGTGCAGGTGCTGGACGCCATCCCCACAGCGGGCCTCACCGAGGCCGATGTCCCCAGACTCCTGGACAAGTGCCACCACACCATGAGGGACACCTTCTTCTCCATCTCCAAGATGCCCCAGGAGAACGGGGCAGCTCGGGCGCCAGCAGTGCGGCCAGCACAGTAGCCGAGACCACGGACACGAGTCAGGCCCCTCCCGCCCAGCTCGGGCCCTGCTGCTCCCGCAGGATCGGGCGTAGGGGACGGGCCTAAGCCGGACGGGCCGCAGCCTCGCAGGGCCGAGCACGCGGTGTCCTTGTTTTTATAAACCGCCTGACACACGGACGGCTGGGCTGCGGTCACTGGGGCCCGCGTCACAGGGGAAGGGGCTGGGCCTCCGGCCGGTGTGGCACAACCGTGAGCCATGAGTCAGGGCCCCACCCGGCCCCCGCCGGCCAAGGACACAACTGCTCCTGGGTCTGGGCTTTTATTCCGACCGGGCGGGGTGGGGCGAGCCCCCAAAGTCGCCCCCCTTCTCGGGCCCTCAGGCGTCCTTCCTGCAGGAACCTGCGGGGACAAGGGTGGAGGTCAGGGTCCCTGGCGGCGCCGGCCCTCACACGCCCCCTGGCGGCGGCCGCGGCACTCACACGCCCCCAGCTGCTCCTCCAGGAAGGCCACCTGGTCGCTGAGCGAGTCTATGCGCTCCAGCTGCCGCAGGGAGTGGGCCAGCAGGCGGCCGGGGTCCGCGGAGCCGCCCAGCGGGGCCAGCACGGACTGCAGCTTCTGGGGGCAGAGGCCATTGGGAGGCGTCCCAGCCTCGGAGACCCCCGCCCCCGCGGGCTCCCACCCCGGCGGCGCTCACCTGCTCCAGCACAGCCACCCGGGAGCCGAGTGCCCGCACCTGCTCCTCCACCTCGCCACGGTGCGTCCCTGGGGAGACCGGGAGCTGAGCCCCGGCCCACCGGCTCCGGCTCCGGCTGGGGCCGCCCCTCTGGAGTCTCGGTGCTGGGCTGCCGACGGCGCATTATTACTCACGGTACGAGTTTGCAGTGTCACAGCGCGTACCAAAAGTAATAATGGCCCGTCGTCAGCGACCTCCATGGGCGGGCCAGCCCCACGGGACCTGCACGGGCCCCACCTCTGCCCACTCGGGTGCGGCAGCCCAGGGTCTGGCGGGGGGCTCACCTGGGGAGGGGTGCGGGGGTCACCCCAGGGGCCCCCTCGGGTAGGCAATGCCCCTCCTGAGACTGGCACCAGTAACTGCCGGGGTGTTGACGCAGCTCTGAGGACAGCCGCCGTCCACGGCTCTGCACTCATCCACGTCTGCAGGGGACAGGGTGTCACGCGAGGGTCACTGTCCACACCCTCTGCCCCCGGGTGGGGCCCAGGCTCACCAGTCTGGCAGAAGGCACCCTGCCACCCCGGGGCAGAGGCATCGTCCGGCCTCACACGCGCCCCCGTTCTGGCATGGCGGCTGGCAGACTGCGGAGGGTGACCGTTAGGAACGTGGCCCGTGGGCGCAGGAGCAGGAGCTGGGCCGAGCGGGGTCGTGCCCGGTGCTGCCTCACCTGGGCTGCACATGCCTGGGAACCCACTGGTGCGGGAGCCAGCCGGGACAGCAGGCAAAGGGGCCTGGCAGGGGGCCGGGCGGCTGCGGCGGTAGGCGGCCCTGTAGAGAGTCCTGCAGAGGGCAGCGGTGGGTGCCCAGCCTGCCCCGCCTCCCAGCCCTGGACAGGTCCCTGTGGGGGACTGGGGGAGACCGAAGCCCCCTGAGGGTCTGGCCCAGAGGGAGTCACAGCCGTTTAGCACCCAGTGTCCAGGGCTTCTGGTTGGTTGTGGGCCTCGCCACGCTACCCCAGAGAGCCCTCAAGGTTTATGAGGTCAGCCTTGGTGCAGGAGTCCCCAGGTGGGACTTGGGGACGGCAGGAAGGCGAGTGACGCGTGTGCCGGGGGAGGTGGGGTCAGCGCCCCTAAGGGCCGGGCTCCAGAGCAACAGTGGGGGTGCACACCCCAGGCTGGGCAGTCTCACCTGTAGGTGCTGCAGACGCGGGCCCGGGGGCAGGTGGTCAGGAAGGGCTGGTACACCCGCTGCACGAACGACTCGGGGCTGGAGGGCTGGGGCGCCCCACGGCACAGACCCTGCGGCTGCAGAGGGGCATGGGTCAGCCAGGAGCTCCTGCTCTGGGACCCCCCACCACCAGGGGCTGCTGTGGGCGGGCTCACCCAGGCCGGAAGACGCGCGGAGGCTTTGCGGCCAGTAGCGGAAGACAGAGTAGCAGCAACGGCACCCTGGAGCCCCGCATGGTCCAGGTGACTGCGAGGGCCGGCCTCGTCCTGGCTGGGGCCTGGGGCACAGCAAGCTCTGGTCACACCCCTGTGGGCCCCGCGGGTGGGCGGCGGGGACAGCCTGGCACCTCTGTGGGCCCCGCGGGTGGGCGGCGGGGACAGCCTGGCACCTCTGTGGGCCCCAAGGGTGGGCGGCGGGGACAGCCTGGCACCTCTGTGGGCCCCGCGGGTGGGCGGCGGGGACAGCCTGGCACCTCTGTGGGCCCGCGGGTGGGCGGGGCGGGACAGCCTGGCACCCCAATTCCAGGCGCGCCGGGCAGGTCTATGACCAGGCACAGCTGACGCAGCCCTTCTGGGCCTCACGCGGTCAGCTGTGGGGACGGGGGCACCACTCCAGGCAGTGCCCAGTGGGCTACTCCAGGAGGTTTCCCAGAATGTGACCCAGCCTGGAAGCGGAGGTGTGTGATCTGTGCGGGGCAGATGCTGTCTGGGGGAGAGGAGACCCAGGCCACCTCCCACCCGCTCCTTCCTGCACAGCAGAGTGTGTGTGTGCGGCGTGCACACTCTACATGTGACGGCACCGTGACGTGTGGCAGTGTCAGGCAGCTCCTCAATGTCCCCACTGGTCCCTTTGCTGCGGGCGACAAGACCCCCTTGGCCTGGGGCAGCCAGAGGAGGGTCCGTGGTGCAGCCCGTTCCGCCAGGGCCCGGAGGGAGGCTGGGGCCGGGACACCGTCCACCCGGGCGCTGGAGCCGGCCGGAGCTGCGTGGAGACCCGGAGCCCCTCGGAGGCCTGGCAAGGGCCGAAGGGGAAGTGCCCGCTCGCCCGGGCAGGGCTGCGGCGAGAGCGAAGGCGCGGCCGGGCGCGTTTCTCAAAGTCATGCTGCCCCCAGGAGGGGCCGGCGCGGGTGCTGGGGGCACGCAGGGCGGCGTGGGCTCCGGGCGAGCCGCCCACTACCAGGGCCACCTGCCCTCCCACCTGGCCGCCCGCACCCCCAACCCCGAGCTGGGGCCGCAGAGGAGGGTCTCCGGGCTGCAGGGCGAGGACCCGGCGCCCCCGGCCGATGAGGGGCTCCGGAGCGCGGGGCGCCTGTGCCCGCGGCCCCCACGTCCTCTTCCTGCGCGGCGCACCCGGCGGGGGCGGCAGGGGGTCGCCTCGCGGCAGCCCCCGGCACGACCCGGCCCGTCCCAGCAGGGGGCGCCCTTCCCGGCCGCCGCGGGCTGGGGGCGGGCGCTGGGGTCCGCCCCCGCGCGCTCCCGCCGCCGGAGCCCCGGGCCCGCTCACCTCCTCGGGTCCCGGCGATCGCGCCGCGCCGCCCCCAGCTCCGTGCGCGAGAGGACTCGGCGCCGCCGGGAGCGGACCGCCTCGGCGCCCCTCGCGCGCCCGCCCCGCGCCCTCCGCACTCACCGGGAGATCGGGGCGCGCACGCGCTGCGCCGCCACCGCGCCGAGGGGCCCCGGCCCTGGCCCGCCCCCGCCCGCGGGCCCGCCCACCTGGAACACGGCCCCGCCTATCCTGGCCCGGACAGGATCAAGGCTCCGCCCTCGCCCCGCCCCCGGCGCACGGGCCAGCCCCCGGCCCCACCCACAGGGCCTCAGGCCCGCCCACGCCGGGTTGTCCCCAACCCTGATGGCCGCTGTCCCCATTGAGCGGACGGGGAAACTGAGGCCCGCGGGCCCTGCTCCGGCCGGGCGGTGAGTCAGCGGGAACTTCCTGCCTGCCAGCCCGCTCCGCCTCCCGAGGTCCAGCCACTGGCCGCCGGTATGTGGTGAGGGGCGTGGGGCGAGGGTCCCCGGGGCTGGGCTGCCTCCCGGGTTAGGCACGGGGTGCTTGTGCCCGGTCAGCGCCACCGGCTCCCCAGCGTCCAGAGGCACGTGGCCCGGAGCGGGAGTCCCGCCTCTGATGTAGGAACAGCCACTTCCCGCGGGCCGTGGGCTCAGTGACACCCCGCCCCGGCCACCCGCCTGCGCCTGTCCCTCGCCTGTCCCTCGTCTCCTCCCCCTGCACGGCCCCAAGGACCCACGTGGCAGAGCGTCGGACCTCGTGCAGCCCCCAGAGGTGCTGCCAGCCCAGTAGCAGGGGAGCCGATCACTGGACACTCGGGGACCTGCAGCTCACCTGGGCAGGGGGCGCCTTCATGCCCCCAGGACTGGTCACTGCTCCGCTGGGTGCCGGGAGCCGGTGGCCCCCAGAGCCTGGGACTGGGTCAAAGAAACGGTGGAGTGAGAGCCGGGCGGGGCTCGAGCTCACGCTGCCCCGCGGCCCACAGACCCTCCCAGACCCAGCCCTGCCCTGAAACTCCGGGACCCTTGGCAGCTGGACTGGGGAGCTGGGAAGTGACCCCCTCCGTCTTCCAGGCCTGCCGCTCCTCACACAGGGCAGCCCGGCTTGAACCCAGGGGCCTCCGGGAGCCCTCCTGGGAAACTTGGGCCTTATGGTCAGCTGAGGGGGAGCAGGTGCTGGCCCCAGTCCCAGGTGGACAGGGAGCAGGGGAATGGGGGCCCCACCTCGGCCGGCAGAGCTCACCTAGCTTTGGGGTTTGCACCCTGGTACGGGGTATCAGGGAGGGGTCCCCCGGTGGCTCCAGGAAGGAGCAGGGGGCCTGGTGAGGCCGAGGCGCCTCCCGGGCTTCTGCAGGCTGAGGGACAGAGCTGGAGAGCCCCTTCCCCGTGCCTGGGAGTGCTCAGCAGGGTGAGACTGCCCCGGCCAGCCCGCACCCGCCGGCCAGCCCCCTGCCTACCTTTCTCCCCGCACATCGCCCCGAGACGTCCCGCCATGGCCACGGCAGCGGGGCCAGCTGAGGATGGGCGGCTTTTTATGCGTGGGTCTGTGTGAATAGCGCCGGGCTGGGCCCTTCCGGCCGGACTTCCTGTGAGTGTTGTCCACTGATAACAGGGGGCTCTCGGCCAACAAACAGGGGGACAGGAGGGGTGGGGAGCAGGGCCCCGAGCAGCCTGGCCTCAGCGGATGGGTGGGTGGTCCTGGCTGCCCACAGGACGTGGCTGTCCTGCTCTGGGACCCCGAGCCTGTGGGGGTCCCTGGAAATCTCTCTGCTAAGCCCCTGCAGGTGTCTGAGGAAGGAAGCCCAGAGCCGTGGGGGCCGCTCTGCCCCCCACCCCCACTGCAGCACCTCGGCAGGTGGGGGTGTCAGGCTCACTTCCGCCCGGGCCAGCCTGACCCTCCTGGTTCCTGCAGCCCAGCAGCCCCCTTCTCATTGGAGCCTCACCTGCCTCCGCTCTCGCTCAGGTGTGCGACCCCCAGTGTGAGTGCGTGGCCCGCAGCAGGGCTGGGCTCCCGGGGCGCTCGGTCCCTGGGGGGCCCCTCACCCCACAGGCCCGGCTGGGACTGGGATGTGCCTGGTCCTGGGCCCCCCTTGGGCTGAGCTCACCTGGGGAAACCGAGGCCCCGGAGTGCAGGCTGGCCCAGTGGGCTTCACCGACAGGCTCAGGATCCCTTTTGCTTTTGGGCTACACCCACCGATGCTTCTGGCTGACTTCTGGCTCTGCGCTCAGGGATCACTCCTGGTGGTTTCAGGGCATCATACGGGGTCCAGGGATCACCCCGGGTCAGTGTGCGTAAGGCAGGTGCCCTCCCTGCCCCCGCGCCAACCCTTTACTCTGCTAACAACCGCCGTCTGTGAACCAGGGCCCTGGGTCTCTCTGAACCCTGCTGCAGCCAGAGGACTGGATCGGGGATTCCTACCGGCGGTGCGTGTGCCAGGGAATGTGCTGGAAGGTGCTTACGGGCAGACCACAAGCGCAGAGAGAGCAGAGAGCAGGAGCCCCCCCCGCCGTTTCACGCTAACCCCAGCCTGCTGCACTGCACCAAAGGGCACGCACTGTTCCCATGCCTCACTCCCGGGGGCGGACCACCTGCTCCCATGCCTCACTCCCGGGCGGGACCACCTGCTCCCATGCCTCACTCCCGGGCGGGACCACCTGCTCCCATGCCCACTCCCCGGCGAGACCACCTGTTCTTACTCCCCAGGTTGGACTAGAGCCCCCAAAGAAGACGGCCGGACCCCCCACTACCACCCTCACGTACCCCTGTAACGCGCCCAAGCTGGAGCCAGAGGGGCAGCCTCTGGTGGCGGGTGGGGCCCCTCCCCCGGTCTGGGGTGGGACCTCTGCAGTGCAGGAGGGTTCTGGGGGGCCTCACGGGGCTTTCGCCTCCAGGGCTTGCGGGGGCTGGGAAGGGACCTTCCACCGGTGGCCCGCTTGTCAGTGGCGCTTCTGACCAGGCCAGCAGCCATGTTCTGTGCCTCAGTTTCTCCATCTGCCTGGGCATGGCCCCTTCTGGAGGTCTCTGCCACCGTGGAGAAGCAGGACAGCCTTACCTTCCCGACCGCCCGGCGATGGCTCGGAGCAGAGCCAAGCTCTGCCCTCAGCTTCAAGCTCTACGGCTCTGTGGCCCTGGCAGAGCCAGCGTGGGCATCTCATGGGGGCACCACTGCAGGAAGGGAAGGAAGCCGCCAGGGAGCCGGGAGAGGTGGGCTCCTGCGGGGGGCAGGATGGCAGGCGGGGTGGCCATGGTGAGGGGCGTCCGGTTGGGGGCTGCGCCGAGGGGCTCAGTGCTCTGGGCCAGGCCACGAGCACCTGTGCGGGCCCAGCCCCAAGAGGAGAGGCTGCGCGAGCGGCGGGGCCTGGGCCACAGCCCCTTCCTGCCTCGAGAATGAACAGCCGTCCCAGGTACAGCTGGCCGGCCGGGGCCCGTGCAGCCCCTCCCTGCCCCAGCCTCTCTTCCTGGGCACTTCACATGACCCCGAGACAGGCCGTCCGAGGTGGCTGCTGGTCTCTGGGCTTCAAGCTTGCCCTGCCTCACTGCCCGCCCAGTCTGCTTGCCGCTGCCCTCCCCGTCACCAGGGGCTCACAAAAGGGTCAGCTTGAGTCGGGGCACAGCCCGGTCGCCACCCCATTTAGGCCCTCTGGGCAGTGAGCGAAGCATGCCGGGACCATCGTCACCTGCGGCCTGGGGTCCGAGGGGCTGAGGAAGGTGCCCCCTGCCCCCACATGCTGGGGACAGGGCTCAGCTGGCCTGGCCTGGCGGTGGCGGCCGTTAGCATGGGGGGAGGCTTTATCTCTAGAAAGAAAGGAAGTCTGGCGGGGGCGGTTGGTGGGCCACACTCGGCCTCTCCTGGCCTCTCGCCAGCCCCCCTGGGTGCTCGGCCCAGCTCCTGGGAATCCGCCCACAGGCTGTGCTGGGTCCCAGCTCCTGGGGGTCTGAGCTCCACGGGGCCCCCCACTCCTAGGGGATCCGGCCAGTTCCTGGTGTCCACACTGTCCGGGGCCTGGTCCCAGCCCTGGACCTGACCTGGGGCCTGACGTGGGGCTGCCCACCTGCGAGCACCCTCAGTGCCCTGGACTGTCCTGGGCCCCTGCCGGGTCTCTGCCTCAGTTTCCCCGTAGCTCAGGCAGGTACATGGAGGGCCAGGGAGGCTGGGGGGTGGTCACTAAGTTCTCTGTGGCGTCATGTGACCCAAGTCCAGAGCTCTGTGGCTCCCGGCCCCTCCCCCGGCCTGCAGAGTGCAGGACAAAGGGAGGAGGCGCCGTCTGTGGCCGCCAGAAATCTGTGCTTCCTCTGGGCCGGGAAGCAGGAAGCAGTGCTGGGAGATTGGGAGCGGCTGGAACAATAGGCCCCCCGGGACGGGAAGGGGGCCTGCGTCAGCAGCGGCCGCACCCTCCCCGCGGCCGCCAGTGCAGACCCCGGGTCTTTTCCGGGTGAGAATCTGGGCTGGTGTCAGGCAGGAACTTCCAGCTTTGCTTCTGGCGGGACAGGCCGGGGTCCCTCAGCACCTGGAGGCTGATTCCCCACCCCCGCCCGCACGGCTGGGGCTCTGCCAGCACCTTTCAGGACACAGATGAGGCCGCAGCGGCCAGGCGGCGTGTTAGAGGCCCCCCCCCGCCCCCCATGGGGCTCTTCCTCCTTCCTGCATCCCGAGGTAGAGGCCGCCGGAGCCCCACAGCTGCCCAGAGCCCTGCCTGGGAGTAGGCACAGGGCGGACCTCACTGGACGTCCCTGGTGACCGCGTCCCCTCGGTGCCGTCCTCTGTAAGCCCCATCTGCTCTGGGCCCCACCCTGGCCTCCTGCCTGCTGCCCCTCAGGCCGGGCCTCGGCTCTCTCGGACTCGGCCCTCAATGGCCACAGCGTGCCTCGCCGCCCCATTGGCCCTCTCTCCGGCCCAGAGGGTGCCCCCCCACTCTCCACACAAGCCTCCGGGCTTGAGGATCACCGATGTGCAGCTGTGGGGGTGCAGCCCTGGCCCCCCACCCCAAGGACGCCAGCTGACCACACTGCCAGGATGGCCCCAGCCCCGCTCTGCCCACCACCGGGACCCCATTTCCTGAGCCTGGCTGCCAAGACAATGGCCGGAAAGGCCTCGGCGGCCATGTGTGGCCAGGGGAGGCGGGGGGCCTCCTGGGAGTCCCAAGAACGGGTCAGCCTGTGGGCTCTGGGCTGGCCTTTGGGCACCTCTGCGTGGCAGAACATTCCAGAGCGTGGCTGTGGCCAGAACCTGCCGCCCGCATCTGGGCGGGGGCCACTCCCTCGCCTCCTCCAGGAGCCCCCGGAACAGGCTAGCTGGAGACTCAGAGTCCTTGGTGGTCGCATGGCAGGAGCCCGTCTGCGCCTGAGACCCCGACCCCTGCTCTCGGGGAGGGGACAGTGTCCAGGCAGAAGAGGCCTCTTTCCCCAGGGGCTGGGAGATGGGGCGGCCGGCCGCAGGAGAGCACCCACGCTGGATTTGGGGGACTGGTTGGAGACCCCGCCCGGGTATGCAGCAGCGAGACCCCACTGGGCCGAGGTCTGGTGTCCACACCTGGCCTGGTGTCCACACGTGGCCTGGTGTCCACACGGGAGCCGCAGTCCTTGTCTGGCACACTCCGCCGGCCACTCACTGGCCCCCTGCTTTCTCTCTTTTTGCTTTTTGGGTCACACCCGCAATACTCAGGGTTACTCCTGGGGGAGCTCGGGGACCATGTGGATGCGGGGATGGAACCCGGGTGGGTCTGGGCCGTGTGCGAGGCCGACGTGCCCCGCCTGCTCTCAGCACGGCAGTCCCACACAGGCGCCCACAGACCTCTCGGCCGGGAACACACATCACCGCCCTGCCCCAGCACACGTGCACACGTGAGCTCACGCACACGCGGCCTTGGAAGATGTGCTCATGCTCTGGCGTGTCCCTTAGTGCCCCCAGCCGGCCCGCAGTGTCTGCTCGACCAGCCCAGGGACCCCTGCCTGGAGAGCAGGAGGGGATTCTCAAGGCCCTGAGGCCGCACAGATCAAAGGCGGCTCCCCAGAACCCAGCTGGGCCCTGCTCCGCCCCGAGCCAGCATCGGAGCAGGCCCGGCCTGGGGTGCAGTCAGTCCTGGGGGGCTTCTTCAGCCCAGCCCCCCGTGCTGACTCTGCAGAGCCCCTTACCCGCCGAGGTCAGGAGTGAGAGTGGGTGGGGACCCCACGTGGCAGTCAGGGGGCTCTGGGAATTGGCGGGTTCTGTGTCTCCCGACTGGGTCAGGTCAGAGCAGCGGCAGGGAGGAAGCCCCACGGTGGCCATCCCTGGGAGCGGGGCGGGGGAGGCAGGCGGCCGGGTGCCCCCAGGCCCGAGGCTGCAGCTGCCGAGCCGGGACAAAGGGCGGACGTGCCCGGCCCAGTGCGCTTATCGCGTCCGGCGGCGGAAACGCGCCTGTCGCCGCTTTCCTGCCGTCCTTGCCGGGGACGCGGCGGCCACCTGGTCTGGGGGCGACCGTCAAGTGCCACGGCGGCCCCGTTTGTGGGCTGGGGCCCGGGGGGCAGGCGGCCCCCCGGAGAGGCCCCCTCCTGACACCAGCGGGGGCTGCGCGTCCCGGACAGGCCGTGGGGCAGCTCCGCGGGGAAGGGGCCGCAATCCCACAAGGACCCCTGGTCGGGGCGCGCTGTGGCCCTCCCCGGTCCCCAGGAAAGTCCAGTCCGCGGGCGCGGCTCACGCCCCCAGCAGCGCCGCCTGGTGGACGCTCCGGGAGAGGGCGGGCTGGGCTGGGGACCCCACCGGGCTCCATCTCCCCCCCCCGGGCCACCGTGAGATGGGTCTGGGGAGAAGCGGAAGCTTCTGCTCCCCTCAGTCTCCGGGGAGGGAGGGAGGAGCAGCTCAGGCCGCCCGTCCCCCGGCTAGCTTCTGGGGGATGCAGGGTCAGCCGTGCCTGGTCCCCCGCCTGGTCCCCCCTGTCCTCTGGTGCAGTCGCCGGGATCGACCCTCAGGCTCTCTCAGGGTGTGGGGTCCCAAGGCTGGGCTGAGCAGGTGGGAATTGGGGGTGAGTCGGTGAAGGCAACGTAGGGTGGGTGAGGGGCGAGACGGGGTGGAGGGGGTCGGGTGACCGAATTCCGGGGGCCCCCTTGTCTGTGGGCCACGGCGCCCTCTCCCCTAAAGGAGACGCATCGGGGCCTGGGCGCATGGGTGAAACGGTGGGGCTGCCCAGGGCAGGCTCCCTCCCAGAACCTGCAGAGTGGGAACCGGTCAGGGTCCGAGAAATCTCAGCTCGGCCCCGCCCGGCCCCTTCCCCACGGTGCTGGGGCTCAGTCGGACCCTGTGTCTCGGGCCTGTCCGGTCACGCCGACACCGCATGGTCCGTCATCACCGCAGCCCGTCCCGACCTCGCCAGCACCCGGAGACACCAGCAGGCAGGAAGCCGTGGAGGCCCCAGTCCGGCCAGAGGGAGCGGAGCTGGCTGGGGTGGGGGCAAAGGGCAGAGGTGACGGAGGGTGAAGGACCGTAGGGGTCTGTGGGGACGTCAGGGGTCCGTGGGGACCGTAGGGGTCTGTGGGGACCGTGGGGGTCTGTGGGGACCGTAGGGGTCCGTGGGGACCGTGGGGGTGAGTAAATACGGCCCTAGGACGGGGCAGCTCTGAACCTTCCTGGCCTCGCCTCGTCCAGGCTCTCCTGCTGTTGGGGGCCGAGTCCGCCACCATCCCACAGTGCCATGTTGTGGGGGCTGAGGCTTGACACGAGCGCCCCCATGGCGCTGCCGCCACCTCACTGGGCCTCCCTGTCCCCTCCTGGCCCTTCGTCCCTGGGGCCTCTGTGGTGTCCCCGGGCTGGCCCCTCCCGCCAAGTGCGCGTGCTGAGACCCTCACTCCAGGGTCTCCCCCTCCGCCTCTCTCATCCTTCGGTTCCCCCACGTGTGGGCTTCACGGGACACCCACCTCCTGGAGACCCCAGGCCTCACCCTCGCTCCGGCCTGGGCCAGCCTGCGTCAGGGAGGCTGGTGGCGTTTGTGGGGAGCCGCTGAGAGGCGCGGGGCTCACTGTTGTCAGGGCCAGCCCTGCTCATGCGACCGCAGCCCACCCCAGCCAGTGGGTCGAGCTCCTGGTGGGGGGAGCTTGTTACTGCCCCTCACAGCGCCCTGGGCCTTCCTTCTCTCAGGCCTGTCCAGGGACCTGGGCCAGCCACGGAACAGGGCAGTTCTGTTCATTTTCTTTGGCTTTGGGGGTCACACCCGGCAATGCTCAGGGGTTACTCCTGGCTCTTTGCTCAGGAATTACTCTCTGGCGGTGCTCGGGAACCATATGGGATGCCGGGGATCGAACCCGGGTAGGCTGCATGCAGGCAAACGCCCTCCCCACTGGGCTATCGCTCTGGCCCAGGGCAGGGCAGTTTTATTTTATCACTTTTTTTTTCTCTTTGGGTCACACCCAGCAATGCTCATGGGTTTCTCCTGGCTCTGCACTCAGGAATTACTCCTGGCGGTGCTCGGGGACCATATGGGATGCTGGGGATCGAACCCGGGCCGGCATGGGCCAGCTGCGGGCAAGGCAAACGCCCCTACCCGCTGGACTATCGCTCCAGCCCCCAGAGCAGGGCAGTTTTGACCCTCAAATAGTCCCCAGAGTTCTCTGGAAGGTCCAGGGGCTGCCCACCCAGCCCCCTGCCTTTACTCTACGAGGTTCCTGTCCATGTGCGCATCCCTGGGGGCCGCCTCCTGGGTGTCAGCGACGCCCAGTGCTGGGCCTGGTGGTCAGCGATGCCCAGTGCTGGGTCCGAGCTGCTGCAGTCTCCCGCCTGTGTTTCCTTCACTGACCAGCATGGAGGCCCTTCTGTCTTTATTTATTTATTTTTTATTATTCATTCATTCATTTATTTATTTATCTATCTATCTATCTATCTATTTATTTATTTATTTATTTATTTATTTTTTGCTTTTTGGGTCACACCCGGCAATGCTTAGGGGGTTACTCCTGGCTCTGCACTCAGGAATTACTCCTGGAGGTGCTCGGGGACCATATGGGGATGCCAGGGATCGAACCCGGGCCAGCACAGACCGGCCGCGCAAGGCAAACACCTTACCCGCTGGGCTATTGCTCCGGCCCCTTATTATTATTTTTTTTATTCCCTCAAGGGGGTGCACCGTCCCCGGAGGTGCTGCAATACCAGGTCGATCGCTGGAGTGGACGGAGCAAGCTCCTATTCCATTTCCTAGTCCCAAAAATCCATTTAATATATTGTCCTCGGATAGAGGACCTATCAGATATTAAACTGATAAGAACAGATACTACACTTGATCTTAGCCAAAAGGCTGAGAAGCAATTATTTATTTAGTTTTTAAAGCTGGGCAAAGGGTGGGCACACCCAGCAGTACACAGGGGTCACTCCTGGCTCTGTGCTCGGGTCACTCCTGCAGGGCCTCAGGGACCATATGGGAGCTGGGATGGAGCCGGTTGTCCACGCACAAGCCAGGGCACTCTGTTCCAGTGTCCTCTGGGCCGCCTTCCTCCTCTCTGTCTGTCTGTCTGTCTGTCTGTCTGTCTCCCTCCTTCCCTCCTCCCTGCCCTCCTCCCTGCC
>JAJIBD010001707.1:0-113459 GCA_021461705.1 Cryptotis parvus
GTATTACTTGGACATGATCCCCATGTAATTGTACTACCTGACCCTAAAAAGAAATTGAAGCTGTTTTACCACTCAGTGAAATCCTTCCAAGAGAGCTTTAGCAGATTTTTCAGGAGAAATATCTTATCATTACCCAGCTGGAAAAACCTGGGAATTTCTGAAAAGGACACCTTTTATAATTTCCACCATTGTCCGCTCCTCTCCCATTCCTGATGCTCCAGTGTATTATATTGATGGCTCCTCATCAGGAAGGGGGTGGAATTAGGTCCTTAGTTGACCACTACTGTGCATACAAATTATAAATCTGCCCAACAAGTGGAACTTCGCCACCCTGATACATTTACTATCCCATATATCTGGCCCATGTAATGTGGTGAGTGATTCTGCATATGTAGTTGGTTTATTTCCTGGAATTGTCACTGCTTCTTTAAATGCCCATAATCCTATAATTCAGGAGCTGCTCCATAAACTACAAGATCTCCTCCGAAATAGAACATTCCCCTATATACATCTCCACATCCGTTCTCACAGCCGACTCCCGGGCCAATGGTTCGAGGAAACGAAGCAGCAGATCTCTTGGCAGCACCAGTATTTAAATCAGCTGAGGAAGAGCACCAGACTCTACATACAAATGCCCGCCGCCTTCATGTACACCATGGCATCCCATGGAGACAAGCTAGACAAATTGTCCGCAACTTATCCTGTCTGTGCTCCTTTACATTGTACATCTCATGTAGCAGGAGCAAATCCTCGAGGTTTACAGACAAACCAATTGTGGCAGATGGATATAACTCATACTAACTTATTTCCCAACAAACCTTTCCTTCATGTGGTCATCGATACATATTCCCGGTTCATATGGGCTGTTCCTATGACGTCTGAAAGAGCTAAATCTGTTTGTTCATTTTTACTCCAGTGCTTCTCCGTCATGGGTATTCCCATACCATAAAAACAGATAATGGTCCTGCTTACACCAGCAAAACCTTCAAATCCTTTTTCGAGGAATGGCAGATCAAACATATTACAGGAATTCCATATAATCCACAAGGACAAGGAATAGTTGAACGTGCCCACAGAACACTTAAAACTCAGCTATTAAAGCAACGAAAAACAAGCATGCCTCCAATGGATTCTTTATCTTTAACATTATTTACCTTAAACTTCTTAAATATACCTCAAGGAGATCCCTATACCGCGGCTGAACGTCACTTTCAAGAAGATATGCAAACTCAAAAAACAGTCAATTCACCTATCTGGGTGAAAATTGATGATAAATGGATTGCAGGTCACCTCCTCATTCGGGGGAAGAGGCTATGCTTTCATTTCTACAGACGATAACCCTGCCAAGAAACTCTGGGTCCCTCTGCGACTTGTTAAGACTAGAATCCTCCAAGAATCAGAAAACAATTAATTCTTTCAATATAAAGTCTTAAATTTTAAATTGCAAGTTGCTGTTTAAACTTCCTGGATTGGTTCCTTTTTAATAATGATCTTGTTTTGCAGTCTGTGATCATGGTTCATGTCTAATATCTTGCCTTACAGCCTAAATATTTTCTTTCTTGCAAAAAAAAAAAAAAAAAAAAAAAAAAGGGTGGAAAATGGGTGGACTCTGATCACAGTGCTCATTACAAAAAAATGTTTGCTAAATCAATAAAAAATTGTTTTTCTAATGATTCTGTTCACAGGATGAGATATTCGAATCCAGTAAACCTGCGCTACAGTGCTCAATACTCCGAGACTCCTAAAACAGTGCTCGCTAAAAATTTAATAATTTGCAAAACTAATTTTTCCCAATGCTCTATTCACAGGAAAAGACACTTTCTCACCATCATTTGCCGGCTTTATATTTATGAAGCGCTTGACTCGTTACCATTTATCACCCTAAATGGGTCACATATACAGCTGTAAGATATTGATCGATCAAATGTATGTGTGCGTGTGTGTGCATGTGGTGGCCACCATTATGTTTGTGATTAATGTTGTGTCTATGTTATGTCTCAACTACTACCTTCTCAATTTCTGACCACTACAAACCTCTATTACATTCATCAACTCCACTGCTGATCCACTAGGTTTATCAATTTTAAAATCATCAATTCTCATACTTATTTCCCTGCTCCACCCATGTTGGAGCTTCTTTATATTCTTCTCTCCATCCCAGACTTGGATCCCTACAAAGCCTTAAAATCTCTACTTGTGATTAACCTCGAAAAGTGTTTTTTGTCTCGCCTAAGCTACAGGGTACAGTTACCGGTGCCAATGTTCCCTTGCTGAAGAAGCCCTGCAAGACGCCCACACCGATGTTCCAGACACCTGCTCCAGCGCTCAAGACTCCTGTTCCAGAGTTCAAGATATCACACCGATGTTCCGGACACCTGCTCCAGCGCTCAAGACTCCTGTTCCAGAGTTCAAGATACCACACCGATGTTCCCGACACCTGTTCCAGCACTCAAGACTCCTGTTCCAGAATTCGAGATACTTGTTCCAGTGTTCCTGAGACCCAATCCAGTGTTCCTGACAATTCAACGAGTTCCTGATCGCTGCTCTCCAAAGACTCATACTCATATGATCACCGCTATTGCTGTTCCAGAAGTAGCCCCACAGACTTTGTTCCAGACACCCGACTTTACATAAAATATAGCAAATTGACTCTCACAAATTATGGACAATGCAAACTATAGTCCGTTATAATCAGACAGCTAAAAACACTTTATCTTGAACTTTGCTTTGGGTCCAAAAACAAGTTAGGATCCTAAAGTAACATGTATTATCATTTTGCAATTGGAATTGTTTTTTTCTTATCTTAATTTTCTGTACATTACTAAATATTTCTTACCTTTTCAATTTTTATTAGTAAACTAATCAGGGGAGTTGTTGCAGGACTCCTAAGGGCCGCTGCATCTGCTCTGGATTGCCTCCCGCAGATCACTCCGTAAGATAGGGGGTAGTCTAAATGTGGCAGTTTATCTGACCATGTATGCTGTACTAGCTGGTATAAATATTCTCCCATGCTATCACAATCATCGTGGGACTAGCTAGATCTTACCAGCATATTAGCCTGGCCACGTAAGGACACCTAAGTAATTAGACCAGAGAGAAATGCTGTTTGCTTCCAAACAAACAAGCATGGCTCCCTGATAAAATATAAAACTACAATGAAGTAGAGGAGACTTGTGAAGGCTTGGAGAAATATTTAACTGGCATTGGTGTTGATCTTTGGTACAGTGACATGCCATCTCAGAAACCCCCTTCTCTACATTTCAAAGGCATTCCGCTCAAAACATTAGCACAGTAAAGGCCCTAGGTGAGATGCAGGGAGGGACTACCTAAAGGCATTGGACCCTCCCTGCTTTCCATAACAATGGGAGGGAAGGTCTGAGTTGCTGGGGGGTATAAACTAGCCGGTTCCGCTCTCCCAGGCTTCTTCTTCCCAGTGGGATTTCGCCTTGTGAGCGATTATTCCCCTTGGAAGTTTCACACGTGGTGGTTGCCATCTTGGCCTACACGTGGCTGGGGTTCTAGCCTGGAATCCTAAGCATCGGGTTTTCCTTTTGCTGATTTGTATGCCTGAACCTGTGATAAGTAAAGTCTTTTAAAACCTCATCGGATCCCTGAGTGCTCATCCATTCCTCGCCGGCCGGAGGTAGAAGGGAACTTCGCTTCCCGGCACTGTCGGGGACCCGGCGGAGCGCCCGACAGTATGCTAGCTTTCATGTGGTTGATCCAGATCAGATTCCCAGAACTCCATAAGGGTCTTCAAGGTTGCTAGTAGTGATCCTTGAGCACAGAGCCAGGAGTGAGCCATGAGCATCACCAGATGTGGCAAAAAAAAAAGGTAACATTAGTTAAATTGGAAATAGGTGGGTTTTTAAAATTTTTTCTTGGGAATCTTCATTATACTGTCTTAGAACTTCGGAAATGGTCTTTCTCTGGAACTGTAATGGGTATGAATCCCAAAAAACTATAATTTGGTCTTCAGAGACAAAGCTGCTTGCAATTCAGGGTTTGCTGGAGGCAGAACAAAACCAATGAACCCATCCCTGAGGTTTCTGAGTTCTAACACCAGCCTGGCCAGTATAAGAGCATGACAGATCTGTTTCCTTTTGGGTTTTTTATTAATATTTTATTATCCCACCATGAGATATACGATTACAAAGATGTTCATGTTTGGGTTTCGGTCATAAAGTGTTCCAGCACCCATCCCTCCACCAGTGCCCATTTCCCACCACCAATGTACCCAATTTCCTATCCCCTCCGCTAGCTTGCCTCTATGGCAGGTTTTTTCTTCATCTCTTTTCAGTGATTTTGTTTTGTTTTGTTTTGGTTCAGTTTTTAGTTTGGGGGCTACACTCAGTAGTGGTCAGGACTTACTCCCGGCTCAGGGATCACTACTAGCATAACTTGGTATACCATATGGGGTGCCAGGAACCAAACCCAGGTTGAACACATGCAAGGCTAGCACCTTACCTTCTGTACTATCACTCAGGTCCTGAAAAGACAGCTCGGAGTAAAGAATGCTTTTGGTTGCAGGAAGAGGTTGAGTGAGATTTCCTAACTGTTCCAGGGGAGTCGCCCTAGGGCCCCTTTACAGAAGAGTGAGGACCCAAAGACCATGATCAACACAGGTGTACTTTATTTTATTTTAGTTCATTTTTGAGTCACGCCAGGTGCTCAGACTTCTTCCTGATTCTGCATTCAGGGTTCACTCCTGATGCTTGGGCAACCATATGTGGTGCTAGGGATCAAACCCCAGTCAGCCGAGGGCAAGGCAGCACCCTACCCTCTGTACCGTACACCTTACTCTCTTTACCATACACCTTACCCTCTGTACCGTAGCTCTAACACACCTTACCCTCTGTACTGAACCCCAGACCCTCATTCCTTTCACACATCCAGCAGCTGTCTACTCGAGATCAAAATCAAGTGTACATTTGGTGATAAAATGCACATGATATTAAATTTACCATGTTATCCTTTTTAGCTGCACAGTTCCAGGGCATTAAAAGATGATCATTGTTGAGGCCGGAGCGATAGCACAGTGGGTAGGGTGTTTGCCTTGCACGAAGCTAACCCGGGTTCAATCCCGGCATCCCATATATGGTCCCTGAACATTGCTAGGAGTAATTCCTGAGTGAAGAGCCAGGAGTAACTCCAGAGCATTGCTGGGTATGACCCAAAAAGCAAAAAAAAAAAAAAAAAAAAAAAAAAAAAAAAAAAGAAAAAGAAAAAAGAAAAAGAAAGAAAAGAAAAAAAAAGAAAACCATTGTTGTGTGACTGTCACCATTATACATTTCCAGAACTTTCCCAACTTCCCAAACTGAAACTCTTGACTCATTAAACAAATACTAGCTGTCCTTGCCCCACATCCAGCCCTAAGAAGCACCTTCTACGTGTTGTTCCTGTTGATTCATTCTTTCAGTGTGTCACGGGGTTGGTGGGGGGGGGGCGTGACAAGGCAGTCATGGTCCTTTTGTGGCGGATTCATTACATTTCACAAACTTTCCCCAGATTCATTGCAGTTTTAGAATTTTTTTTCTTCTTAAGACTAATATTTTAGCATCTGTCGTTACTTTGTCCTTTTTATCCATTTTTTTAAAATAAATACTTGTGTTGTTTCTGCCTTTTAGCTACGATGGATAGTACTGCTATGCGCCCAGTCTATCAATATGTGATGGACCCTGCTGCCAACTTTTTGATAGTACCCAGAAGTAGAATTATTGGACCATATATCTGTATCTAATTGTGTAAGGAGCAACTGTTTACTAAGGCAGCTACGCCATTTTCCATTCGTTCCAATAATACACAAGTTCTGATCCATTCACCTCCTCACCCACATGTGGGTTGTTTTCTATCCCTTAAACTTAACAACAAACTGGCAAGGTGAAATTTAATAGAGGTCACATTTGATTTGGGGCAGGTGTGTGGAGGGGGGGGGGTGGGCACTGCAGGTCCACTTGCACAAATACTAAAACTAGAGGTGTGGTCCAGAAACTTTGGTCCTCAGGCCTGGTGTTTAGAAGTCACTGGGGCCATGCCCAGACCACTCAAAAATCAACTCCTGTGCCTCATGCATCCTAGATGTATAAGCTATCTTCATGGCTCTTGAGTGCATTTTAAAAGCAGATTGTAGCCTGCATAAACTTATTTTTTCAACTTCTCTTAAATGTTGCCTAAGTGAGATTCATTCCACTATGACTTTATCCATCCACTCAACACTTAGTTTTTGCAACTGAGATCTAGGCAGCAACAAGGATGCAATAATAAGCATCCAAGTTCAGTTTCCCCAGCCCTCAATAGAGTCTAATCAGGAGAGCAACTTAATAATCTCAAAAAGTAATAGATGATAGGTCACGGAGAACACCTCATATATGGGTGGGACTATGGCATGGCATAAATTTTATTCAGAATGTGATTCTGTGAGGTAGTTGTCAGGGAAAGACTAGTCAAACTGTCTTCAGAAGAACCCTGGGGAACAAGGCACAGAGTAGAAAGAAGGCCGGTGAAGAACTGGGAAGACTCCGGTGGTGTTATACAGGGACTTGTAGAATATATTGAAAGTTTATAGAGACCTTTTTCCCCTAAGAACAATGGCCAACACAATTTGCTTCTCATTTTAAGATTAAGTTTCACCCACTGTGAGGTACCATCTCACATCTGTTAGGATGGCTATTATAATGAAAACAAAATAACAAATGTTGGCAAAAGTGTGAAGAAAAATACAAACTTGTGGACTGTTGGTAGGGAGTAAATTGGTATAGCTACTATGGAAAATAGTATGGGATTACTTAAGAAATTAAAAATAGAACTACCATATGGTCGAGCAGCTTGGCTTTGCATATTTATCTAAATGAAACACAAACTATTAACTCAGGAAGATAACAACATTCTCCTGTTATTACCTGCATAATTTACAATAGTGTAGACGTCAGTTAAACCTAAATGTTCACTAGTGGAGAAACAAATAAAGAGAATGTGACATATGTGTGTATCTACATTAGAATATTATCCAAGTATTAAAAAAGGAGAAAGTCCTACCATTTATGACACAGATGGAGATAAATAAAATAAGTCAGACAAAAACAAACACTGTATGATCTCACATGTGGAATAGTTAATAAATGAAGCCAATCTCATAGAGGTAATTATTGGTTGATAAAGGTGGGGTTGGAGAGTAGAGAGAAGTAGAAGATTTTTTTTCAAAAAAAAAAAGTATCCACCTTTAAAGTCAATAGTGCTGGAATATAATATACAGCATGGTGTTGAAAGACGTTGCTAGGAAGCTGATCTTAAAGTTTCTCACTTTGGAGGGGAAAAATTATAACTATAGGGTAACAACTGTTAACCAGACTTATGTGGTGATTGTTTAATAATTATATAACTATTAACTCATTGTATTGCACATATGAAACTATTAATATGTTTTAGTTCAATTATAGCTCAGTTTTAAAAAGATCCCATTTCTTCCTGTCTGAACAGACTGCAGTCCTCCCGATTTGGAAGTACTGAAGTACTCACTTCCCCTTGTGGCCCCCAATACTCCCAGCTTCCTACTGCTGTTTAGAAAACTCCCCTATGCTGACCTGGTCTCCAAAAGTAGAAAGATTTGAAAGAGCTTAAATTGCATAATAGCAGCCTAAATAGTTAGTGGGAACCAACCACCCACACTTCGCTTGTCCTGTGGCCTGGCATTTCTCCACCCTGCCTGACACAGTTCATCCGTGCTGCAGACCTAGGAAGAGGCGAGCTTTTCCTATCAAGCTTCAATTAGCCCACAAATTTAACACCACAGGGCTGTTCAATTCTGGCACTTCCAGGTTTAGCACAGAGCCTACAAGAGAAAGGCTCTGTTTTCAACCCATAAGACTGTTCTGACTTCACATGTCAACTACCAGTTCATAGCTTCCCCAGGACACCTGCACTTCTGACCACCTGGATATGAATTTAAGGGTTGCCATGACTCCCCTCCCCTTTGACCATGTGCAAAACCGACTCACAAAACCTCGG
Source organism: Cryptotis parvus (assembly GCA_021461705.1). Lineage (NCBI taxonomy): Eukaryota > Metazoa > Chordata > Mammalia > Eulipotyphla > Soricidae > Cryptotis > Cryptotis parvus. Next base: position 8,005 of record JAJIBD010001707.1, read on the forward strand.
GCTTATGATTGTGGGTTTATTATAAAGAAGATCAATTCAGATCAGTCAGCAAAATAAAAGACCTTCATTCGAGGTCTAGAGTCTGAAAATGTTTCTCTGCCCTCTCCCCATGGAGTGAAGACTATCATCTTCCCAACATAGTGGTATTTTTATGAAACACAAAGCTCCACTAAACCTGTGACCAGAGCTTTCCTTGCAATTTTCAATCAAAGGGTGTAGCAGTAAGTAGATCTAAGGATATGCAAAGGAAGGTCTAATGTATACTGCCTGTTAACAGATACATAGGGTCTTCTGGCAGACTGTCTCCCAATAGAGTTAGTATGTAGAAAACCCTAGTGAGACTGTTAATCTAGCTGCAGCTACGCAGACAAGGCTATCCTAGGTCATTTCTCTGCACATTCCCTTGTTGGCTCTAATTAACCCTAGATGGAGTCTTATGAACAAGACCTCATCTTCTGGGGCAATTTAGGAAGGCTAAGTTAACAAACTGTTGCATTCTTTGCTTATCTCACCTCACTGAGATAGCACCACCTGTAGGCTTCCGGCTCCTGAGTGTCTCCTCCCTATCACCATAAATCCTATGGTAGAAATGTAAAATGTCCTTGCAGTGTCAATTATGTAAACTTAACTCTAAGTTTTACTGCCCTTTGTTGTGTTGGCTTATAAGGAAGTTGGGGTCTTTGTTTAAGGGTCAGTCAGCTCTAGTCAGTCAGCTCTCGTAAGTCAACTCTAGTCAGTCAGCTCTCCTCAGTGAGCTGTGGTCAGTGAGCTCTGGTCAGTTAGCTGCGGTCAGTCAGCTACGGCCAGTTAGCCACCAAGATGAGATCTGATGCCACTCCGGCTGGTGATTACTAAAAATATTAATGGAAATACGTCTAGTGGCTGGAGTCTCATCTCTGCGCCTCCGACCCGACAGGACAATCCTGCTTCAAAAGGGATTATTCTTTGGCCGAACCACGAGCTTAATCTGTTTCAGTGGTTTAGCCTCAGATTCATGCTGGTTCCCAACTCTAATCACATTTTAATCTTTTATTTATATATTTACTTATTTATTATTTATTTATTTACTTACTTATTTTTACTTTTTGCATCACACCCGACAATGCTCAGGGGTTACTCCTGGTTTTCCACTCAGGAATTACTCCTGGTGGTGCTTGGGGACCATACGGAAGCCTGGGATTGAACCCAGGTTGGCCACGTGCAAGGCAAATGCCATACCCACTGTGCTATCACTCCAGTTCCCACATTTTTTGGTCTTTCTGGGGATTTATTTCCACCCTGAAGTTATCAAAAAGCTCATGGTGAACCCCTTCTTTTGTATAAACTCAGGAGTGAAACAGATAGCCTGTAAATCAAAAAGATATTCCTATCTTTCAGGAAGTTTTTATATTTATTTATTTATTGACAATTACAAAAAATGTTCATGTTTGAGTTTAAAGCCATACAGTGTTCCAGCACCCATCCCTCCACCAGTGCCCACCTCCCACCACCAATGTCCCCATACCCTCCCCCTCCCCTAGGGAGGAGGTTCTCCATCTCTTTTCTCTTTTTCTCTTTCTTTTTCTCTCTCACTTTCTCTCTTCCCTCTCTTACATGTTCACTTGATCACTTGATCACTTGAATCCCGTTATTCATCGATTTGCTCCGTGGCAGGTTCTCCATCTCTTTTCTCTTTTTCTCTTTCTTTTTCTCTCTCTCTTTCTCTCTTCCCTCTCTTACATGTTCACTTGATCACTGATGATCACTTGAATCCCGTTATTCATCGATTTGCTCGAGCGGACGCCAGTAACATTTCCATTGGACCCTATCACGTGCCAATGTAGCCCAATGGCATCTGGTTGATTCAGGAATATGAAGAGCCTCAAAACCGTTCCTTCAGGGTCTTGACAAGGAAGTCTGATCATCTTGTAGGTGGGCGGCCACGTGATCTTTTGACATCCTGTGGGATCCAGTCAGTAACAACTCAAGTCCAGCGGTCATATCCAAATCCCATTACATGTCCAGTCCATCTGATTTTCGATGCCTTGGCAAACGAGACAGCATCCCTGATTCTGTAATAGCGACGGAGGTCAGAACTCCGGATTCCTTCTCTCACTTGAGTGAGGCGTGATATTCCAAGCAAAGCTCTTTCGATTCCTCTCTGGGAGACCCGAATAGCATTCTCATTCTGCTTTCGTAGGGCCCAGGTCTCTGAGGCGTATGTTAATGCAGGGAGAATGGTGGAGTCAAAGAGATATGCCCGGAGCGGAGGTACGGTTGTCCTTTTAGCTATTTCTTCAATGCCTTTGAAGGCATTCCATGCCGCTCTCTTCCTCCTGCGCAGCTCAGGTTTTAGGTTGTTCATCATGTTGACTTCTCGACCTAGGTACACATAACTGCTGCATTCAGAGATGCCTGTTTCATTGAGAGTGAATGGGGCCTCTGGAACTAGTTCATTTTTCATAAACATAGTTTTGTTGAGATTCAGTTGTAGACCTATCTTTCCACATTCTCAGTCAAAGTCAGCCAGCATTTATCCCGCTTGGCTAATGTTTGGTGTTATTAGAACGATGTCCTCAGCGGGAGCGGAGGTGTTGTAGTTGCCGACCATCTATCTTCACTCCCATTCCTTCCCATTCTAATTGTCGCATGATGTTCTTGAGGGTGGCGTTGAAGAGTTTTGGTGAAATGGTATCACCCTGTCAAACCCCTCTCTTGACATCCATGATCACTTCCTTGTAGAATGGTGAGATCCTGGTGGTGAATCCATAATACAGCTCACTGAAGGATCTTGATGTATTGGGTTTGAACACCCTGTTTGGCTAGGGCTTCGATGACCACTTCAGTCTCCACAGAATCAAAGGCTTTCTTTAAATCAATGAACATGAGACAGAGCAGCATCTTGTACTCCCTATAAGCCTCAATGAGCTTGGTTACCGTGTGGATATGGTTGATTGTGCTGAATCCTTTCCGGAAGCCAGCTTGCTCGCATGGTTGTCCTTCATCTAGTGTTCTTCCAATCCTGTTCAGGATGACTCGAGTGAACAGCTTGTAGATGACGGACAACAGGCAGATGGGGCGATAGTTGCTGATGTCCTGTATGTCTCCCTTCTTGAACAGTAGAACTGTCCTGCTGGTTTTCCACCAGCAGGACAGGGAGGGCACCCTTGCATTCGGACAGGTAGCGTGTGAAGAGCCGAGCTAGTGTATTGATGAGTACCGACGGCAGATTCTTCAGGTGTTCGGGTCTGACTTTGTCTGGGCCTGGTGCTGTTCCCTTCTTTACCAACAAAATGGCATGTCAGATTTCAGAAGGGAGAACTTGGGAATGACATATCCATTCTGTGGAATTTGGTATGTGGGCATGTGGACGTGGCTATCAAAGAGATCAAAGGGCTTTCAAAGGGATCAGAACTACCCTTTGGAAACATCTGGCCTTGGATTTCCGCTCTGTGTATCACTGCTGTGGGGCTTAGGTTTGCCTAAGGACGTGAAGTGCAGTTCAGTGTCTTTTCCGTTTCAGAGCAGCATTGAGTAATCCATGCAGGCGACTCACAAAACAGTGATGGAACATTTGCGCATGGAAACCTTCAAGCCCTCCCGACCTGTTCCAGATGCTTCCAGCTCCTCCCAGCTTGTAGCATTCCCGAGGCCCTCCCTGGATCTCAGTGGGGGTCTCATCGTTTAGAAACATCTGTGTCTAGCAGCCTCTGTAAACATCAGTCCCAAATAGACTAGATAATGGTGCTGATGACCGAATCCTTTCCGTCTCTGAGGGGCCTGCTCTCCAGGTCTCCTCTCTTCAGGATTAATTAGGGGGGCCCTCTCAGAGGAACGGGCTGAACCCCATCCCTCTCTCTAATCGTTCCTTTAACTTCACAGATCTTGCTGCTCTGCTAGTGCAGACTTGGAACTCATTAAATAAAAGATGAGCCTTAAGGGAGATTTTTAACCCGATGGCCTAACTGTGTCCTGGGAAGGAGGTCACTTAGGTGCACTCAACCCCCTTCCTCTTAGAGATATGGGGTCAGTCTTTCAACCTGCTCCGGTAGTCACATGATCCTAGAAATTCAGTGTCACTGGACACTTCACAATTGTATTTGGGAAAGGGACCAGATGGCAATTCACTCCAGTTTCCCTTCTTGAAGAGAGCAGAGACTATAGCAATCTTTCTAGACTTTCCATGGGGTGATATCCTAAGAAATCCATAGGAAGATAAAAATATTGGCAGTTGAAAATGCATTTAATACACCTAACATGCCAAATATCACAGCCTGAACTGTGTTCATGACACTTCCATGAGCCCACAGCTGAGGAAAGTCTTGTGCTCATAATCAAGTGTTGAATTACTCATGTGATATATTGAATACAGCGTTGAAAGTGAGAGACGGAACACTGTCCTCCTTCAAAATTTGAAGCAGTTTCACCTGATTGCTTTTCTCACACCTTCAGGAAGATGAGGAAAAGTCCAGTTTCCCCAGGATCCTAAGTTGGGGGCTGCTACTACAAATCCACCCTGAAGCACACCTATGGTAATAAAATTAAACTAAACTAGTCACAGTCAGAAGCAACAGCCTGGCGGCACTCCCCACCTCATTCCCCACCTTCCCCAAAGCAAGGTCTTCCCTATTCTTCCCACAAGGATGCAGAAAGGGCTAAAATGTAATTGGAAGAAGGTGCAGCGAACATGTAAAAGAGACACCCAAATCTAAATTACAGGTTCTATACCCCACATAAAAATTATGAAAGAGAGGAATAGACATAGGATAACTGAACTCATTTGTGGGATATAAAAATCATAATATGAGACTAATACCTGAGGATGGTAGAAACAAGGGCCAGGAGGATTGATCCACAGTTGGAAGCCTGCAGCAAGTGCTGGGGGAGAGGAGAAGGCAGCTGGGATAGAGAAGGGACCACTTTGACAAAGGTAGTTGGAAATTGATCACTCTGGATAAGAGCTGCTGTGCTGAAAGCTGGTAAAGGAACGATGTGACAACCTCTCGGTATCTGTATTGCAAACCATAATGCCCAAAAAGGAAAGGGGGGAGAGAGAAAGAGAAAGAGAGAGAGAGAAATAGAGAGAGAAAGTGCCTGTCATAGAGATAGGCTGGGGGAAGGATGGAAGGAGGAAAACTAGGAACATTGGTGGTGGAAAATGTGCACTGGTAGAGGGATGGGTGTTGGAACTTGACCATGAACAACATTGCAATAGTGTATATCATGTGACTCAATAATATAGACACACACACACACACACACACACACACACACACATCTACCAAGAGATTTGCACATGAATAGAGTCAACCTGTGATTCAAACCCGGGCTACTTAGTGGAAGCAGAGTGCAGCCCAGGAAGCTGTCTGTCAGGTGACCGGGCGGTGCTGCACCTGGAGGCCGGCTCTTCCTTCTCTTCCTGTGAACAAGATGGGCCCCAGGCCTGTGAGCTCAGAGAACCTTGGCTGCACTGCTGAAGGACAGAAGGGCACCTCTAGGCAGCAGAGGCGCAACTTGGCAGTCCTCAGAGGCTGCAGTCTCACGAAAACAACACTGAAATAGCCCCTTAACTGCCTATGCTAACAGAGATAATAGGCAAAAGATAGGCCAGCCGACGTCACTAGAAATGCATCTGAGCATTGTCCCTTACTCCTGACACAGAAAAACTGAAACCACTCCCCTCTCCCATTCCAAAACTGGTTTTATGAGCTGCATTAGGGTGCAGAAACTAACCTTGGGATGGATGAGAGCAGATGAAGGCCGCTGCGAGAGGCCGCCTCCTTGCACAGGGCCTACAGCCACAGAGAAACCCGGGCTTGTGGCCTCTTTGAAGGCTGTGGTTTATCTTGCCTCCCTGCCTTCATTTCCACCTTTCCCCCACTCGGTCATGCGCTGGTCCTTGGCAACATGTGAGGGGTCTGCTTCCCTGCACTTACCAGAACCTATATCTGGTCAGCTAGGCCTTGGCAGACCTACCCGGGGCACCTCTGCAGACGAACCCCCACTATCTGCTCCCACGTGGAAGAGAGCAGCATTGCAAAGAATGCACTCGTCAGAAGCAGCCGCATTCGAGTGGGCCTGGAAGGTGGAGGAGCACCAGGGACGCTCTACCGGCACCATCTGCAGAGCAGCCTCGGGCCAAAGGCCAAGTCCAAATGGCCTGGGAAGAGCCGAGATTTTGTCTGAAGCCCCAATGTCCACAAACACCCAGTCTCAGGAGGACCCAGAGCAGGACCAGAGTCAAAGAAGGCAGACATGACAGAGACTGGCTATCGCGCACCTGCCCCCAGCCCCCTGGAAGATATAGCAGAATGGACAGATTCTTCTCTTGGCCCATCAGCACTGTTCCCTCAGCACACAGTACCTCGGGGCCCAGCGGCTCAGGGCCTAGAAGGCTCAGCAGTTCTCTTCTTGCCCAGAGAGGTCCTGGCTTCCTGCGCCCCAACCTGTGGCCCTTTCTTGGGAGAAAGACAGAAGACTCAGGGCTCCAGCTGGGGAACTGGTGCAATCCCTCTCTCTTGTCCAAGCCCATGACGGAGGTCATGTGTCGAGGCAGCCCTGTGTGACAAGGTAACTCCACGGGTGGCCTCTGAGGCTGGGCTTTGCAGCAAGGAATTCACCTTGAGTCAGCGCCATGTGGAGGCGGGGGACCCCAGAAGTGCTTTCCTGAGCTGTCAGCCCCAGCACGCACCTGGTAGGTGGGAACATCTCATTCTCACCTGGAGAGCCGGAATAGTGTTAAGGCTCCACCTGTTGCCCTGAGGAGTGGGAGTTTGGGAAAGGAGAAATTTTTCTAGGCTCCTCTGGTCAGAACTCAGAGGGAGTCAGGAATACAGGGACAATGAACCTGGTGGGAGTTCTTACCACAAGTCTCCGTGAAGGAAGCTCAGCGATCAATTCAGTTCTACAGAATCCAGAACTTCCAGGTCAGTTGCTATTTCCCCAGGGTCTTCTGGGACTGGACAAGAGAAGTTGCCAGAAAGGGCCTATTTGTTGGGGTTTTTGCTTCATCCCATGCTGGTTCATTGGACCTACATGACTCCTGGCTGGTTAGCAAGTTACGATGCTAGTGAAAGTCTTTCCCTAGTACAAGAAACCTACTGGGTATGGAGTGTACATGGCCCAGAAACCCAGCCCAGCCTCAGCCTGATGGGGAATGCTGAGCTCAAGGCTCAACTGCTGGTTTAATGAGGGGAGGGGGTCTCTATCCATGCGCTCAAGTGCCCCCCTTCCTCTGGCTAGTTCTCCATCTATTCTATAAAGCACCAATTTATCGGATATTGCCCTCATTTAAAATTATGTGTGTATATATCAGTTTAAACATGACTCACCTTCTCTTCCAATCCCATTAGCTTATAAAAGCATTAGCAAATTGTCACACGTTTAAATGGCCGTGTAATAGGTATTGGTTTTAATTGTCAGTACTTAAACGGCCATTATACCAAAGTGTTTTGCTTCATAAGTCAGGTTTGCCTCTCAGTCTCCAAGGAAAAATTCTTGATTTTTGCTGCTGAAACACTCCGAGTGACATTTGTAATCCATTTGGTATCATGTATGTAGGATACTAGTTTTTTGACATTGGTCCATTGAGTTGTATCTTCTTCTCTTTAGACTGTGGTAAAACACGCACATGCAAAATATGTCATTTCAGTCATTTTAAGTCTACATCCATCTTCAGAATATTTTCATCTTCCCAGATTGAAACTTTGCACCTGGTAAACTTCATTGTACTCCCATGCCAGCCCTGACAGCCACCACCTCTATTAATTTGGCTGCCTTGGATACCATGGGTGTGAGTGGAAGCAATCTAGTCACTAGGCAGTAAGTCCCGTGAGCCCAGAGGTGCCAGAAGTCAACCAGAATCTTAGGCACATCCTAGGTGCTGTGAATGCGTGCCCCTTCCAGAAACCCCTGAGGCATTGGGCCTCAACTTCAGAACTGTGGAGAGGGTGTTTGCTTTGCATATGGCTGACCTAGGTTCAACTCCCAGCAACCCATATGGTCCATCAAGCATCACCAGAGGTGATTCCTAAGTGCAGAGCCAGGAGTAACCCCTGATCATTGCTCGGTGTAGAACAAAACAAATAAAACCAAAACAAACAAAAAAAATACCCTCAGGCCCCTTGGGGCTGACTCCTCTGCCTCTTCACATAGCACAGTTTCCTCTGGACAATACTTTCACCTATGTCCATGAGTTTTCTGAGCATCCCTGACATTTATTTCTTCAGCACACACAGATGTGTGTCCCATGGAGTAGTACCCTTAAAGCTAGAGGCATGTTGGCCTGACTTTTAATTACCCACAGAGCCTATCAGACTGTATGACACATATTGAACATCAATGTCCTTCTGATCATTGACAGAAATATCAAAGGCATCAATAAATGAAATATGCTTGACTCCAAGTCTCACTTCATCCCCACTCCCCTAACCAAAGGGTAGCAAATAAGTTGACTCCAGCAAGCCTTCAGTATTCTTGATTCTCTGACAGCTGTTTCCTTCCAGCTCCACAAGAAAGCCTGGGTCTCTGTGTCCTAGAATAGCAGAGCAGAAAGCTGAACTTCTTGGGGCAGCGTGGGTTCCAGAAAATCAGTGTTCAGGAACCCCTTCCGGAGCCCTCCTTGTCTGACCTTCCTCTGATCTCTTGGGGTGAGTGACTGGTCCATAACTTCCTGGTCTCCCCATCCTACCAGGCTGCCAGCATTCCCTGAGGAGGGTAATTCTCTGCCCCAGGCAGGCAGGACCATCAGGAACACCAGGTGAATTTCTAAGAACCTGCATCTCATGACCCAGCCTGCCGTGCTGGGGGGTCACTTTGATGGCAGCCTGCTCTGTAGTCATCCAACTGTCACAGCATCATTGGTGTGATTTGGAATCAAATACTTCAGCATGGCAGAAGAAAACTAGCAAAAGCAGAAGCTGAGCCGGTGAGCTGAATTTTGAGCACTCACCAATGTGGAGTGCTTCCATGGACCAATGCAAAAACATGCTCATGACTTTATTGTTGTAGCCAGAGATCTGGACATTTTCTCTCTGGGTGGAACTTAATGGCATCTCGGTCAGCAGATACCACATAGTATACTTCATCTACCCAGGAAGGCGCCTGCCCACAACTTCAAAGTTGATCTGTACATTTGCAGTGATAGATTCTGTCAGAAAATTTATATCACAAAGAAGTAATGATTTTCTTGCACAAATTAATGTACCTTAGCAGATGTTTAATTTTTTGAATGTCCCATTTTGAATTGACATTATCCAATAGTGTATATATACTGAGAACATATTTTTATTTTACTCATTAACTCACTATAGAACCAGTATATACATGGTTTGATGGAGCTTTAATGAGAACATGTCCCAAACTACAGAGACACAAAGATTTGGTCTCCTTTTTCATCAAGGATGATGAAAAAGTGGCACTTCATCAGCGGCACTTGATTATGGTATAAAATAAATGAACTACTTATACGATTATAAAATAATAGCAACAAAGCCATGAAAATAAAGGGGATTCAGTCCCCCGTGCTAGCTTGGGAGAGGAATGAATGTCAGAGTGTGGAAGTGGAATGACATAAGCAGCGACTTTCTCTCCTTGAACACCCATTTCCTCCTCTGTGAAACAGCTAACACCATGTTAACATCATGTCACTGGGCTGTTGATTAAATACACTGTGGGTATTAATCCAGAAGAATGAGAAATGCTCAAGGCAAACTATATGTTTTTTCTTTTATTCTGTCATTCCTGAGACACATGAGACACATGTGTCTACTATTATGTTAAGCCCTGACACACAGATACAAGAAATCTGAAGCAGGAGTGGTAGCGCTGTGGGCTGGATTACATGCTTCGCACAAAGGGCACTGATTCAGTCCCCAGTACCACATATTCTCATGAGCTTTGAACATCACTGGGAATGACTCCCAAGCATCAAGACAGGAGTACTCCTGAGTGGTGCTGCGATAGCCCCCCACACAAGAAATAGAAAAAGGAAGGAAGGAAGGAAGGAAGGAAGGAAGGAAGGAAGGAAGGAAGGAAGGAAGGAAGGAAGGAAGGAAGGAAGGAAGGAAGGAAGGGAGGGAGGGAGGGAGGGAGGAAGAGAGGAAGAGGGAAGGGAGGAGGGAGGGAGGGAGGAGGAGGAAGGGAGGGAGGGGAGGAAGGAAGGAAGGAAGGAAGGAAGGAAGGAAGGAAGGAAGGAAGGAAGGAAGGAAGGAAGGAAGGAAGGAAGGAAGGAAGGAAGGAAGGAAGGAAGGAAGGAAGGAAGGAAGGAAGGAAGGAAGGAAGGAAGGAAGGAAGGAAGGAGGGAGGAAATGGGCGATGCTGGAGCCCAGGGCTCCTTCCATCTTCCACTCATAGTGGGGATAGACTCACTATGAGTGACTCACTGTAGGCTCACTATAGGTTCACCTGGCTGGGTAATGAATGGACTAAGAAGACGCCCTGGACTGCTGATCTTTGAGCATCTGCCATATTCCAAGCACTGTTGAAGGGCATGGCTTCAGGAAAATATATGCTGCAGCTCTATCCAAGGGAGTCAAACCAATGATGAAACCAAGTGAGGGCCACACTGTGCCATGTGCCTGAGTGTTTGACTCATCCTGGCTGCAATGGCCTCACAAAACATGTCTAGGTCCTCTGATTACCCTTACCTGATAAATGAGAAAATTGAGGCAGAGAAAAACTAATATGCCAAGGTCACACGGACAGCAGGTAGCTACCAGCCAGAGTCTAGATTCAGGAGGTTTTGGTCACAAGAATATTCACTGGAACAATTACTCCTCTTGACTCTACACATTGAAAAAATCAAAGTTCAAAGAGGCTCTGTTGCCCAAGATAACAGAGCCAAGCCAGGTCTCCACCAGGTGTATATACACTGTTGATCACTAGACTTGAGATTTAAACTGACTATAGCTGAAGGCTTCCTTGAACCTCCCGACTGACCAAACAGCCTGTCTCTACTTCCCTTAGGGCCAGGCAGGCAGAAGCTTGGGACTGCTTCAGCTCCCCCTTCCTCTTGGCCATTTCTTTATTTTTTTTCTTTACTGGCATTTAATAAACATCTGCTGTCCATAAAACCCCATGCTAGATGTTTTCATTACTAGAAACGAACAACTATGGTTCTTGTTTTCCAGGAATTCACATACGATTGGCCCGCAGACCCTTTTCAGTATTTCTCCATTGCCTGCAACTGGCCAAGTCTGCCATGCCATCTGGAAGAGTCTCTAAGGCTACACTCGGTCCAGCATGATTCACTAGCCCAGATTTTCTACTTAGAAACCAAGTATCCACCAGTGGAAGGAACTGACAGGGGGCAACAGAGTCACGCACACCAGAAATAGGTCCCAAAGCCACTCTCTCACCTCACACCACCCCACAGGATTCATTTATATGATCCCACAGTTGGGGAAACCTTATATCCAAAGCCTGTTCAATAATAAAGTCTGAATCACTCACACTCATGTGATTTACTGACTACTGCCCACCCCATTGTAATCACCTTCCTGTCCCCCATTCTGTTTCTCCCCCATGGATCGGAGGGCAGCTTTACAGTCAGCTCTGGGATGCAGCTCCTCCTTAGGGACAGAGACCCACTCAGTTCTGAGGTCTGTTGACAGCTATGCACTCTGCCCTCTTGTGGGTCATGCAAGCCTAGAGGTCTCTGATTCAGCCCTGAGCAGGGAGATTTGTTTTTTCTTGATCATCGACAATCAAGAGTCAGGGATGCTGTCTCATTTGCCAAGGCATCGAAAATCAGATGGGCTGGACATGTAATGCGACTTGGAGACAACCACTCCAAGACATTACCAACTGGATATCAAAGGATGTCAAAAGATCACATGGATGCCCACCTCCAAGATGGTCGTACTTCTTTGTCAAGACCCTGAACGAATGGTTTGAGGCTCTTCGTATTCCTGGAGCAAGCAGATGCCATTGGGCTATACTGGCATGTGACCAGAACCAATGGAAACGTTACTGGCACCCGCTCGAGCAAATCAACGAATAACAGAATGTCAAGTGATCAAGTGATTTTTTTTCGGGGGGCAGGGTTCTAAGCTCAGGCCTGGGGTGGGAAGGCATTTTGTGTCTGTGATTATTCTGGTCTTTAGAGTTTACTTTTTTAATTATTGTAAATGACAATACCAGTGTAGAACTGAGCATTAAAAGTAGGCAAGGGATATACATGATAACTTCTAACTGTATGTATTGCAAGCCACAGTGTCTAAACGAAGAGACAGAGACAGAGAGAGAGAGAGAGAGAGAGAGAGAGAGAGAGAGAGAGAAAATTGCCTGCCATAAATGCAGGCTGGGGAAGGGAGAAATCATGGGACATTGGTGGAGGGAATGGGCACTGGTGGAGAGATGGATGCTGGAACACTGTATGACTGAAATCCAAATATGAACATTTTTGTAACTGTATATCTCACGGTGGATAATAAATTTTTTTAAAATTTTAATTATTTTTTGAAATTGAATCACAGTGAGATACACAGTTATGAAGTTGTTCATGATATGGTGTCAGTCACAGTGTTCCAACACCCATCCCTTCACCAGTGTGTACTTCCCACCACCAAAGTCTCCAGTTTCCCTCCCACCATCCTCAGTCCCCAGGCTACATCTTTGGCAGGCAATTTTCTTCTCAGTTCTTTAGAGTTTTCTATGCTTCAAATAAGCCAGTATCCCAATTACTGAAATTCTATGTACTATTTATAAATTCTTTATATTAAACTTTCCAATTACAGTGTGTTTTCTGTGTCCTGGTTGTGAAAATCTCAGATCTGCAGCCTTGGTGCCTTCCAAAGTCCACCATGATGACATTGAAGAGTTGAGCATTAACCCGTCTCGCTGAACTGCTAGGAAGACGTTCTGCCTAGGTGCTGGACTTCTTCAAACGAATGCATCAGGACCCCTGTGGGAAACCAGGGCGTAAGCCTGAACACCAAGCACCCAGCAAATACATCTCTTGAGAGTTGTACGCAGAGGACTTGCATTTACACAATCTGAGGAAACAATGAATATAGCAGAAAGACTTTTGTTGCTGGGCTCTCCCCAACTTTAGGTTGAGGGCTCAAGCAGCGTTAAACCTGTCACAAATCCTCAATCTCTCTCAAATGTATTTTTTGACACCAGCGGTTAGCCCCTCAATGGCCACAAATTAGAGACCAGAAGAGACCATATACGTTGCCAAGCAGCTATCCAGATGTATCCTAGGCATAGAGATGAAGCCATTTGCTCACCAAGGAACAAGGGAAGAGCTTATAAATAAATGAATGAATGATGAGAAGGTTGGGATGCTGACACAGGATGTCACTTCAAAAGATGATCATAATGACCAGTTAAGATGCTGGTGGGAGGTCTGTGGCATTTTTATCCAGACACAGAAATTCCACATTTTTCAAAGTCTAAATAAGTCTTGGCCTTATTTTTTCGCTCCTTCTTATCACGGAAGCCTCTGGAATGAAACGCAGCTGCAGTTCCACATTGTTCCTCAAGAGGGGCCCAGATCGAGCAAAATGGCGGGGAGACCCAGGTATCCGCCTTACCTTGGAACAATCCTGAGCTCTTAGCACACCCTAGAGGGCACGTTCCTGCCAGCACATTGCAGAAGAAAGAAACTTTTAAATGCAGGGTTGTTCTGTTGGGAACCACACGGGACTGTGCCCAGGCCTCACTCCCAGCTCTGTGCTCAGGGCTCAATCAAACAGAAGCAAATGTCTTGACTCTGTACTCCTCCTTTTCTGCCAGTAAAAATAGTTTTATCAAAGATTGCAAAGACTGAAGATTCCCTGCTCTGCCATCCATACAGGCTCAGCATCAGATCTTGTGTTTAATGAGCAAGAGGAGCATTTCTTTTTTTTTCAATCCAAAGCTTTAGACAAATTTATTATTATATTTGCGTAGGTTAAATATTGGCCCTTTCCAGTGGATTTCTAGTGGTTTTATTTTTTTTAATTTTTTTTATTTTTAAAATTACAAAGATATACAATTAAAAAGTTCATATTTGGGTTTTGGTCAAACAGTGTTGCAGCACCCATCCCGCCACCAGTGCCCATCTCCCCACCACCAACGTCCCCGGTTCCCTCCCCCTCCCCCCAGAGGGGAAGGAAAAGAGAAAGAGAGAAGAGCATTTCTTAATGCCCAAGAGGAGCATTTCTTTCTTTTTAATTTTTTTTAATTTAATATTTCATTATCCAACACAAATCCCATCACCAGCATGTTTCCTCCCACTAAAGACACTCATTTCCCACAGCCCCCATACCTGCTCTCTCAGCTGGCACCAATTATATTGACCATAGTAGCCCATGGTATTGATAAAGTCATGACTTTTTTTTTCTGGTTTGTTATGGGCTACTCTGAACTGCCCCTCGAGGTGTTGCAGGTGTGGCTGCAGCTGCCCAGCTGCGTTGGCAGGTGGCAGACAGGAGACTGGCTTCTCTACAGGCTCTGCTCCATGGACCCTGGATGGTTGATGGTCTGACATACAAAAGACTGGGCCTCCTGGGATGAATCCAGAGCCACGGCAGAGCCTGGCAAACTACCCGTGGTGTATTCGATATGCCAAAACAGTAACAATAATGGACCTCATTCCCAATGAATGGAGATGTTACTGGCACCTGCTCAAGCAAATCAATGAACAACGGGAACACAAATGACAAGTGACAAGTGACTCTGGTATACTTCTGTTCTTGCATTTACCATCTGAATTTCTAGAATGTGGTTGTTTCCTACTAGTCTGATATACTGCGGGACTGCCACATGGAGTGCTGGTAGCAGCTCTGCCCGGTGTATCTGTGTCTCTAGATCATGGCCAACTGGCCAGGAGCAGTTTGCGGGCGGTTCCACCTGGACAGAGGAGTGGGAAAGGGACACCAGCTCCATCCCCACTGAAGCCCAGTGACTTTAGCCTCTGAGACCCACATACCTGAGCTTGAAATTGGCTTCTCTATAGAGTGGGGCTCTGATGAGCCAGACTTGAGATCAGCTTCTCTCTTAGGTGGGGCTCTGACGAGCTGTGGAGTCAGGGCTTTGAAAATAACTGCCATAATGGTGCAGGGGCTAGGGAGTGGTTTCCTCTGGCTTCTTCTGAGGCTCTATTGGGGTGGTGGGTCAGGGCCAGAACCCACCGAGAGGAGCATTTCTGAGAAACACAGACATGAGTGAGAGCAAAGGAGGTTTGCTAGCTCGGTGACCCCGCCCACACAATCCCAACTCCCCAACTATTAGTGTTGTTCTTTTGCAGCTGCAATCAATGACCACCACTTTACCAACTCCAAGCAATACCCATATATTATTCACCTTTTCCGGTGGGTCTAAGGCACAGGCATGGTGGGGCTTAGTTTTCTTTCTAGATAGAATATCTCGTGGTCAAAATCAAGTGCCACCCTCGGGGCCAAGTTCCTTCTGGAAGTGCAGAGAAAAAGCATGTTTTCAGGACCGTGGGCTATCACAGTCCCTTCTGGTCTGAGCAGCCTGTTGTTGGTATCAGCCAAGGGAGTCTCAGATTTCAGAGGCCACCGTGTTGTGTGGCCCCAGCCCTTCAAAGTCAGCCCAGGTGTTTTGGGTTTTTCTTTACCTGGGAGTCTCTCTTTCCCATTGGATTTATTTCTCCTGCTGGCCTCTCACCAAATCCTGCTGACTCCAGCAGGGAATCATTTTTGCTTCTAAGGGCCAGAGTGATCAGTTTGGGCCATCTGGAACATCCAGAATAACTGCTCTCTTTTAAAGCCAGCTGTTGAGTTATTTCATGCCTTTTGCAAAGTCTCAATAGGGAAATACCTGGTTATGTGTTTGGTTGGATGATCCCAGGGGAAAGCTGTAAAAATATGCTGAGAGCCTCCTGGGAATCAGAGCACTCCCTCCCCACCCAGAGAGAAAAGGGGCTGCGGAAAGTCTCTGCTGCCACAAACATAAAGTCTCCGAGGGCTTCCCACACCCCAGGAGCCAACTGACAGCCCTTCCGGTGGGAACACCATCACTGCCACCCCGTCTCTCCTAGTCACAGCTTGATTTCTGGGTATCTCCCCAAATACTATAAAAGGCAGAGCAGAGAGACTTCTGGGGCCCAGTGTTAGACAGAGTCTCATCCAAACACACTCACTGTGCCTAGGAGGGGCAACTCACAATTGCCTCTGTGTGTTGGCTGGGGATGTCTGCTTCCGTCTATGAACTCATTGAATCCTAATCTCCTCTCCTTGGCAGGTAAAGGCTTAGCCACATTTACAGATAAATGGGCTAAAAAAGTCTGTGAGATTCTCAGGTTCCCCCAGAATCTGAGACTAAAACCCCAGCAACTAGGACCAAAGCCAAGCCGATTCACAAATGTCTTGTTGGAATGTTCCCAGACACTTCTCCATCTGGGCAAATTGAAATCACGACTTCAACTAGCTCTCTAAAGATGGGCACAGTTGTATTTTTGGGGCTCCCCCTATCTCATTTTGCAAAATAATTGTCCAAAGCTTGTGCTTTTCTATTGCAAGCCCCCCCCCCCACCAGGGCCTCAAGGCCAGCAAGCACTGAGAGACTCTCTTACAGGCCCTGGGAGCGGTCAGGATGTGGGACAGAGACAAGAAGCAAGAGGAAAAGTCCAGATTTGGAGTTTTAGAGTACCGTTGGTCTTCTACTGCTGTCAAGAAATTCAAACAAAATCATTGCATATTATTTTTTGGTAGATGAATGCAAACATCTCACCTTTGCCCCGTTTTTCTTGTGCAGAAAGTTCACAGAGAACGAGATGATTGTGAGTGGAAAATTTTGAGGTAGGAGGAGAAAATTCAAAGGAAGCAGTGACTGTGTGGCAGCAGCCATCACTATGGACACTGGAAATCATGCTCATTCCTGAGCAGTGCTGGCCATTGGCACAGAATGCTAAAGGAAGGTGTCATGGAAAGGACAAATGTGTGTTGTGGGGCCAGAATGATAGTACAGTGGGCAGAGGATTACCTGCACATGGCTGACGGAGGTTCAATCCCTGGCACCCTATACGACCCCCTGAGCATTGCCAGTTATGGCAAAAATCCAACCAAACAAACAAAAAATCAGTGGATTAATCTTTATCTCAACAAACTCCAAGTGGATGCACTTGTTGGCTCTGATCTCAAGCTCGATATTGGCATGAGACACCAAAGGATAGAACTGAACTTATCACAGAAAAGGAAAAGCCTTACATTGGAATTCCAAACGCTCTAATGCCAACAAAATACAGTGGGTAGTCTGTTGCAGTACATTGTTGCCCAGAGCCTTTGCATCTTGCCTGGAGTTCCCTCCTACAGGCCACTTTGTAGATGGGGGGAGGAGGACAGTTTGAATGTGGCTGTGTATCTCACCATGTACTCTATATTGGTTGGTGTAAATATTTTCTCTCACGCTGCCACAATCATCGTGGGACTAGCTAGATCTTACTAGTATATTTACCTGGCCACGTTGGATCATTAAATAGTTAGACCAGAGAGAAATGCCATTTGCCTCCAAGCAAGCAAGCATGGCTCTCTGATAAAGGCTAATACAAAACAACTATGAAGTAAAAACAAAAATCTTTTGAAGGCTTGGAGAAATATATACCTGGCTGTAGAATATCCATTGATTCAGATACATGTCCATCCCCCACTCTACCCTGCAGGGCCGCTTCCAAAGCAGATCTTGGCTGGGCAGCATTAACATCTCAAAAGACCTAGGTGAGGTCCTGGGAGAAGTTCCTGAGAGGAATTGACCCTAACTGCTTCCTGCTGGAGTGGGCCCTTTGTGTTGCAGGGATATAAAAACTGTAGCCTGCTATCTTCTGCTCTCTCCCTTTGTTCTTTTCTTTTCACCCTGTTCTCTCTCTTCTCCTCCCTGTTGAGCCTTAACACTTGGTGGCTGCGGTCATGGCCTGGGGTTCTGAACCTGGGGCCCAGCTGGGAACCCTAAGTCCGGGGGTTTTCCTATTGCTGATTTGTATACCAGTACAAGTGTGAGTAAAGCCTTTTGAAACGATGCTGGATTCTTGAGTCTTTCTCAGTCCTCCGGCTCTGATCCCCTGGGATAAAGGGGTTCTCCTACAAAATCTGCTCCCAGATTTTGTAGGGACGCGCAGTGGTCCATGTGGTAGAACAGAAATGGGAGTGCTAACAGCTGTGTACACCCTCCCAGCCCCACAAATACCAGAAAAACACATCTGAGGCACTCGTGAACCCAAAGCACATGACACGTAGCCCTACAGTGAAGGCTAGCTCATGGAGAGGGAGCTACAGGCTTTGACAGATCTTGCATATTTAGTACAGTTTTCTTTTTTGGGGAAAAAAAAACAGGAAAAAAGAACAAGTGTTGTGTTAGCACTTGCTCTGGAGACCAGAAGTCTGTGTTTTGTTTCAACTACTTCATATTATTGTCTGTCAAAAAATGACCACATTATGTTGAACGTTGTTGATTCTTTTTCTGTGTTATTTTTTTGTTTTTATTGCTATTCTTTCTTAACTTTATTCTTTCTTAATTTTTATGTTTTTTAAGAAGATTTGTGGTTTTATTCTTTATTTTTTTTTGTCACACCTGGAGATGCTCAGGGGTTACTCCTGGCTCTTTGCTCAGCTCAGGAATTACTCCTGGCAGTGCTTGGGGACCATATGGGATGCTGAGGATCGAACCCAGGTTGGCTGTGTGCAAGGAAAACGCCCTACCTGATGTGCTATCGCTCTGGCCCCTGTGGTTTTATTCTTGAAGTCAAATTTGCACTCATACCATCTTAATTAATTGTCAGTCTATTGATTTTATTTTTATTTTCGCCACAGCTTCTGTTAATCGTGCAGCAGTTGAGGTCACTCTCCCTTTCTGTTTTCTTGTCTCCCAATTGTGGTTGCATTATTTCTCATTGATGAGAATTTATCAATTTAACATTTAGCGTATTTTTATTATCCTCCATCCTTGTTCTGAATGTATGGATCTAGAGTTGTAGTTATTAGCCTCTTACTATAAATCCTTTCATTGAAATTCCCCCCCATCGTTTTGTTTTTGAAGGTCACACACACTATTTTGTTTTCTGTTTTTGTTATTGCATTAGTTTGATATGTTGAGCCAAAACCTCTAAAGTTCTTGTAAGTGGGGAAATAGGATCTGCGTGGTGGTGGTGGTTGGTGGGGTGATGAACAAGATCAAAATGAAAATGTGATTTAGCTGTTCATGTAATGGCAAGAGTATTGTTGGTGAATGTTGCGGCAGATTTAATACTCTTTGCAAAGGACACAATATAGGAGAGAGAGAGAGAGAGAGAGAGAGAGAGAGAGAAGCTGAAATTTTGCCAATTTACAGAAGAAAAAGCATTTCGCAGACTCAAAGTTCAAGGGGAGTAAATGTCTTTGAATTGATTTTTGTCAGCTCGAACCTGATTTAAAAGTCTGGCTCTCCACAGTAAGAGAGCTGCAGCCCCCAACTCCCTGAGCAAGTGAGCAAGCAAGCCTCACTCTTCTCAAGACTCTACATGATGATAAATTCTCTTGAATGCTGCCTCTCTTTTCTGCACTTCTGAAATATCCGTAGATTTCTTGACGTTTCCGTGCTTACAATTCTAGCTGCTATAAATCTAGGTGTAAGCAGGGGTGAGGGATAAATTCTCAGGAGTGGCTGTAGGTCATTTTTCCATATTCTAAACTATTCATAAGGCACTCTTCACTTCTTTTCAGGCATAATCCTTTCCTTGCATTTTGTAAATTTTTACTGACATTTTGTAAATGTTTGAGAGGCGACATTTTGTAAATTTTTGAAGACGACCACTGGACTAGAGCCGTTACTGACTGGATCCCACGGGATGTCAAAAGATCGAGTGGGGGCCGGAGCGATAGCCCAGCGGATAGGGTGTTTGCCTTGCACGTGGCCAGCCTATGCCGGCCTGGGTTCGATCCCGGCATCCCATATGGTCCCCGAGCAACGCCAGGAGTAATTCCTGAGTGCAGAGCCAGGAGAAACCCCTGAGCATTGCTGGGTGTGACCCAAAAAAAAAAAAAAAAAAAAGAACACGTGGCAGCCCACCTACAAGATGGTCAGACTTCTTCCAAGACCCTGAAGGAACGGTCTGAGGCTCTTCGTATTCTTGAAGCAACCAGATGCCAACACTGGCACGTGATAGGGTCAAATGGAAATTGTTACTGGCGACCGCTCAAAAAGCAAATAGATGAATAACGGGATGTCAAGTGATCAAGTTACTGACATATTTCATTGCTGCCTTAGGCCCTGGGGCTTTCTGTAATGAATTTCCAGAGCTGTCCAATGGGGTCACCATTAGAGCTCTAGCTGATGTCTGCGAGTCATCTAGAAAATGGAAGAAGCTGATCACAGCCCTGTGGTATTCTATTGAATTGGGCATTTCACCCAGATTCCAACTCCCAATCTCCTAGCAGGAGCCTAGGGAATATGGCCACTTCTACATCTAAACAGGGATTAGATTTGTATCTTTTCCTCTACCTTCATATTTGGAGGAATATCTTGCTTAGAATTAACATATTTAATTTGATGCTTAAGCATGACTTCAATTTTTAGTAATGATTAAGCATGACTGCCTAATTGCTCTTCACTGTAATATTGGGAAGTCTTGTTCTCTTGCCTTTGCATATTATTTCATAAATATTTTTTAATCTTAGTATTTCCTATAGGATATGGTGCAAAAGTTTATTGTTCTTAATCATTTTCCTCCAGCTTAGTAATATACATATATTAAATAAGACATATATATATATGTGTGTGTGTTATATATGACATATATGTGTTTCCTTTTGTTTCTATTGTCTTCTGCATCGTAGCCCTTTTGACTTCTTTTGTTTTGTTCCTTAAGTGAGGGAGCACCGGTGGTGCTCAGAGGCTTCCTGGCTCTTCTTAGGGATCACTCCTGGCAGTTCTCAGGGGATCATAAGTTGATCGGGATCAAACTAAGGTCAGCGTGTGAAAGTCAAGCCCCTCACCTGCTACGCTATTTTACCCACCTGCCTTCTATGTAGACTTCACCATCAGTGTTGCTCGACTCCTGTTTGTCTTCATCCTGGTTTCCGGTATCCTATGTGGTTTTCTGTTTGCCAGACCTGAACTCCAGCTGCTTTCTCTCTCTGAGCTCTATTTGCTTCTTTCTTTATACCCTATTCATTCTTTTAGCTCTTTCTCTACCTTCCTCAGATGCCTTATTAAATTCTCATTTTATTCAATTCTCCCTTGTGGGTCATGCAACTTATTTTTCATTGTTGATCATTTTGACTTTTTTTCCTCTCCTTTTCTGAGATCAGTCAACTCGTTTTTCATTTCTCCCTGTTTTTGCCTGACCTGGGCTTAGCGTTTGAAATTTTGAAACAAGGTGGTATAGTATATCCTGCAATGCCTGACTTTTATTTTTATTTTTTTATATTTTATTATACCACCATGAGATATACAACTACAAAGAAGTTCATGTTTGGGTTTCAGTATTACAGTGTTCCAGCCCGCATTCCTCCACCAGTGCCCATTTCCCTCCACCAATGTCCCCGATTCCCTCCCCCATCCCCTAGCAGTTCTTTATCTCTTTTTTCTCTTTCTTTCTATCTCTTTTCTTTCTCTTACACACTGTGGATTACATGCCACCCTGAACGCACCCGATCTCGTCTGACTGTCGATACTTACTTCAGTGTTGAGCACTTTGTTACACTTATCTCCTGCATAGTGGTCATATGAGGGGAAGCAGGATTTTATCAGTGAAGATTTTTGCTGCTGTCGTTGGTATGGTCTTTTGGTACAATGTACTCTGTTTCCTACTTATTTTACCAGGGAGAAGGAAACGTACAGGAGTCCTTGTTCAAAGGTACCCTCTGTCAGTGTCAGCGTAAACATGATTTCCTTCACAGGTGATTCACTGGGGAGCACCACCGGGAAGGAACTACGGGAAGCGTTTTGGCTTCTCTCTTATTCAGCAGGACCTCAGACTTCTTTTGCTTCTTTTTTACATGCCACTAATAATCCCAAGATTACATTTTCCTCTTTTTAGCTTCTCTCATCACAAAACAAAACCTTGTGGAAACCTCCCCTCCAGGCCTCACTCACTCTCAGCATTTTGCTGAGTTTAGTGGTTGTAGTTCAGTCTTGCCTGCCCTCTGCCCTCTGCCTTCTGCCCCTTGCCTCTGCCCCCCCCCTGGCCCCTGCCTCCATGTTTTTTCCAGGCTGCCCTTGCCTCCACTCCGTCCAGTTGGGGCTGGTAACACCGGAAAGGGACCGCTAAGGGTGAGAACTGCCTTTTCTATGTCTGAATTCTCTGTCTTCCCCTGGTGCTAAGAGTTGGACTGTGTATGGTCCTTTATTCCTCCTGCTGTTCTCTATGGATTTGAGTGGTTTACTGAAAAATATGGATTTATGCAGCTATTCAGAATGTCTGTATATTTTAGATTAAAAAAGAAGTGACTGGGAAGACAGTATATGGATTAAGGGGCCTGCCTTGCACTTGGCCAACTCCAGTTCGATCCCTAGTACCACATGATCACCCAAGAATAAATAAGTGCAGCCCTGGAGTCCAAGCACAGCTGGATGCTCCCAGCAATCCCCAGGGCCTGAGCAACACCTGAGCTTCCCCAGCCCTCACAGTGAGCTGCGGACTGGCCCAGCTGAGAATCACCAGGAACTACCCCAGGCACCCTGAGAACTCCCAAAGCATTAAAAAGTGAATTTTAAAATATTTATTTTTATTTATTTATTTGTTTGTTTCTTAGATTGCCCTCAGCAATGCTCAGGAGTCACTCCTGGCTCTGTACTCAGGAATTACTCCTGGTGATGCGCAGGGACCATACGGGATGCCAGGGATCGAACCTGGGTTAGCCAGCGTGCAAAACAAATGTGTTACCCATTGTACTGTATCTCTGGCCCCAAAAGTGAATAAAATTTTTAAAAAAGAAAAAATTTTCTGTTTAATGAAAAATGTTAGCCACAAAATGAAATTGATTATACTGATTTTTAACAGTTGGGAGATTCTGAAAAGTGTCTCTGGCCTAACATACTGGACACAAAATGATAAAATCAAACCGATATTCTTGAAGGAAAAAAAGCAATCAAACGTGTCCCTGGTGCTGCACTGCAGGAAACCTCTGGAGCGACCTTTCCTGACTGATCACACGGGTGAGGCTGACAGAAGGTGCCGCTGACGAGGTAGAGTGAGCGACCCCTGGCTCCTCTCCACACTGCCAGGCCGACTGCTAGCTCCAGCCCTCTCTGGGTGTTTCTCTGGGAACTTTTGCTCAAATTGTCATTCATCTGCATGTTGGCACTTTCTCAATCAAAGGAAAGGGGGAATGAGTCTGACGCAATGCCATCAGATAGTACCTAACTTCTTTGCCGTTTCCTCCTCATCTTATTCTTCCACACAGGGAAGCAGACAAAGAGTACACACACACACACACACACACACACACACACTCACATACTCACACACATACTCACACACATACATACACACACTCACACACACACACACTCACATACTCACACACATACTCACACACACACCCACACACATACATACACACTCACACACATACTCACATACACACATTCACACACTCACATACTCACACACACACACACACACACACCCACCACCACCACCACCACCATCACCACCACCATCACCATTACTAGACAAATACCAAGTTCAGCTGGCCAGCTGCCTGGCCGATCTGTCTTCAGAAATGCCCGCACCCTCCCCTCAAGGGCCCTGAGGCCCAGAAGCTGCCAGTCTGTGAGTGCAAGACTGCGACTGAGCTGTCTGGACTGTCCCAGGAGGCAAGAAGGAGCTTAGCTGACACAAGCTGCACCAGGATCAGGTTTGAGGGACAGATAGCCCCACCCTCCGACCATCGGCCCCACTCAGGGCTTGTAGCAGCCACTGTCTGAGCCTCAAGGAACCCAGTTCACATGTTCAGTAGAGTGTGGCAGTGATGAAGCGATGACACTGGTGTAGGCGCGGCGTGCACAGGGAATATTAGCCTCTGTAAATAATTGATTTGGGAACCAAGTGTGACCAAAGGTGCCCACAATGGGGCAGTTCGCCACGAACCCTTCCCTCCGCCGTCTCTATGGAGCCGGACGCGTACTATGCACTTCACTCTCTGCAAGCAACGGCAAAGGGCAGGGATCCCTTAGGAAATGGGAAAAGAAGAAAATTGCAATATGGAAGAGCTTTCCTAACTCCTCTGCCATTTCTATAGCCCCAAAGATTTCTTTTGTGCAAAAACAAAAGGAAAAAAAAGTCTTTCATCTGCCAAGATTTTTACTTATCATATATGAAAGGGTATCGTCTTCCACACATTTTGAAATGCCTTAAAAATGGGTATCAAAGAGTCCGAGGCCCATTAATCTAAATTGCTTTAACACTTAGAGAAGAATAAAAGGCACTTTCTAAATCTGCAAATGAGTATAACCTACAAAATTACAGATTAAATGTGGGCGGGGGATGGCAGCCCTTAGGTTCTTGCTTTGGAATAGCGTCTTTAAAAGGCAAGAGAAATATAACTTCAATATTTTAAAAGCCGTGTTGTGAAATAGATAAGAGAAAGAAAGAAATTTATTTAGACACAATGGAAAGAGACAATGAAAAAAATTCCAGTTCTGTTAAGATTGGTTGCCATTAAATTGCGTTCAGTGAGATTTCCCAAGCTGGGATGAGCTCCGTGGACAGGCTATTTTTATCACCTTTGCAGAAGACATTATACATTATCTCAACTACTAAGTCATTTTTCCCCTTGTAAAAAGCCTTGCAGTTTTCAGTGTAGACCTGAATTTTGCACTGCTACAATTAATAGGAAAGAGGTCATCTTACTTTTCAATTTCTCCCATTTAAATTTATTATCCAGCACGTAGATAGTAAAAAAATAGAACCAACGGCCTATAATATTTGATAGTCTCTGTTTTGTACCTCCAGGTAGGCATGGAAGCAATAATAATGTGATAAAAACTTAAATTTATATCCTGCACATCGCTAAGAACTAATAGAGATTTTTACTAGACAATTTCTTAATATCTAATTAATCCCATCATTCTCTGATCAGGTGGGGTCTGCAGGGTTCTCTCTCTGTGTCGCAGAAGAAGACAAATATTTATTTTGTGGACTATGTACAGGCCTACTATGTGCCAAGGCTGTGACCCAGGGCTTTCCCTCGAACTCCTGTGCCATCATTATGTAGCTGACAAGTAGGAGAGATTGCAAAGACAATTCTCCACTCCTCCTATGAAGAAGCTGAGTTCAGTTTCCTACCCCTTGAAACTGGTTGACCATGGGGCCGGAGCGATAGCACAGCGGGAAGGGACTTTGCCTTTGCATGTGGCCAACCTGAGTTCCATCCCCAAGCATCACCAGGAGTAACCCCTGTACATTGCTGGCTGTGACCTAAAAAGCAAAAAATTAAATAAATGATTAAACAGATTGACCATGAGGATTACTTTAGTGACTAATGTTAGCAAGTGGAGTGTAATAAGAGACTTCAAATGGGTGTGTGGGTGTATACTTTGTGTGCTCCTTAGCTCCATCGCACCCTTGTATTATCCCCTTTACTTTAGAAGTCACATCTATGGGGAGTCCCCATATTCCATTTCTTCTTCTCTCTTACAAATCTTTCTGATGTTAATTTGATGGCTTGATCAGCACTGGAAGATCAGAGCGGGAGCATAAATGAGGGCACCCTGGAAGAGGCAGCACGCAGACAACCCGTCAGCAGGCTTCACACATCTCTGCAAGCTCAGCTGTGAATAGTCTACTCAATCTAAAGCATAAGGAAAACATAAAATGACGAACATTTTGAGTCTATGAAACTATGCAGTCATAAATAATCAATACAGCATTATTATTCCCATTTTACAAAATAGAAAATGTGGGTTCAGAAAGGCTGCGTAATCTGCTGAAAGTTTTCATACTCTTACTTCTTAATGTCTTATTCCCAGGCAATATATGCATATATCTCTCTCTATGTGTATATATGTGTGTATATATACACATATATACGTATATATGTGTGTATACATACACACATATATATGTATATATTACATACACACATATATGTATGTGTATATATGTATGTATGTGTATATATGTGTGTATATGTATATATGTATATATATGTATATATGTGTATATATCTCTCTATGTGTATATATGTGTATATATGTGTGTATATATGTATATATATGTGTGTGTGTATATATATTTTCTTGTCACAAGGATTCAGCACAATCGACCATATTCACACAATAACCAAACTCATTGAAGTCTATAAAGAATTCAAGCTGCAGCTCTGTCTCACTTTCATTGATTTAAAGAAAGGCTTCGATTCTGTGGAGACTGAAGCAGTCATAGAAGCCCTAGTCAATCAGGGTGTTCAAACCCAATACATAAAGATCCTTCATGAACTATATCACCTCTAGGAGCTCACCATTCTACAGGGAAGTGATCACCGACATCAAAAGAGGGATTCGGCAGGGTGATACCATTTCACCAAAACTCTTTAGCGCCACCCTCGAAATGATCATGCGACAATTAGAATGGGAAAAAATGGGAGTGAAGATAGATGGCCGGCAACTACACCACCTATGCTTCGCTGATGACATCGTTATAATAACACCAAACATCAGCAAAGTGGCACAAATGCTGGCAGACTTTGACCAAGAATGTGGAAGGTTAGGTCTACAGCTGAATCTCAACAAAACTATGTTCATGAAAAATGAACTAGTTCCAGAGGCCCCATTCACTCTCAATGGAACAAACATCTCTGAATGCAACATCTATGTGTACCTAGGTGGAGAAGTCAACATGATAAACAACCTGAAACCTGAGTTGTGCAGAAGGAAAAGAGCGGCATGGACTGCCTTCAAAAACATTGAAACAATAGTCAAAAGAACAAAGAGCCTCCAGCTATGGACACACCTCTTTGACTCCATCATTCTCCCTGCATTGACATACACCTCAGAGACCTGGGCCCTACGAAAGCAGGATGAGAATGCTATTCGGGTCTCCCAGAGAGGAATCGAAAGAGCCATGCTTGGAATATTACGCCTCACTCAAGTGAGAGAGGGAATCTGGAGTTCCAACCTCCGTTGCTTTTCTAAAATCAAGGACTCTGTCTCATCTGCCAGAACATCGAAAATCAGATGGGCTGGTCATATAATGCAATCCGTTGGACTAGAGCCGTTACTGATTGGATCCCATGGGATGCCAAAAGATCGAGTGGCCGCCCACCTACTAGATGGTCAGACTTCCTTATCAGGACCCTAAGCAAACAATTCAAAGCTCTCAATATCCCAGAAACAGACAGATGCCATTGGGCTACACTGGCACCTGACAGAGGTCAAATGGAAACATTACTGGCGCCCGCTCGAGCCAATTGATGAATAACGGGATATCAAGTGATCAAGTGATCTTGTCGCTTGTCACTTGTCTTCCCTTTGTTCATCGATTTGCTCAAACGGGCACCAGTAACGCTCTCCATTCGTTGGGAATGAGGTCCATTATTGTTACTGTTTTTGGTTATCGAATACACCACAGGTAGCTTGCCAGGCTCTGCCGTGGCTCTGGGTTATCCCAGGGGACCCAGTCTTTTTTCTATGTCAGACATCAACCATCCAGGGCCCAGGGGCAGAGCCCGGGGTGTAGACAAGTCTGTCTCCTGTCTGCCACCTGCTGATGCAGCCGGGCACCACAGCCACACCTGCAACACCTCAAGGGTCAGGTATAAAGTAATACATCTTAATTTCATGGACTTCATGTAACTTAGATGGTACCCACAAGGTCCTTCTTATTTATTATCTGTATTTTGTTCTCTGTATACTGAAAGGGTTATGCTTGCCTGCTTGAGGGCAAACTAGTATGATCCTTCTTATAGTCTTAAACAATAGTCTCAACATAGCCAGGGTGGTAGTCTCCTGGTAAATTCTAACAAGTTCTAACTGTCCCATGCTGGGTCCAGTGGGTATAAAGAGGAGCTGTGCACAATCTAGATAACATAGAAGTCTTAGTAGATGTATAATAAGTCAGAAGTTATTCAGAGTCAAGGTGACTTCTGTAACTTTATATATGATATATACATATATAAATTATATGTATAATTTATATATACTATATATATATATAAATATATACTTATATATAACATTTATTATATATACTTATAATATATATATTATTATATATAAGTATATATTTATATATACTTATATATAAGTATATATACTTATATATAAGTATATATAATAATTATATATATAAATTTATTATATATAAATTCCATGCTATTGGAATAGAAGTTAATAAAAATCCCATGCTTTAGGTTTGAAAATGAAAATATTATATGCTATGTTTACCCTAAAATATTTTAAGAACATTTGAATATAAGGCAAAAGTATTTCTGTAAATTATATTTATTCAGTAAAACCAAGATAGAGAGTTTTCAAGAAACCAAAATAGAAAGTTAAAAAGGAGAAAGACCATAATATCTAGAGTGCTTTACAATAGAACAGTTCTACAGGGATGCCTTTGACTGAAATGACATCTTCCCTGAACAGCTACTTCCTTTTTTGGTATCAACACTGACCAACAGACAAACAATGTGTCCTTCTCCTACCCAGGGCCCCAGGGAGAGCATATGATTGGCTGGATGGTTGTAATCGTCCATGAACGTTAAAGCAATCTGATGTCAAACTGTGCACAACTTCCTGGACTTGAAATTGTATCGAGTCAAAACAAAAATGCATATCACAACAGATTGATCATTAGTTCCTACAGGTCCCATCACAGTCCTTTTGTCTGTCTACAATGAAACTTGTTATCTAGGTGAAGTTTGGTCACATAAAGTTTGGTCATTGGAACATTGGGCTGGAATTTTGATCCTTTTAATCATGGGTGAACATTGTAAATAAACCCAGACATACCCCTTGAAGACAATATAATTACCACAATCTTAGAGTTTTGTATGTCAGAGGGTTCCCTCCTCTTTCCTTTATCAACATCCATCTTCTACAGATTTCTGCATATTAGAGGTTTCAGAATTCCCTTCAACTTGATAGGTTTTTGGCCTTAGCAATCATAACTTTCCAGCCATAATCCTGTGTTTTTCATGAGACCTGTGGAAATGTCTCTATGCAGAACTTAACCAACACTCTTCAGTGGTGTTGGTATCCGTAACTTAATCACCTCCAAATCTCCCTTTCCTGTGTTAGTGTCTTAATACAAATTAATGTTATGTTGCATACTATTTGTTGTTAAAGAAGAATTATACAGTGATACAAAATAATTATACAGTCAAACATAAAATTGGTCATCAAAAAAAACATAAATATGATATGCTTCCTAGGACTATCACTGTCACTGTCTTCCCGTTCATCATCTATTTGCTCGAGCGGGCACCAGCAATATCTCATATGTCCTGTCTCATGCAAGTAGAGCCCAAGAGCACCTGCTTGCTCCAGGAACATAAAGAGCTTCAAACCATTCCATCAGGTCATGAGAATGAGGTCTATTATTGTTACTGGTATTTGGCATATCAAATACAACACGGGCAGCTTGCCAGGCTTGCTGTGTGGGTGGCATACTCTTGTACTCATCTCTAAATATAGCATTTACTGATGAACCACACGGCCGCTTTATGCCACTCAAGCAGGGCTGTGATAGGTTCGTCTGCTGGGTGGAGTTCTGATGAGAGGGAAGTCCGGATGTGGAAAATGGCGGCCCTCATGCTGTGTTGTGTGTGTGGGGGTGCGTCTGGCTTATAGTGAGGCTCTGCTGGGATGGCAGGCCAGGGCTAGAACACGCCATCCCTCCCAGGCACCTCATGAGCAGCTGGGCACAGGGAGAGCAAGTAGCAGCAGCTTTGCCCCATGTCTGTAAGTCTCTGGATCAGCATACCTGGGCCAGATTGAAAAAAACTGCTGCAGGGTGGGTGTCGATGATCCAGGCTGTGATAGGCTGTCACTGGGTGGAGTTCTGACGAGAGGGAAGTCCGGATGTGGAAAATGGCGGCCCTCATTGAGTCGGGGGGTCGTCTGGCTTGTTGTGAGGCTCTCCTGGGGTGGTGGGCCATCCTAGGACTATATTGAGAATATTTAAAAATTAGAGCAACAGGGGCCGGAGCAATAGCCCAGCGGGTAGGGCGTTTGCCTTGCCCGCGGCTGGACTGAGCCGGCCCGGGTTCAATCCCGGCATCCCATATGGTCCCCGAGCACCGCCAGGAGTAATTCTCTGAGTGCAGAGCCAGGAGTAACCCCTGAGCATCGCGGGTGTTGCCCAAAAAGAAAAAAAAAAAGCAAAAAATAAAATAAATTAAAATAAAAGACTATACATATAATTATGGTTATAAAATATGAAATAAAAATATTCATAAAATTAATATCTTGAACATACATGGAGATCTACGTCGGGCGCCCGGGGTCCCCGACAGCGAGCGAGTTCCCTTCATCTCGGGCCGGCGACGGAGAAAACTCAGGAATCCGAGCAGTTTTAAAAGGCTTACTTATCACAGGTTCAGGCATACAAATCAGCAAAAGGAAAAATCCGATGCTTAGGATTCCAGGCTAGAACCCCAGCCACGGTAGGCCAAGATGGCGACCACCACGTGTAAAAGCTTCAAGGGAATGAACGCCCAAAGGAGAGATCCCACAAGGAAGAAGAAGGGAAGCGAGCGGAACCGGCTAGTTTATATCCCTGTAACTCAGACCTTCCTCCCACTGTTATGGAAGCAGGGGGGTCCAATGCCCTTAGGTAATCCCCCCTGCACCTCACCTAGGGCCTTTACTTGTAATGTTTTGGCGAAATCTGCTTAGGAATGCTTTTGTAGTGTGGAAGGGGGTTTTGAGATGGCATGTCTCTGTACAAAGACCAAACCAAGCCAGTTATTTCTCCAAGCCTTCCAAGTCTCTTCTACTTTTGTGTTTTATTTTTTAGGAGCCATGCTTTTTGTTTGGAAGCAAACAGCATTTCTCTCTGGTCTAATTACTTAGGTGTCTACGCCAGCTAATATGCTGGTAAGATCTAGCTAGTCCCCGATGATTTGATAGCATGGGAGAATATTTATACCAGCTAGTACAGCATATGGTCGGATAAACTGCCACATTTAGACTACCCCCTTATCTACGGAGTATTTGGAGGCAGTCCAGAGCAGATGCAGCGGCCCTTAGGAGTCCTGCAAGATCTACCATAAAAAAATTAGAGCAACATATGTAGGTATATGGAATGCTCCATTCGGTAAGAAAAATTTATCACTTAGAATGTTGTTTCCTTTTCAATGGATGCTGATTTATGATGGAAATCCACACCTACTAGAACCATACCCTTATGATTTGCTCACTTGGTGTTCACTTCCTCCCCTCTGTCTCTTCTCTTGATTGTTGTTTTTGCAACCATCAGGAATCTCACACTTCTACATGTGAGTTGTGTTCAAGCATGCTCTAATTGCAGTGCTTATTAGAGGCCACACCCTTGGTTGCTGTGATTGAATATTCTTGATTTGGGTATGCTGGGGATCTCACACTTTGTTGTGCTACAAGGGGTCTCAAACTTAGCAGTGCCACAAAATCTCATTCCGTATGTTGCTGGAGCAATTTGGGGGAAACAAACTTTCAGCTTCATGACTGAGAGGCTGGAATCTACTATTGATTCTTTTGATACTCATTTTTAGTTATATTTTTGCTTTCTTTCTCCTCAAGCCCATGTTCTCCTTTAACACGTATCTCACTTGCTTCTCTCTGTTGTTCTTTGCTTGCTTATTTCTATTCTGGAAAAGCCTGTGTTTTCTCTCAAGATAGTATTTCTCTCTCTTCCCTCACATATTTCTAAACAATTTTAATTAAAAAATATCATGCTTCACAAACAAAATTTGTTTTAATAAAATAAAAATTTTAATTAAGTTTGTTTTCTGTAAAAAGGAAATTTGCATGAAGAAGCGAAAACAATCAAGACAGACCAATTTTATTCCTATTCAGAGTTTGAGGACTAGAACTAAAGAGACAGAGCAACCTAACCTCACATTAGGGACCTGATGAGACCCACCTGCTGGATTACAGTCCTAGACATTTCAGTTTTAACACTGGGTTGTCATTTCTCCTCCTGCAGGGAGCATGGGTTAATTAAATTGCACTCATTCCAGTGCTTCTGGAGGCACACCCTATCCCATCTAGCACACCCAATCCTCTGTGTATAACTTTAACTTTCCTTGTGTCCTTCTTTCACTGCCTGTTAGTCACTTTATCTCCTAATCAGACACAGAAACATGCAAAGTTAAAAATTCTGATGACTTTGGATTTTGTATATGAGTAAAATATTGCTTTTTCTCTTTCCTTTATGTTTTTTTGCATATTCCTAGGATAAAGCAATGTCCTTTTCGTATAAATACAGAAGACAATGTATGCTTTAGTAATCACTTGATCACTTGACATCCAGTTATTCATCGATTTGCTTGAGCAGGCACCAGTAATATTTCCATTTGACCCTATCACGTGCCAGTGTAGCCCTATGGCATCTGCTTGCTCCAGGAATATGAAGAGCCTCAAACCATTTGTTCAGAGTCTTGATGAAGAAGTCTCACCATCTTTTAGGTGGGGGCGGCCACGTGATCTTTTGACATCCCGTGGGATCCAGTTGGTAACGGCTCTAGTCCAGTGGTCATCTCCAAATCGCATTACATGTCCAGCCCATCTGATTTTCAAAGAATGAGACAGTGCAGCGTCCCTGACTCTTGATCATCAATGGAGGTCAGAACTCCAGATTCCTTCTCTCACTTGGGTGAGGCGTGATATTCCAAGCATGGCTCTTTCAATTTCTCTTTGGGAGACCCGAATAGCATTCTCATCCTGCTTTCGTAGGGGCCCAGGTCTCTGGACATATGTTAATGCAGGGAGAATGGTGGAGTCGAAGAGCTGTTCCTGGAGCCTGAGGTTCTTTGTCCTTTTAGTTATTTCTTTGATGCTCCTGAAGGCATTCCATGCCACTCTCTTCCTCCCGTGCAGCTCAGGTGCTAGGTTGTTCATCATCTTGAGTTCTCAACCTAGGTACACATAACTGCTGCATTCAGAGATGTTTGTTCCATTGAGAGTGAATGGGGCCTCTGGAACTAGTTTGTTTTTCATGAACATTGTTTTGTTGAGATTCAGCTTTACACCTATCTTTCCACATTCTCACTTGCATGATTGTCCTCATCTAATGTTCTTCCAATCCTGATCAGGTTGACTCGAGTGAACAGCTTGTAGATGATGGACAACAGGCAGGTGGGGTGATAGTTGCCAATGTCATGGAGTGTCTCACTTCTTGAACAGTAGAACTGTCCTGCTGGCTTTCCATTGGGAGGGTACCTTGTATTCAGACAGGTACGTGTGAAGAGCCGAGCTAGAGTATTGATGAGTACTGAAGGCAGATTCTTCAGGTGTTCGGGTCTGACTTTGTCTGGGCCTGGTGCTGTTCACTTCTTTTTAAACGAAATGGCATGTCAGACATTTTCATGCTAGCAAGCTGGCTTGTGAAAAGGATTCAGCACAATCGACCATATTCACACAGTAACCAAACTCATTGAGGTCTGTAGGGAGTTCAAGATGCCGCTCTGTCTAACGTTCACATTGGTTTAAAGAAAGCCTTTGATTCTGTTGAGCCCAAAGCAATCATCGAAGCCTTAGCTAAACAGGGTGTTCAAACCCAATACATCAAGATCCTTCATCAGCTGTATTACGAATTCACCACCAGGATCTCACCATTCTTACAAGGAAGTGATCATTGATGTCAAAAGAGGGATTCGGCAGGGTGATACCATTTCACCAAAACTCTTCCGTGCCACCCTCAAGAATGTCATGTGACAATTAGAATGGGAAGGAATGAGAGTGAAGATAGACATTCGGCAACTACACCACCTCTGCTTTGCTGATGACATCATTCTAATAACACCAACATTATCCAAGTGGCACAAATGCTGGCTGACTTGAACCAAGAATGTGGAAAGATTCTCAGCAGAATCTCAACAAAACAATGTTCATGAAAAACAAACTAGTTCCAGATTCACTCTCAATGGAACAAATATCTCTGAATGTATCAATTATGTGTACCTTGGTCGAGAACTTAACATGATGAATGACCTAGCACCTGAGCTGCATGGGAGGAAGAGAGTGGAGTGGAATGACTTCAGGAGCATCAAAGAAATAACTAAAAGGACAAAGAACCTCATGCTCCAGGCACATCTCTTTGACTCCACCGTTCTCCCTGCATTAACATAAGTCTCAGAGACCTGGGCCCTACGAAAGCAGGATGAGAATGCTATTCAGATCTCCCAAAGAGGAATCAAAAGTGCTATGCTTGGAATATCACGCCTCACTCAAGTGAGAGAAGGAATCTGGAATTCCGATCTCCATCGATGACCCAGAGTCAGGGACGCTGTCTCGTTTGTCAAGGCAAATCAATGAATAACAGGATGTCAAATGATTAAGTGATCAAGTGATCAGAATCTACACAAAAATATGGTAAATATAACTTTATTTTGATAACTTTATTTAATGTCAATAGCATGAACTCATCAATCAAAAGAAGAAGAGTGATTAGATAGGTCAGAAAATTAAACCTGACATTATGCTGCTTACAATAGATACACTTGGATCATCAAAGTAAACACAAGCTCAGAGTAAAAGGCTGGAAAACAATCATACAGGCGAACACTAGATGTTAGAAGGCCAGAATAGTCATTCTTACATCTAGTGAGTTAAAATTAATAAGTAATAAAAGATTGGTGATCCTTATATATTAATCAAGGATGTGTTCACCAAGAATATCATCTGTGTACAGAGTAAAGAAATTTCAAAATATTTAAAGTCACTGCTATCAGGACTAGAGGAAAATATCAACAATAACCCAATAGTAGTAGAAATTTCAATACCACTCTCTCACCATTAGATACATCAACCAGACAGAGAATCAATAAGGAAACAGAGGCACTAAAGGGAAAAAATGGAAGACTTAGGTTTAAGAGATATTTATGGGGATTCCCCATCCCCCAAAAGCTGCTGCCCATTTGTCTCACTGTCACAAAGCAATCTTACATAAAATCAATAAAATAAAAATCATATCAAGCAGACTTTCAAATCATAGTGCTTTGATTATGGCTATTAACTACAAACAGAAAACTGGAAAGAATTTAAGTACTGGAAAAGGGAACAACACATCATTAAATAGCCATTGGGCCAAAGAATAAATCAAAGAAAAAAATAAAAAGATTGAGAATACCACATGAAGACCATGCTTCGGTACTTATGGAACATAACTAAGGAAATACTAAAAGGGAATTTCATAGCACTAAAGGCATCCATCAGGGACTAATACCAGGTACGAATAAACAATATAACCTCACACTTTGTAAAGGTAGGTAAATAACAATAGAGAGAACCCAAAATTTAAAAAAACAGATGTAATAAAAGTTCAATCAGGTAGAGTGACAATGAAACTAAAACAGAACATTAGACAGAACATCGACAAAATCAAGAGTTTGTTCTTAAAAATAATTCATGAAATCAACACTCCCTGGCTAGACTCACAACAGAAAAGAGAGGGAAAAAACTTGATAAATCTAATCATTCACGAATGAAAGGAGAAATTTCAACAGAAACCTCAGAAATACAAAAGATCAGATGAGAATACTATGAACAATTCTGTGCCATTAAATTGGAGAATCTAAAAAAAAAAGATTATGTTTCTAGACTACTACAACCTCCAAAAATAAGTGAGGGAGAAAGAAAAAAGAACTTTAATAGACATATTATTTTCAAGGAAATTGAGAAAATAATTAAAATTATAGCCAAGAACAAAATCCCAGGGACAGACTGATTCAAATTGAGTTCTTCCAAACCTTCAAAGAGGACCTACAACCCATTTTTATTAAGCTCTTTAATCATATGGAAAGGGGCCGGAGCTATAGTACAGCAGGTAGGGGGTTTGCCTTGCATGTGACTGACCTGGGTTCAATCGCTGGCATCCCATATCATCCCACAAGGACCTCCAGGAATAATTCCTGAGTGCAGAGTCAGGAGTAACCCCTGAGAATTGGGGTTCTCCCTCCCCCAATATGGCCCCACCCCCAAAAAAGTAGAATACAGAAGAAACAGTAATTATCTCGATGAGTTTTTATAAAACCAGCATCATCTTGTTATCAAAAGCTGAAAGATACCACAAAAAAGAGAAAACTTTAGACAAATTTCCTTAATGAACATAGATGAAAAGATCTTTGATAAAATTACAGTGAATCAAATACAGCAATATATTAAACACATCATGCACCATAAACAAAAGAAATATATCCCAGAGACACAAGGCAGTTCAATCTTCTAAATCAATTCATGTGAAACACCACATTAATAGAAGAAAATAAAGGGTCACATTTCTGTCTCGAAAGATGCAGATAAGTCATTAGAATTCGACAATATCTACAACCCAGTAATGAGTAATTCCTTCAACACAATGATGTTTAAGAAATTTTTATCCATATTTAAGGCCCATATACAAAAAAAATCATCTTTAATGGGGAAATATTGAAAACCTTTTCTATTAAATCAACCACAAGACAAAGATGTCCATTTTCACTGATATTACTCAACACCTACTAGAATCCTAGTTACCAAAATTATAAAATTTTAAGAATTTAAATTGGTGAAAAAGTAATCAAGGTTTCACTATTTGCAGATGTCAAGATACTGAACCTAAAAAACCCTGTAGACTTCATTTAAAAAAATCTCATACAAACAGTAACCCTATACAATAAATGACTAGGCTACAAAATTAATACACAAAAATGTGTATTTTATATGTAAACAATACTATAGAAGAGATAGAAAAATTTAAACTGCCACTTTTTGGTACTTTTTGAAAAAAAGTATCTATATATAAATTTAACAAATGAGGGTGAGATTCCTATTTGGTGAAAATTATAAACTCTGAAAGAAATAAGACAGGGCATATGGAAGAATAAACTTCATTTAAATAACCATCTTATCCAAAAAATTTGACATGCAATGTATTCCCCATCAAAATCTTATTGGAATTTTTCAAGGACATAAATGTATTTCTAAAATTTATATGGACTTGAAGCGATTTTAACACTCTGGTGATGCATGTGGTGTTATAGCAGTATATACTTGAAGCAACATTATTAATACTATAGTGAATTACTATTACATTATTAATAGTATTGTGAATCATAAATAAAAATTGGAAAATCAAATTCATATGGAGCTATAAACTCCCTAAATATACAAAGAATTTCTGAGAAAAAATATGAGAGGCATTGCAGTCCCAGACTTTAAATCATACTACAAACACATAGTAAGCA
Organism: Cryptotis parvus; assembly: GCA_021461705.1. Lineage (NCBI taxonomy): Eukaryota > Metazoa > Chordata > Mammalia > Eulipotyphla > Soricidae > Cryptotis > Cryptotis parvus. Next base: position 45,276 of record JAJIBD010001707.1, read on the forward strand.
AAACTATTTAAGATCTTTAATCCATTTTGATCTGATTTTTGTGCATGGTGTTAGACACAGGTCCAAATTCATTTTTTACATGTCGCTGCCCAGTTTTCCCAACACCACTTGTTGAAGAGGCTTTCCTTACTCCAATTTAGACTTGTTGCACCTTTATCAAAGATTAAATGATCATGTGTTTGAGGTTGGGTGTCAGGATACTCAACTCTATTCCATAGGTCCACAGGTCTGTTTTTATTCCAATACCATGCTGTTTTAATTACTACTGCCTTGTAGTACAGTTTGAAGTTGGGAAAGGTGATGCCTCCCATCTTCTTTTTCCCGAGGATTGCTTTAGCTATCCTTGGGGGTTTATTGTTCCATACAAATTTCAGGAGTGTTTGGTCAATTTCTTTGAAGAATGTCATGGGTATCCTCATAGGGACTGCATTGAATCTGTACAGAGCTCTAGGGAGTATTACCATTTTGACAATGTTGATTCTCCCCATCCATGAGCAGGGAATATGTTTCTATTTCCTTGTGTCCTCTTTTATCTCTTGGAGCAGTGTCTTGTAGTTTTCTTTGTACAGGTCCTTTACACACTTGGGTAAGTTGATTCCTAGGTATTTGATTTTCTGTGGAACAATTGTGAATGGAATTGTTTCCTTAATATCCCTTTCTTCTCTTTCGTTATTTGTATATAGGAAAGCCACCGACTTTGGGGTGTTGATTTTGTATCCTGCCACTCTACTATATGCGTCTATTGTTTCTAGGAGTTTTTGGTAGAGAGTTTAGGGTTCTCTAGGTATAATATCATGTCATCTGCAAATAATGATAGCTTGACTTCTTCCTTGTCTATCTGGATGCCCTTGATGTCCTTTTCTTCTCTGATTGCTATGGCAAGTACTTCCAGTACTATATTGAATAAAAGAGGTGAGAGTGGGCAACCTTGTCTTGTCCCTGATCTCAGGGGGAAGGCTTTCAACTTTTCCCCATTTAGAATGATGCTCGCTGTGGGCTTTTGGTAGATGGCTGTAACTATCTTGATTAAAGATCTCAATATCAGACTTGAATCCATAAAGCACATTGAAGAAAAATATAGGAAAAGCCCTCCACGACATTGAAGCTAAAGGCATCTTCAAAGGTGAAACATCACTAACAAAGCAACTAGAAGAAAAGATAAACATATGGAACTACATGAGACTAAAAAGCTTCTGCACCTCAAAAGAAACAGTGACTAAGATACAAAAAGCAGTCCACAGAATGGGAAAGATATTCACCCAATACCCATCTGATAAGGGGTTAATATCCAGGATATATAAGGCACTGGTAGAACTTTACAAGAAGAAAACAAACAACCCCATCAAAAAATGGGGAGAAGAAATGAACAGAAACTTCAGCAAGGAAGAAATTCGAATGGCCAAAAAACATATGAAAAAATGCTCATCATCACTAATCATCAGAGAGATGCAAATCAAAACAACAATGAGATACCACTTTACACCACAGAGACTGGCACATACTCAAAAGAGCAAGAACAACAAGTGCTTGCGTGGATGTGGGAAAAAGGGGACACTCATCCATTGTTGGTGGGAATGCCAGCTGGTACAGCCTTTCTGGAAAACAATATGGACTTTCCTCCAAAGACTAGAAATTGAACTCCCATTTGACCCAGCCATACCACGCCTGGGAATCTACTCTGGGAAGCCAAAAATACACAGCAGAAACACAATCCCTACTTTTATGTTCATAGCAGCATTATTCACAATAGCCAGAATCTGGAAGCAACCAGAGTGCCCGAAAATCGATGACTGGATAAAAAAGCTTTGGTACATCTACACAATGGAATACTATGCAGCTGTTAGGAAAAATGAAGTTATAAAATTTGCCTATAAATGGATGGACATGGAGAAGATTATGTTGAGCGAAATTAGCCAGAAGGAGAGAGACAGATACAGAATGATGCATTTATCTGCATAATATAAATATATATGTACATATTATGATACAAATATCCAAGGTCAAGTGAAACATATATCAGGAGGTCTTGTCAAAGGTGGAAATTATCACAAACGTGTGGGAGTCAGAGGCTAGGTGAGACAGAAAATGGAAGAGTGTGCTAACAATTGTCGAGGGTACTAATGCCAACTTAAAACTGAGCATTAAATAGAGGAAAAAGATACACATGACAATCCTTTAATGTATGTTCTGTAATCCGTAGTCTTGAGGGGAAGGAAAAGAGAAATAGAGAGAAAGGGAAAGAAATAAAGAACCTGCCATGGAGGAGGGCTGGGGGAGGGGGAGGGAACCGGGGACGTTGGTGGTGGGAGATGGGCACTGGTGGCAGGATGGGTGCTGGAACACTGTATGACCAAAACCCAAATATGAACTTTTTAATTGTATATCTTTGTAATTGTAAAAATAAAAAATTAAAAAAAAACTATTTGGTACTTGAACAAGACTCAGATCAATGAAAGCCAACTGAGAGTTCAGAGGTAAATACTCAATTTATGAACAGCTACTGTGGAGCAAGAATAACTTCTTCAAGAAATGGTGCTAGGAAAACTATAGAGATACAAATACACGAAGTTTAATGCAACATGAATGCAAGACCTTCATATACAGCCTATTCCTATAAAATAGATTATGAACACATAGGCAGGACATCCAAGAATTTGACTGTAGAAGAGGCTCAATGATATAATCCACTGACAAGGAAAACAGAGGTAGAAATAAACAAAGAGGACTATGGCAAACTGAAAAATCCTTTGCACCCAGCAGACCAGCCTATCACAGCCCAGGCTTCCGCGCAGCTTTGTGGCAGCGCAGTTCATCAATAAAAGCTGGACTTAGAGATGACTACAAGAGTATGCTACCTGCATGGCAGAGCCTGGCAAGCTACCCGTGTTGTATTTGATATGCCAAATACCAGTAACAATTATAGACCTCATTCCAAATGGATTGAGGCTCTTTATGTTCCTGGAGCAAGCAGATGCCCTTGGGCTCTACTAGCATGAGACAGGACATATGGAGATGTTACTGGGGCCCGCTCGAGCAAATCGATGATGAACGCAAAGACAGTGATACCATGAAATGAGTTCTAAAATAAAATAAGTCACACTGATTGGATGAATAAATTTGTACATCACACATCAAATAATTGACTTGTATCCAAGATATATAAAACACTCTCTCAAAGCTCAACAACAATCAAATTCAAGCAACTCCATCCAGAAATGGGAAGAAGAGATAAACAGACACTTTCTCAAAGAAGACCTAAAGATGCTCAATTGGGGGCAAGGGGGAATATGTATATATCCCAAAATCTTCCTTATCACTGATGATCAGAGAAGTTCAAATCAAATTGATAATGAAACATCACCTCACACCAGAAATTCTCCATCAATAATTCTGGAAATACCAAGTGCAGGCCAGGATGGGTTAAAGGTCACCTCTCCTTTACTGCTGTCTCCTTCACCGCTGGTGGAACCATTCTCTTGTTCTGTCTCATTGAAAATTATTTGTAGATTATATTTCTTAGAAGCATTAAAAACATTACTACCCAGAAATCCCTAATTCAAGAACCAAAAAGAAAAACCTCCAGAAGGATACATGCGACTATACTCATCACAGCTTTGCTCACAGTAGCCCAGATCTGCAAACAGCCCAAGTGCTCCACAGCAACTGAGCAGATAATGAAATTGTGGTATATGAACACAGAAGAATAATTCTCAACAATGAAAAAAGACATTTTGCCGTTTGCTGCAACTTGAACTAACTAGGGGTGTCACTTTAGTGATATACGTCAGAAAGTGACAGATGATCTCCCTCTTCTGTAAGTATTAAGAAACAATGAACAGAATGAGACAATCCCCAATGCAAACAGACCCTAAAACATGATCACCCTTTAATGTATGTTCTGTAATCCATAGTCTGGAAGGGAAGGAAAAGAGAAAGAGAGAGAAAGGGAAAGAAATAAAGAACCTGCCATGGAGGAGGGCTGGGGGAGGGGAGAGGGAACCGGGAACGTTGGTGGTGGGAGATGGGCACTGGTGGCGGGATGGGTGCTGGAACACTGTATGACCAAAACCCAAATATGAACTTTGTAATTGTATATCTTTGCAATTGTAAAAATAAAAAATTTAAAAAATAAATAAAAAAATAAAACATGATCAACCAGACTGTCACTGAGGGGGCTAAGGAAAGTGTGAAGGGTGGGATCCCGAGACAGTGGTGGAGGGGCAGAGGAAGGGAGTGGTGTAGCAGCACGCAACGACTTCAAGACTATTGTAAACTATGCTACTCAATTAATAAATTAATTTTAAAGTGTATTTTGCTCTCAAGTCCATGAATCAGACAGACACTAGACTTCTGTGGACCCGAACTTGTATTTCATGGGTACTTGTACTTCACGGGTGCTAGCATGAGTTTCTTGTATTTCGGGCTCTGGACATCTGTGAACTGGTTTCCCCACAGAGCCCATCCAGGTATGAACAGCATCATCTGATGCAAGTCTGTGGAAGCTGAAACAAAACCCACATTCAAAGCGCCTGGGAAGAGAAGAGCCCCACTTCCTGGGACGCTTCTCTCTGTTTCTCTCACTCAGGAGCCTACAGACCTACTGTTCACTCAGGGGTGTTTACAGACCAGCAAGGTTGCTGCTGAAAAGGTCATTATTTAGTGATGATTATAAAACAACATGGAGAGTCATTTACAAAGAAAGTGAAAACAACAGCATAATTTTCAATATCATCTGTAGCAAGATTTATGATATTGAAAATTATGCTGTTGTTTTCACTTTGTAAATGATATGATTTTCAATATCATCTGTAGCTTCCTGAATCAACCAGATGCCATTGGGCTACATTGCACGGTAGGGTCCAATGGAAATGTTACGGCACCCGCCGAGCAATCGATGAAACGGGATTCAAGTGATCAGTGATCAAGTGATCATCTGTAGCTACTAGTGGCAGTAAAATTGCCACTATTAGATCTTTGTTGGGGTCTCAGAAGCAGATATCTCCGTTCAGCTATGATAGCTTCAGGGTCTGGAACACCAACTGTCATTGCTGCTTATCTCTAATGATCTATAACCCCAGGAACGACCGCTATGGAGTCCCTCTGGGTGACTGCCACTTAGACCTGATGACCCGTGACTTCCCCCATTTTTCCAGTTGTTACTCCTAGGCAGGAAGAGTCTCTCCTCAAGCTGTGTTACTCCCTGGGCCAGGGCCTTTCCCCTTCATTCTCATTCTCCGTAGGCACTGAGCAATGCCCTACACAAGACATACTATGGCAGCTGCCTCTTTCCCAAGAAAAATGTGAACTGATCTGGCCGCAAGCAATGGCTAAAAGGGGGCTCAAGGGTGGAAGGGACAACGTCAGCTGGAGGAGCTAGTTTTCAGAGGAAAGCAAATAGATAATGCACAATGTACAACAGAAAGTTTTTCTTTGGGGGAGTTGCTGGAAAACTTAGTTTTGCAGCTCATAGCTGAATACTCACTTCAAGGGGGAAAGTTGTTACAAGACACAAAATGGAGAAAGGATTCTTAGAGAGACACCTGGCTAACACTGGGAGAAGAGGGGGTAGTTTCTTTTCTCAACTCTAGTTAAGAGGTTTAGGAAAGCCATCAGAGAGTTCAATTTTGGGGTGGGGTGAGATGGGGGCACACCTGGCAGTGCTCAGGGATTACTCCTATTATTGCACTCAGAAATTACTCTTAGTAGGCTCCCGTAACCATATGGGATGTCAGGGTGTCAACCCCAGGTTGGCCAAGAGCAAGGCAAGAGCCCTATCCACTGTACTGTCTCTCTGGTCCCTAGAGAGTTCAATACTTGTCTCTCCCTTGTAGGGGTGCTCAGGCTGACTCTAAATGTGAACACCTGGCCAACAGGTAAACAGGAATTGAAACTAAACCCCTGTCCCTCATTAATCTTTGTCCAACCACTGGAGGCATGATCCACTAGGAGGAGGACATCTGACTTGCCCTGAACCAACACAGCTTACTTCAGGGAACTAATGCCCCTGAAAGAAGCTGCCCTTGAGCAGGGCACAGTGTATATGTGTGTTGTCTGGGGTTGGTTGGGAGCATGTCTGGAATATTTTCTAGCAACCAGAAGAAAAACTCCATCTGCTAGCACAGGATGTTCAGAATCAGGAGAAAGTTTCCAAGAATGAATAAATAAAAGAAAAAGGCAAAGTGGCCTTCAGATTTATGATTCTTACAGTGGTGGCACTAAAAGATACAAGTAATCAGCACACAGTATCATGCGAGATCAACAGGGGCAAGCAACACATTAGCAGAATATTACTCAGAGCTGGTCAGGGCAAGGTGAGGGAACCATTATGATGTGCGAGAGACAGTTTCATTTGTTTCTACTGTTCTAAAAAGCAAAATGGCAGTTGCTAACAAAACCCTTCCAAATATTAAAAAAAAAACTTGATCAGTAATTCCTGTAATTTCAGTTTTAGGACTCTAGAGGAAGTAAGAACTCAATATAAAGCCTGTCCTTGCATGCACATAACAAAAAAAAATTAAATGACCCAAATGTCTAACATTAGTAAAAAATGCTCTTAATGTCTGCTATTTCAGTTAAGTAGAGATTAAAGTTATGTTTATAAAGCCACTAGTGAACTGTGTCCCGAAAATTATTCCATCAACTCCAGCCAAGCACTTCCAGACTGAGTGGACTGGGAAGATGATAGGAGAACTGCTATGGACTCTCCCTGTGCACCACTGACCCTGAGGTGTCGGGGAGGGAGGGCAAGCTCTGACTCTGGCCAGCCATCCCAATAGCAACTGGGAAAAAAGTCAGAGGAACCCCCCACACACGAAGATGGCATTCATTTTCAACATCCAGACTCCACAGCTCATCAGAGCTCCACCCAAGAGAAAAGCCGATCTCAAGCCCAGCTCATCAGAGTCCCGCCCTATAGAGAAGCCTATTTCAAGCCCACCCTGCAGCAGTTTTTTTTCAATCCGGCCCAGGTATGCTGAACCAGAGACTCTCAGACATGGGGCAGAGCTGCTACTTGTTCTCCCTGTGCCCAGCCCCTCATGAGGCTTCCGGGAGGCATGGCGGGTTGTAGCCCTGGCCTACCACCCCAGCAGAGCCTCACAACAAGCCAGACGACCCCCTACTCCATGGAGCCCACCATTTTCCACATCCGGACTTCCCTCTTGTCACAACTCCACCCAGCAGACCATAGCCCGGCTCATGCAGCCACTATCAGCCGAGCAGTTCATCAATAAATGCTTTATTTAGAGGTGACTACAACAGTATGCCACCCGCACGGCAATCCTGGCAAGCTGCTCGTGTAGTATTTGATATGCCAAATACCAGTAACATTTATATTACGTCATTCCCGTGACCTACTATAATGGTTTGGGACTCTTTATGTTCCTGGAGCAAGCAGATGCCTTTGGGTTCTACTAGCATGAGACAGGACATCTGGAGATATTACTGGTGCCCGCTCTAGCAAATAGATGATTAACGGGAAGATAGTGAAGATAGTGATAGTGATTTCAAGCCCAGGTATGCTGAACCAGAGAACAGATACACAGGGAAGAGCTGATACTGGCTCTGAGGCTCTCATTGTTTTGCGCCACCACTTTGCACTCACACAGTTCATTAGTAAATGTATCCCACCCACACGGCAGAGCCTGGCAAACTACTCGTGTCATATTCAATATGCCAAGAACAGTAAAGATGATGAACCTCATTACCATGACCTGAATGAATGGTTTGAGGCTCATTGTATTCCTATAGCAAGCAGATGCCCTTGGGCTACACTAGCACATGACAGGAATGAATGGAAATGTTTCTGGTGCCCATTTGAGCAAATCAATGAACAATGGGAAGACAAGTGATACAAGTGATTATAAAGCCTTCTCAAGGCCTGACATAGTAATAAATGAAAACATCAGAATTTCAACAGTGCAGAGCCAAAAATAAAAAAGAACTAGAAAAAAAATACAGCAAATTATCAAAAATATTAGCTTTAGGATGGCAGGATTTGGGAATACTTTCCTTTTCTATGCCCTGTATTTCCCACATTAGACATACTTTAGTCTTCAAAGTGAATAAAAAGAGAAATCGTAGCTTATGGGTCTAGTGACCTGTTGCCAGTGACTACCGTGGCCCTGTGCTTGGTTAACTGAATGCCAGAATGATGGGGATTGGGAATGGAGAGTGGGGTGAAATAGGACCAAGGGATTTATTGGAGATGTTAAAGAATTAATAATAAACTTGCAACATCGTAGATGAACCAAGGATACCATGTTTAGTAAAATCAAAGAGAAACACTGATTTCAGTCAGATGATATATAGGAAAGCAAAATGAAAGATGTAGATAAAACAGAAACAAACTTTTAATCAATAAGACTGAATTAGTGGTTAATTTAGAGAGTTCTGGAAAGAGAAAAGTAGTAGGTGAATGAGTAGAAGAAACCGATTTTATGAGGCAGAAGTGATAACCACTCTACCACACAAATGGCCCCTAGGAGGAATCAATTGCGTGGTGAAGGCTAGAATGGATTTACAGGGAGAAACTTAATATCATTTACTGAGATGTTGGTTTATAAAGATAAACACCTGAAGTATGTATAGTTATAATGCAATATTACTATGGTAAGAATTATATGTAAAAGGGATTGTCGGTTCACTATATATTTATTTCCCTTTGGAAAAAACTCTATACTTGATTCTTTCTAATATTATGTAACTTCAGAGAAAATCTTTCCCAGTAAGGTAGATTATTGGAAAAAGAAAAAAATCCATTTGTAGGGGATTGATATTTATTTTCTAAGGTATTTCTTTAGTCCGGAGCATAATAAAATATACAGTCTAATCTTGCTCTTTTTTTGAATTTAAATGCAGTATATGTTGTCATATTTCCTGTTAGCTGAAGGGTTTCTTTCTTTCTTTTTTTTTTCTTAATCTGAAAAGAGGGTGGGGAAGGAGGTTATTCACCAGTGGCTATTTGAAATTTAGTGATTTCCCAGGGGGGAAAAGCATAAAAGCAAACCGCTCCAATTTTATTTTTGAGCAGTGAATATTTTTCATTCTGCTAAGAAATTACTGCAATTTGACACATGAAATCTAAGGCATAGATAAGTGTGATCTTGAAAAATTGTCTTTTGTTGGCTTGATGGTAACAAAAAAAAAAAATTGTGTCGATGCTATAGGCCTTTCCGCATGGTTTCCTGAGAATTCAGCCTGTGCAGGAGAAAGCTGTACAGTGCTTTTCTCTGAATTATTATATCAGAAAAAAATAGGGCTAACCATTCGATGTGATGGGGATGGCCATTGTGCCCAGTAGGCAAGCCAAATCATGGTTGTCACTTCTTAAAAGAAAATCAGTTCAGATGACTTCAAATTTAAGTCACATTCTAACACACTCAAAATTCTGTTTTTTCATGAAAAGAATAGAATTACCCAATTAGTTTTCTTTTTGTTTTGTGTTTGGGAAGGCTCCTTGTGTCCCTCGTTATGTTGAACCATTTGAATAACCAGGCATATAATTTTAGATTTCCATTTGCCTTCAGACATACTAGATAGAATCTTGCATTCTGAGTTTTACCTCAGTTAGTGAGTGAGTGAGTGAGTGAGTGAGTGAGTGAGTGAGTGAGTGAGTGAATGAGTGAGTGAGTAAGTGAGTGTGTGAGTGAGTGAGTGAGTGAGTGAGTGAGTGTGTGAGTGAGTGAGCGAGCGAGTGAGTGAGTGAATCCTCATGAGATACACAGTTACAAAGCTATTCATGGCCAAGTTTAAGTCATACGACGTTCCAACACCCATCCCTCCATTGGTGTACATTTCCCACTAGCAATGTCCTGTTTCTTTCCCACCTCCTCCCAACCCAGACTGTCTCTATGACAGGCACTTCTCTTTTCTCCCTTTAACTCTCTCTCTCTCTCTCTCTCTCTCTCTCTCTCTCTCTCTCTCTCTCTCTCTCTCTCTCTCCCCACCTTTGGGCGCAATACTGAGCCTGAAAGGTTATCATGCTTATTCCTTTACCTACTCTCAGCATGCCGTTCTTATACCAAGTGATCATTTCCAACTATCTTTGTCATAGTGGTCTTCTCTATCCCAAATGTCTTCTCTTCCAGCACTTGAAGGAGGCCTCCAACTGTCAACCAATTCTCCAGCCCCTAGTTCTACTGTTATTGGGATTAGTCTCATACTATGTTTTTTATACATCCCACAAATGACTGCAATCATTCTGTGTATGTTCCTCTCCTTCTGACTCATTTTGCTAAGCATGATACTCTCTATGTCCATCCATTTATAAGTTAATTTTATGACTTCATTTTTCCTCCATCTATAAAGTTTTCCATTGTGTAGATGTGCCATAGTTTCTTTAACCAGTCATCTGTTCTCAGGTATTCAGCTATTGTGAATAGTGCTGCAATAAACATAGAAGTGCAGACATTTCTGCTGTGTGTTTTTGGGACCCTGGGGTATGCTCCCAGAATTCATTGGAAGATCAATTACTAAGTTTTTGAGGAATGCCATATTGTTTTCTAAAACAGCTGGACCAGTCAGCATTCCCACCGACAATGAAGAAGAATCCTTTTCTCCCTGAATCCATACCAGCACTGGCTGTTCTTGTTCTTTTGATGTGTGCCTATTTCTGTGGTGTGAGATGATATCTCATTGTTATTTTGATTTTCAACTCCCTCATGATTAGCGACGTATGACAATTTTCTCATGAGTCCTTTAACGACTAGTATTTCTTCTTTGAGGAAGTTTCTGTTCATTTATTCTTCCCATATTTTTATGGTCGTCTGGCTTGTTGCGAGACTCTGCCCTCCATGAGGGCCTCCATTTTCCACATCCGACTTCTCTCGTCAGACCTCCACCCAGCAGACCAGCCTATCAGCGCCCGGCTCATCGAGTTCCACCCTGCAGCAGTCTTTCTTAAATCCGGCTCAGGTATGCCGGTCCAGAGACTCGCAGACATGGGGCAGAGCTGCTACTGGCTCTCCCTGTGACCAGCTGCTCACGAGGCGCCCGGGAGGGATGGTGGGTTCTAGCCCTGGCCCACCATCCCAGCAGAGTCTCGCAACAAGCCAGACGACCCCCACTCCATGAGGGCCTCCATTTTCCACATCCGACTTCTCTCTTGTCAGACCTCCACCCAGCAGACCAGCCTATTACAGCCCACCTCGTGCGGCCACCCTGCGGCCGCGCGGTTTATCAATAAATGCTGGAGTTAGAGGTGCCTACAAGAGTATGCTACCTGCACGGCAGAGCCTGGCAAGCTACCCGTGTTGTATTTGATATATATGCCAAATACCAGTAACAATTATAGACCTCATTCGGAATGGATTGAGGCTCTTTATGTTCCTGGAGCAAGCAGATGCCTTGGGCTCTACTAGCATGAGACAGGACATATGGAGATGTTACTGGGGCCTGCTCGAGCAAATCGATGATGAACGGGAAGACAGTGACAGTGACAGTGATATTTTTATGGAGTTGGACAATTCTTTCTTATAAAGTTTTACCAGGACCTTATATATCTTGAATATTAAACCCCTTATCAGGTGCATATTAGGTAAATAATATTTTCCCAATCTGTGGGCTGTCTTTGTATCTTGGTCACTGTTTCCTTTTTCTTTTTGGGTCACAGTTGGTAGTTCTCAGGAGATACTTCTAGCTCTGCACTCAGGAATTATTCCTGGAGGTGCTCAGGGGACCACATGGGATGCCAGAGATTGAACCAGGTCGATCCTACTCACTGTACTATTTCTCCAACCCTAGTTACTGTTTATTTTGAGGTACAAAAAATTCTTAGATTAGTGTAATCTTGTTTGTTTATCTATGTTTCCGCTTGTTTGGTCAGTATTATTTAATCTTTGGAGATGCCTTAAGTCTCAAAGTCATAAAGGATTCTGTCCATATTTCCCTACATGTCCCTTATGGATTCAGCTCTGATATTAAGGTCTTTAACTCATTTTGATTTGACTTTTGTGCCTGGTGTTATAAAGAGGTCTAAATTCATTTTTTTTTGTATGTAACTGCCCAGTTTTCCCAGCAACACTTGTTGAAGAGGTTTCCCTTGCTCCACTTCATATTTCTTGCTCCTTTACCAAAGATTAGGTGATCATATATTTGAGAGTGTGTGTCAGGATCTTAAATTCTTTTCCATTGATCTTTGGTTTGTATTTATTCTAATATCATAGTGTTTTAATTAGTTATGGCTTTGTAGTACAGCTTGAAGTTGGAGAAAGTGATGCCTCCCATTCCCACCAGACCACCACCCCTCACTCCACGGGCGCCACCATTTTCCACATTTGAACTTCCCTCTCATCAGAACTCCACCCAGCAGACCAGCCCATCACAGCCCGAATCATCGACACCCACCCTGCAGCAGCTTTTTCCTCAATCTGGCCCAGGTATGCTGGTCCACAGTCTCTCAGACATGGGGCAGAGCTGTTCCTTGCTCTCCCTGTTCACAGCCGTTCGTGAGGCAGTCGGGAGGCATGGCGGGTTCTAGCCCTGGCCCACCACATCGGGCAGAGCCTCACAACAAGCCAGACCACCACCCTCACTCCACGGACACCGCCATTTTCCACATTTGGACTTCCCTCTCGTCAGAACTCCACCCAGCAGACCAGCCCATCACAGCCTGGATCATTAACACCCACCCTGCAGCAGCTTTTTTTCCTCAATCTGGCCCAGGTATGCTGGTCCAGAGTCTCTCAGACATGGGGCAGAGCTGTTCCTTGCTCTCCCTGTGCACAGCCGTTCATGAGGCAGTCGGGAGGCATGGCGGGTTCTAGCCCTGGCCCACCACCTCAGCAGAGCCTCACAACAAGCCAGACCACCCCTCCTCACTCCACGGGCGCCGCCATTTTCCACTTTTGGACTTCCCTCTCGTCAGAACTCCACCCAGCAGACCAGCACATCACAGCCCGGATCATCGACACCCACCCTGCAGCAGCTTTTTCCTCAATCTGGCCCAGGTATGCTGGTCCACAGTCTCTCAGACATGGGGCAGAGCTGTTCCTTGCTCTCCCTGTGCACAGCCGTTCATGAGGCAGTCGGGAGGCATGGTGGGTTCTAGCCCTGGCCCACCACATCGGCAGAGCCTCACAACAAGCCAGACCACCACTCTCACTCCACCGGCGCCGCCATTTTCCACATTTGGACTTCCCTCTCGTCAGAACTCCACCCAGCAGACCAGCCCATCACAGCCCAGCTCGCGCTTGGCGGCCGCGGTTCATCAATAAATGCTTTATTTGGAGGTGTTTAAAAGAGTTTGCCTCCCGCTCGGCATGCCTGGCAAGCTTCCCGTGTTGTATTTGATGTGCCAAATTCCAGTAACAATTACATTAGGTCATTCCCATGACCTAATATAATGGTTTGAGGCTCTTTATGTTCCTGTAGCAAGCAGATGCCCCCTGGCTCTACTGGCATGAGACAGGACATATGGAGATATTACTGGTGCCCGCTCTAGCAAATAGATGATCAACGGGAAGATCGTGATCGTGATCATGATGGCTTTGTAGTACAGCTTGAAGTTGGAGAAAGTGATGCCTCCCATTCCTCCCCCCCGCACACACACACAAGAATTGCTTTAGCTGTTTGTGGATGTTTGTTGTATCATATAAATATCAGGGGCATTTGACCTATTTCTTTGAAAAATGTCATGGGCATCCTTATAGGGACTGCACTGAATATGATTTGGGGAATAGTGTCATGTTGACAATATTAATTCTACCAATTTGTGATGAGGGGAAATGTTTCCATTTTCTTGTGTCCTCTTTTATTTCTTGAAGTAGTGTTTTGTATTTTTCTTTTATATATGTCCTCATTTAAGAGGTTCCCTCATTTGAGATTTGTACTCTTCAATGCTTTTGAAGGCATTCCGTGCTGCTCTCTTTCTCCTGCGAAGCTCAGGTTTTAGATCATTCATCATGTTGACTTCTCGACCTAGGTACACATAACAGCTGCATTCAGAGATGTTTGCTCCATTGAGAGTGAATGGGGCCTCTGAAACTAGTTCATTTCTCATGAACATAGTTTTGTTGAGATTCAGTTGTAGACCTAACTTTCCACATTCTTGGTCAAAGTCAGCCAGCATTTGTGCCACTTGGCTAATGTTTGGTGTTATTGGAACAATGTCATCAGCGAAGCGGAAGTGGTGTAGTTGCCGGCCATCTATCTTCACTCCCATTCCTTCCCATTCTAATTGTCACATGATATTCTAGAGGGTGGCACTGAAGAGTTTTGGTGAAATGGTATCACCCTGTCGAAACCCTCTTTTGACATCCATGATCACTTCTTTGTAGAATGGTGAGATCCTAGTGGTGAATCCGTAATACAGCTCACAAAGGATCTTGATGTATTGGGTTTGAACACCCTGTTTGGCTAGGGCTTCGATGACTGCTTTAGTCTCCACAGAATCAAAGGCTTTCTTTAAATCAATGGATGTGAGACAGAGCGGCATCTTGAACTCCATACAAACTTCAATGAGCTTGGTTACCATGTGGATATGGTCGATAGTGCAGCGACCATGTCACTGATGACATCGTTCTAATAATACCAAACATTAACCAAGAGGCACAAATGCTGGCTGACTTTGACGGTGAATGTGGAAAGGTAGGTCTACAGCTGAATTTCAACAAAACTATGGTCATAAAAACAAACTAGTTCCAGATGCTCCATTCACTCTCAATGGAACAAACATCTCTGAATGTATTAGTTATGTGTACCTCAGTCGAGAACTCAATATGACGAACAACCTAGCACCTGAGCTGCACAGGAGGAAGAGAGCGGCATGGAACACCTTCAGAGCATCGAAGAAATAGCTAAAAGGACAAATAACCTCCGGCTTCAGGCACATATCTTCGACTCCACCTTTCTCCCTGCATTAACATACGCCTCAGAGACCTGGGCCCTATGAAAGCAGGATGTGAACACTATTCGGGTCTCCCAAAGAGGAATAGAAAGAGCCATGCTTGGAATATCACACCTCACTCAAGTGAGAGAAAGAATCTGGAGTTCCGACCTCCATCGACGATCGAGAGTCAGGGACGCTGTCTCATTTGCCAAGGCGTCAGAAATCAGATGGGCTAGACATGTAATGCAACTTGGAGACAACCGCTGGACTAGAGCCATTACTGACTGGATCCCATGGGACGTGAAAAGATCATGTGGCCGCCCACCTACAAGATGGTCAGACTTCTTCATCAAGACCCTGAATGAACGATTTGAGGCTCTTCATATTCCTAGAGCAAGCAGATGCCATTGGGCTACACTGGCACATGGCAGGGACCAATGGAAACATTACTGGCACCCAGTCGAGCAAATAACGGGATGTCAAGTGATCTAGTGGGGGTGTAGTGCTCTCCACCCCCTGCAAACAAAGCCCTGACACAGGCAGCTAAAAAAGCTCTGGACACAGGCAGCTGCCTAAGGAAAAAAAGATAACAAGCATCACAGCAATTCAAAACAACAACAATAGCAACATGGAAACCAAAACCACAAGGCTCTTATGTTCTTTAGGTTTCTCCACTCCAATTTACCAGGCGGAAATACCAGATGCGGCTCTGGGTAGCCTGGACCAGAGCTTCCACCATCAGCCCAACAAGCAAATCAGCTCGAAACAAAAGCCAAAGCCCAAAGATTGAATTTTTTTAAAGTATTTCTTCTTTTTACTCTCCACCCCCATATTGAATTTTTTTACCAACACAATGGGGGAAAGGCACAAGCGGGGGCCCCAAGGCTAAAGGCACCAGACCCCTCCCAGTGACTACAAGAGAAACTTTCAGAGTCAGCGCACAAGCAGCAGCATGCTGAGGGCCTGACTACAGCCCTCGCAAACCAAGAGTCCAATCCAAAGGCACACATCACAAGGGTGTGGTGAAATGCCGTGTTTTTCTCACAGTTGAGGTGTGAGGAGTCGTGGAGCGTGCCTGCAGGGCTGTGGGGATCCCGCAGTTCAGCCCAACACCCAGAACAAGCAAACCCGTCCGTGGCAAAGGGACAAGCCAAGGAGATAGAAACTAAATGTTGAGTTTTCCTAACAGACGCGCTGGGGGCCGGACACACAGCCCTTCAAATGAAACGCTGGGAAAACACAGGGCTGAGAGGGAATTTTTGGCTTTTCCATACAAATTTCAAGTGAGTAGCACCCGAGATAATCTTGATAAGGGCCCATTGACACTGAGGAACTGAATGTTTGGGGTCCCTCATGGAGCCTGACCCAAAAGCACCACCCGTAGGCCTCTGGGTGGCTGCCCCACTGCCCTTCCAAGAAAAAATTGTTCGACTCAGAGACTGTATCTTTTTCTGATTCTCATGTGACATTTGTTCTTTGCACAATAGAAAATGCTTTATTTGGAGTTGTTTAAAAGAGTTTGCCTCCCGCTCGGGAAGCCTGGCAAGCTTCTCGTGTTGTATTTGATATGCCAAATTCCAGTAACAATTACATTAGGTCATTCCCACAACCTAATATAATTGCTTGAGGCTCTTTATGTTCCTGTAGCAAGCCGATGCCCCTGGCTCTACTGGCATGAGACAGGACATATGGAGATATTACTGGTGCCCGCTCTAGCAAATAGATGATCAACGGGAAGATCGTGATCGTGACAATAGAAAATAGATCCCTTTATCTATATAATAGATGGTCATCTCATTTTAAGCCAGACAATAATTAATTTTTCTATAGGGAGTTCTGAATGTCTTGTAGCACCCATGGGTTTAAACACATATTTACATTAGGTAACTCTCTTTTCCTGCAGTTGGACATTACTAGTCACATGACACATTAGAAAGAGAAGGTGTAGGGCCTCAGAAAGATGAGCTTTGAAGGTTTGGTCAGCAGGGTGTAGGTTACCTGTAACTGAGAAGAGCCGAGTCCCTTTGTAAGATGTCCATGAGAGAGAGACATAGCTCGTGGCCATACAGAGCACTATAGCTTACCTGGGTTAGCACTGACCTTCCTCCCTGGCCCTTTCTCTGACCTTCCATGGGTGATGACTTATCCCGGAATGACTGTCCCCAAGACCCATCTCTGAGGAGAGCAGAAAGAAGCCTGTCCACACAGAGTCAGGTCATGGAATGTGACCTTTTCCCCACCACTTACATAGAGGTACATGAATGACCCCCATAACACTCACATCAAGGTTTGCAATGAGGAAAGCAGAAACCAAGGGAGCCGGGTACACAAAAACTCAGAGTTCAATTGCTTCTAAGGGTACAGAGGGACCCTTTGGGTTCCAAACTGCTCTCCTGAAACCCTAGGTTGGAACCTCCTTGCTGATAGAAGCACCTCAGGTAACAAGAGAGGTCTCACCAGATACGAAATCTCCCCATGACCAGAAACAGTTCCTATCCTCTCTTCGGATTCTCCAGAATGTCTTTATGCTACCAACCTTGGGGCCTACATCTTGCAGCTGATGGAGGAGCAGAGGCTACTATGCCCAGTACTTCCAAGCTGGACTCTGCCCCCTATCCGTATGGAGCCTCTGCCATCAGCGGGGAGCCAACCCTACAGCTCCACCTTCTCACTTCAGGACTAGGCCGTCTCTGAAAAGAGAAGCCAAGAGTCAAATTAGGGCTCGTGTGACCCAGGAGCTCCGTCTGTGCCCAGACCAGTTGGAGGGCTGCAGAGATCCTCTGTTCATTACACCTTTATTTTTCTCGTTCTATTAGCATGAAGTATTCCAGTGTATACTCTTGCCCCCGCCAAGCCATAAATCAGGAAATTTCTAGGACAAGTCTGATATTTGCCTAATTTTCTACGTGAAGCAAATTATTCATAGACATCAGATATTAGGTTCGTGGTGGTGAAAGCTGTCATATGCTCATCCCAAGCGCTCCTCCAGTTAAAAAGACCCTCTGAAAATTAAATGAATCGTAGCATCAATAATAGCTTTGTGAAATAAATTGTCCCTTATCTGTCCACATGTGCTGAGACACAGGGGCACAATGATGCTAGTCTCAGCCTCGTTTGTTAACTTTACAGATACAATGATTTCTTGACTCCCAAATCCCATCTGGTATTTTAAAACCCGTGCTAGGATTCATAGCAGAGGAAACTAGATGTTCTGCTTTTTTCCCGTACTGTGTAATGCTTTGCTGTTAAGCTAAGAGAAGAGCTTCCCTGGGATTGGGGGTGATCCACTGCTGACACTGAGACGCGTGTCTCAGCATCCCCTTCAAAAAAAAGGGCACAAAAAACCAAACCTGTGGGCTGGATAAACGGCTTCCTGCTCCTGCATTAGCTCTGCATTAAAACTCTCCAGTTCACAGCACAGCATTGTCTAAAGTCTCCGAAATCGAAGTGCATCTCCCATCACAATTGCAAGTAATTCTGCCCTGATTGCTATAACCTAGATGACCAGACTTTTTGCTGTACGGGGAGAAACTAATGAGATGGAGAGCTTGCTCAGACGTGAACCTGCTGGCCCAGTGCCTAACGCGCCATGCCAGGTACCTATGGGAGCCCACCTCCTGGATTGCCGATGTGCCTGGCTGCAGCAGAACGTGCTGATGTGTCTATCGATTGCAATAGGATGTAAGTGGACTGTAAAATAGAACAGCAGGTGAAAGGAGAGCCTGCAGGGAAGCGACAAAACGGTTCTTTCCTGCACTCTAGATATTAGCATTATGGCCAAATTGCCTCTTCACAGTCACAGGACCCTTATCCAACCCCCCCGCACGTTATGATCATACTTTCATGGAACCAGGGCATGGGAGTGACAGTCACATATCTGGGAGGTGGCTCTCTGCTCTCACAGACCCCGGAAGGAAATCTGTGTCAGGATTATGCCCGGGTTTCCTGTCAGAAATGACATGTGGGTCAGAGTGATAGTAGGCATTTGCCTTGCACAAAACTAACCTGGTTTTGATCCCTGGTATCCCATATTGTAGTCTGAGCCTGCCAGGAATGATACCTGAGCACAGAGCCAGGAGTAAATCCTGAGCACCACTAGTGGAGCCCAAAGACCAAACAAAGATGAAAGAAATGTCACGTCCTGAGCTACTGATGTGAGTGAGGCAAGAAGTGCGGATAAGGCAGCACTTGGGGGAGTCCTTCACCACATTTGGTCCCCCCTTTCTGGCACTGGGGACTAGAGTGACCTTAAATAAGATAGGTGTCAGTTGTCTGGCTGCCATTCAAATGGAGACAAAAGGGAAAATGGAGCAACCCAAGCTAATAGAAACCTGGTAGGGTCTTCAGAAAAGATCTCTTCCTTTGCTTTCCTGCTTTGACTTTAATATAGATGCAACATTGTGCAGATGCGAGGGATTGAAGGGCTTTTGAATCTGGGTGCCAAAACAGGCTTTGGGACTTGAAAATACAGGTAAAATCACCTTAACCCAAATTCTTTGGGTCAAGAGTTCTAGATATCTGCTCATTGCAATAGAAACAAGATTTTCTGTGCATGATGATAGACCATTGAGACCATCACAAAATCTGTTGTGTGGGGGCCAGGTAGAGAATACTGTGGGTAGATCAGTTTTGAAGGGGGTAGGATGAGGCGTGATCTTTTTCTGAAAAGAGGGTGATAAGAGAAAAAAGAGATAAGAAGAGGAATAGAGCCTGCTATAAAGGCAGGCTGGGGAGAGGGAGGGAATCTGGGGACATTGGTGGTGGGAATAGGGCACTGGTGGAGGGACGGGTGCTGGAAAAATGTAAGACTGAACCCCTATGATGAACATCTTTTTAATTGTATATTGCACATTGATATAATAAAATTTTTAAATAAATAAAAAATAAAATGAGAGACCATGAAAAAATTAATAAAAATAAAATAAAAAGAGGGTGGTAGGTCAAATAAGTTTTGGAACCACTAAGTTCAAGGGCTGAGCCTTCAGCACCAAGAGGTGGTACTAATAGGGGACGGGGAAGGAAGAAAACAGAAAAGGGTGGAGATGGGAGGTAGGGAAACGTGAAGGCAGGGAAGGGGGCGTGTTGGTTGGAGCCTCAGTCCCTTCTGCTGAACGGACATCCAAATCATTTCTACTTGGGGGAGCTCCCTGTGAGACAAAATCCCTTTTTTAGTTTTTGGGCCACTCCCAGTGAGTGATGTCAGGGTTTACTCTCTGGCTCTACACTCAGAGATTACTCCTCAGGGGACCCTATGTTTGCCAGAGATGGAACCTATGTTGGCCACATGCAAGGCACGCGCCTTACCAACTGTAAGGCTCCAGCCTCAAGACAAAATCCTTTTACATGAAATAAAAATCCTATTGAATTTGGCGATTACATGAACCCCAAGGAAGAGAATAACTGTTCGTTGCAAGAAATAGTGAATCGCTAAGCACTCATTCCTACATCCATGAGGGAGGTAGTCCAAATGCTGGTGCTGCCCTCCTGAGTCGACATCTATTTCTGTCTAGAAAAGCAGAGCATGGATGCGGGGCTAATATTTGGATGTTCAGATGTTTCTATATTTTAGATGCTTTCATATAAATATCACAGTCTTCCCGTTCATCATCGATTTGCTCGAGCGGGCACCAGTAATATCTCCATATGTCTCGTCTCATGCTAGTAGAGCCCAAGGGCATCTGCTTGCTCCAGGAACATAAAGAGCCTCAAACCATTCCATCAGGTCATGGGAATGAGGTCTATAATTGTTACTGGTATTTGGCATATCAAATACGACATGGGTAGCTTGCCAGGCAACCCAAAAAAAAAAAAAAAGAAAAAAAACTAACAAAGCATAACCCTGAGTGAGGGTAACCCGGCCTGAAACAAAGCCTGAGTTTGGTCATATAGCCTGAGCAAACTCATGAAAACATCTGAAATGTTGAAAATCTTTTTGTGGGTTTTGTTGTTGTTTGAGGGCCACACATGGCCATGCACAGGGCTTACTCAGGCATTTTTCAGAAGTGTCTTCACGCCACAGCCAGAGCTAAGCCTGAGTCAGTTCCCATAGTGTAGGAGAGCTGGTGCTTACAGAGGCATGAACATCGTGAGTCAGTGGGAAGGGGTTGATTCCCTCCACTCTAGCTGGAAGAGAGACAGGACACCACGAAAACCCAAAAGTGGAACAGCAGGGCCATCTCATTTTAGTGTCTAATTTTGTGTGTCAGTTTTTCCAGTACATTGTCGGTTCTGCCACTTAACTCCTCAACTGTCCATCTAGACAGCAACACACACCCATGCCTCAGGTTTACTGGGAGCAGTAAGTGGAGAAATGATGTCGTGTGGGTCATGTGGTGGCTGGCTCACACGCAGCCCTTATGACACATTGCCCAAATTGTCTCAGGATATAGAAGGCACTGCCCTTTTCCATCAAGATTACTTCAGAGCACAATATTTTCAAAAACCCCAATCACTTCAGAAGGAAATGATGACCATTGTAACGGCTCCATGCCAGCTTCCAGAACTTGCCAAGACAGAGCAGTCAGCCTGAGTCTGAAGGCACACGTGGGTAGCTCCCATATTGCATCTGCCATCTGCGACCTCCCACCTGCAGAACTGCAGGAGCCAATGAGTCTCAGCATGGTTTGAATCCTCAGAAAGCTCGGCTACTGCTGATACTCTGATGGATGAACAGGAAAGACCTATGATACTCCCTTTAATGGAAACCCGGCCTGGTCTCTGCTCTGCTCTGCTCTGCTCAGCCAATCCCCTCCTCAGACACCATCAGTGTGGCTGCTCTCTTCCCTTGGCTGCAGATTTTCTCTATCAGCTTCCCAGACATATAAACCAGAAGGCTCCCTGGTGCTACTGCTCACAAAACAAGGAATCTAATCGTTTTATCCTTGAAGTGGGTCCCGGGACAGATCAGTGGGAAAGCATCTGCCTGGCAGGTGTGAGGCCACAGATCTGACCCCAGCAGCACCCCAGACACTAAGTGCAGCCATGAGAACACAACGCAGCCTGCAGTTTCCAATACACTGTGACCCAGTCAGTTCAATAACTACAAGTACAGTGTGTGATTTCTGGCAAACACACCAGTACATGTATGTGCCACAGTAACCAAGTGTAACACCTGGTCATCACGAGCACAACAAAGGGAAGGAAGAAAAAGTTTCTTTTTTTTTATTTTTTCCCTTTTATTGTTGATACACTGTGATTTACAAAGTAAAAAGATTTTCTTAATACTGTTGATAGAAAGTTTCATACTTAAACACCACTCCCACCATCAGTGTGTTCCCACCACCAAAGACCCTCATTTCCCACCCACCCCAACCCCCATGCCTGCTCCATCAGCTGGCACTGATTGTATTGACCATTAAAGCATCTACATGGCAATGTTATTAATGAATTTATTTTCTTCACTATTCTTGGTTATGGGAGATCTGGCCAAATTCTGTTCTTAAATTTACTTTCTGAGCTTCTAGGACGTGATTGGTTCCACTAGTTTGATGTACTGCGTGACTGCAAGTGGCCACACAATTTGGGGGAGAACTAGATGGCAGCTCTCCCCCGTGTGTCTGAGTCTCTATATGATGGCCAATAGCGTGGAGGCAGTTTGTGGGCGGGTCCACCAGGCCTCCCGGACTGGACAGAGAGGAAGGGGGACCCCAGCTCCATCTCCACCTTTGCCCGGTGATTTTTGCCTTGGAGAACTGCCTACCTGGGCTTGAAATCAGCTGCTCTGTTGTATGGGGCTCTGGTGAGCCAGGCTTGAGATCAGCTTCTCTCTTGGGAGAAAAAGATTCTTTTTTTTTTTTTTTGCTTTTTTTGGGTCACACCCGGCAATGCTCAGGGATTTCTCCTGGCTCTGTAGTCAGGAATCACTCCTGGCGGTGCTAGGGGGACCATATGGGATGCCGGGGATTGAACCCGGGCCAGCACGGACTGGCCTCTTGCAAGGCAAATGCCCTACCCGCTGGGCTATCGCTCTGGCCCCAGAAAAAGATTTTAAAGGAGACAGTCACGGTTTTTTCTGTCCAGGATGAGTTCTGGTCTGATTTAACTTTCCAGAAGACTTCTTATTCAGACTTATTCAAATCATTTGCTTTATATTTTTGTTTGGGAGCCACACCTGGTTGTGCTCAGGGCTAACTCCTGGCTCTGTACTCTCTGGCTGTGCACAGGGGACCGTATGCACTACTGGGGACTGATCCTGGGTTGGTATGCACAAGGCAAGTGTCTTACCCACTATACTCAACCCCCATGAAAAATCATTTTGCAATGATATCAAATCTAAATAGTTATCTACAGAAAATTAGGAAACTGACCTTCATTTTCTTTGGCTTGTTTTGGAGACATACCCAGCAATGTCCAGGGCTTACCCTCGCTCTGCACTTAGGGATTACACCTGGAAGTACTCTGGGGACCACATGGGGTGCCAGGAACAAAATCCAGATTAGCTGGGTGTAAAGTGAGTTCCCTACCCACTGAAGGCCAAAAAGATTGGCCTTCATGTAGAACAGATGAAGTTGTACTCCGAGTTTGTTCAAATATGGTGATATATGAGTATTTCAGCCCTGGAAATAAGTAGGAAAAAAAAAAACGAGTGTCATTTACCTACTGTTTGAGGCATTTAGAAAAGGAAAGAGGAAGGAGTTGGCACATTGGTAGGTATATTGGTGGACATTTACTTTGAGCATGGAGTTATGTCTTGAATTTTTCTTGAACTTTTGATGACCAAAATGTTGCCAGGCCTTTTAAATCTCTTTCCTTTATTGGTGACTCCTTCAGCTGGGCTCAGCCTTCCTTGGCACATGCCCAGTTTCTTGGAGGTAATGAAAACCATTCTTTGCACTCAGGAATATAGTTTCCTTCAGAGTCATCAGATCAGATTCATTAAACTAATCAAAGACGGGAGACTGTGATATTATATCTTCAAATGTGCAAGTTAGTCAACTAGGGTAGCCTAATTTTGATTATTTGCATCTCAACTCCTCTGTCATCATCTTGGAAAATCAGGTTGAGTCTTTTGAGGGTAAGAATCACAGGACAAAGGAATAAAACCAAAGACCACAAGGGGAAAAAAAAGTGTATGAGTGTTTGTGTGTGTGTGTGTGTGTGTGTGTGTGTGTGTGTAGTATATATACATATGCCTATTACTTCAATATTTTTTTGGTAATTCCTGAAGTGTTACTTTCTTGCAGTTTTGATGGGATATTTTGAATAACTAGATGAATAATGAATGTCCCTTTGGATTGACCCTCCTACCTAGATCTACGTTTATTGCTGATGAATGCTGTTAGTGATAGCAAAGTCTTGCAGTGGCGCAATGTCTCTCACACCCATCTCTTACAGTGTAATGTCTCTTACAGCACATGTTAGGAACCAAATCCCAGGTCCGGAAAGTTAACGTGTGTCACTCACACAACCTCCTAGGATGTGATCCCAGTTCCTCACCCAAAACTCAGCTTCTTTCTGAACTTCTCTTTCCCCTCACATTTCTCTATATCAATTAGCCATATTTCTGGCCTTGTCATGTGGAGGAAGTGACGCTGATCTAAGGAAATCATGATATGGGCCAAAGAAATAGTGCAGGAGGTTAAGGCACCCAATTTTCATTTGGCTGAACCCTGTTTGATTCCCAGTACAACATGGTCCCTCAGGCCCTGCCAGCAGTGACCCTCTCCTTGGCAAAGAGCCACAAGGGGTAGCCCCAAACACTGCTGGGTGTGGCCTAAACTAGCCCCCCAAATAAATAAAAATGAGATTATCATCATTATCCTCCTGGTAAACACATGAATGTTAATGAATTAGAAAATAAGGTTAGAACCAGCAAGATAATATAGCAGTTAGAGAGTTTGCCTTGCTTGTGCTTACCGGGGTTCAATTCCGTGCACTGCATATGATCCCTTGAACACTGCCAGTAGTGATCCCTGAGCACTCATTGAAAATACTCAATACCCTGAGTATTTTCAAGGAAAGAAGAAAGGGAAGCATTTAGGGAGGAAGGAAGGATAAGAAGAAAAAAGAGGAAGAAGAAGAGAAAATACAGGATACACTGAGTATTAAGATTGAAAACAGGAGTCAGTCAGGAAAGTTAGACTCAGTCACACTGAGAAAATGTTTGGAGGGTAGTGGACAGGAGGGCAGGTGGAGAGGCCATATCAAGTCCCCTGGCTTCCTAAGTCCCACCTCTCTTTGGAAGAGGGCCCCTGCCATCCGTAATGATCCTTAATGGAGCATTAGTGATCAATGACTATCCAGCAGGGTGGTCCTCGGGAGACCCATTGAGATCATGATGATGAGCTGAGTCTTGAGGCTGTCCGAAAAAGGCCAGGTAGGCAAGATAGAGCAAATGAAGAGGCATAACAGATGTCATCAGCTCAGCTCTGGGGAGCTGCAGGAACTCCTAGATACTGGGCACAAGAACTCAGGTGGGTGGTGGACAGAGGCCACATGGCTAAACAGTTAGAAGCTTATGACATACCCAGATGCCATCCTATGGCAAGAGAGGTGATGGATGATGCTGAAGATCTTGCCTCTTGCTGGAGTTTGATGGTGGGCGTGTGAGGGAGGGGAAGGCTGGAAATGACAAGGTTGTTTGGGACACTTCGAGGTACCCAGGCAGGGATATCAGCAGTAGAAGGATATAGGCCCCCAGGGCTCAAAAGTTTTTTCCAGGCAAGGTAGAGTTAGAGGGACTTATTGATGATTTCAGGCCATGGAGAACTGTTCTTGGTCATGGTAGAAGGAATGATGAATGAAAGGAGAAGGGA
Source organism: Cryptotis parvus (assembly GCA_021461705.1). NCBI lineage: Eukaryota > Metazoa > Chordata > Mammalia > Eulipotyphla > Soricidae > Cryptotis > Cryptotis parvus. The sequence continues at coordinate 70,857 of JAJIBD010001707.1, forward strand.
CAGATGCCATCTCAAGGGTAGAAAAGTGGGAAAAGAAGCTTTGAAGGATTAGAGAAATAGTGGTCCAGCAGTTCTCAGAAGGAAACCAGAAAAGGAAATAAATGGACCATTTCACATAAATGGGTATGACCAACAACATCGATAGTAGATGCAATAAGATAAGGACTGAAAAATGAGCCTTGAAATTAGCTACAAGGAGGCCGGGGTGACCTTGATGAGAACAGTTTCAGCTGAGTGGAGCTAGAAGCAAGGAGCAGGTTGAAAAGAGGACAGGAAGCGAAGGAGGAGAGAGAGAACGAGAGAGTAAGAGAGGGATAAAGAGAGAGAGAGAGGCTAATTCAGCATTAGCCCTCAGCCAGGATAAAGGCAGAGAAGAGAGGCAGTCCATTAAACAGGGCAGCTTTTGTTTTCTCCTAAGACAGAAAACTTTATATATTCTCGCAATGTGATAGTGTGAAGAATGCATTGTATAAATTCCACTGTATGGCCCACATAAGTTTACAACATATTTATCTGTAGAGAAAGAATCTAGAGAAAGGGAGCAGATGAAGATGCATTTTTGAGAGGGATAATTGATAGAACTCTACCCCCAGGGAAATAAGAGGGTCTGGGTCCAGGAGGCAGGACACAGATGGGAAAATTCACCTTGAAGGGATCCTGGGAATGTGAGATCTGATGGGGTCTGGGAAAGGTAATTAATCACACCCTGCTGTTCCTTCTCTCCCTATTTTGTACCAACTGTGAAATGAGGAATTAGACAGCAAACTGATTTACTATGCTAAGAGCCCAATTTCTATAGGAAGTCGTGGCTTTCTCTTCACTCTTTAACCCACCCCAACACACAATCTCCCAATGGGAATAGGACAGGCTGCAGAGCGTCGCCTCTCATGTGTGGTTAGGGGAGAGACTTGATGTTTAGGGATGGCCACTCTCAAAGAGAGAGAAGGCAGAGCAAGCCCATGCGCATGTCCTCTACCATACTTGCCGCTAATAGGAGTGTGAGAAAGGCCCAGATGTTCTCCCTCATGGCAGGACTTTCTGAAGAGGAAGATTTCACATTCACTAGATCTCAGGAGTGAGTGGGGGAGACATTTCCTCTGACAATTTCATTAAAATGTGGAGTCCAGGAGAACCAGAAGTAGGGTGTGTGTGTCAGTGGTGGAGGGGCCATGTACTGAGAAAGAGCAAGAAAGAGTGGCAAGGGGAGAATAAAGCAGATTTCTGGGAGCAGCTAGAACCCCCCATAACAGCATAGAAGCACCAATTCTTTTTTTAATTTTTTTTTATTTTACAATTACCAAGATATACAATTAAAAAGTTCATATTTGGGTTTTGGTCATACAGTGTTCCAGCACCCATCCCGCCACCAGTGCCCATCTCCCACCACCAACGTCCCGGTTCCCCCCCCTCCCCAGCCCTCCTCCATGGCAGGTTCTCTATTTCCTTCCCTTTCTCTCTCTTTCTTTTTCCTTCCCCCCCAGACTATGGATTACAGAACATACATTAAAGGATTGTCATGTGTATCTTTTTGCCTGTATTTAATGCTCAGTTCTAGGTTGGCATTGGTACCCTCGACAATTGTTAGCACACTGTTCCATTTTCTGTCTTACCTAGCCTCTGACTCCCACACGTTTGTGATAATTTCCACCTTTGACAAGACCTCCTGATATATGTTTCACTTGACCTTGGATATTTGTATCATAATATGTACATATATATTTATGTTATGCAGATAAATGCAGTCATTCTGTATCTGTCTCTCTCCTTCTGGCTAATTTCGCTCAACATAAACTTCTCCATGTCCATCCATTTATAGGCAAATTTTATAACTTCATTTTTCCTAACAGCTGCATAGTATTCCATTGTGTAGATGTACCAAAGCTTTTTATCCAGTCATCGATTTTCGGGCACTCTGGTTGTTTTCAGATTCTGGCTATTGTGAATAATGCTGCTATGAACATAAAAGTAGGGATGGTGTTTCCGCTGCGTATTTTTGGTTTCCCAGAGTAGATTCCCAGGAGTAGTATGGCTGGGTCAAATGGGAGTTCAATTTCTAGTCTTTGGAGGAATGTCCATATGGTTTTCCAGAAAGGCCGTACCAGCCGGCATTCCCACCAACAATGGATGAGTGTCCCCTTTTCCCCACATCCACGCAAGCACTTGTTGTTCTTGCTCTTTTGAATATGTGCCAGTCTCTGTGGTGTAAAGTGGTATCGCATTGTTGTTTTGATTTGCATCTCTTTGATGATTAGTGATGATGAGCATTTTTTCATATGTTTTTTGGCCATTCGAATTTCTTCCTTGCTGAAGTTTCTGTTCATTTCTTCTCCCCATTTTTTGATGGGGTTGTTTGTTTTCTTCTTGTAAAGTTCTACCAGTGCCTGATATATCCTGGATATTAACCCCTTATCAGATGGGTATTGGGTGAATATTCTTTCCCATTCTGTGGACTGAGAAGCACCAATTCTTGATGTCTACCTCATAGCACAAAGACATTAATTCAAGAGAGAAGTACTTGAGTGATAGTACAAGGGGTAGGGCGTTTGCCTTGCCCACGATCAACCTGGGTTCAATCCCGGGATCCCATATGGTCTCCCAAGCACCACCAGAAGTAATTCTTGAGTGCAGAGCCAGGAGTAACCCCTAACCTGAGTATGAACCAAAAGGCAAAAAAAAAAGAAAAAAGAAAGAAAGGAAGGAAGGAAGGAAGGAAGGAAGGAAGGAAGGAAGGAAGGAAGGAAGGAAGGAAGGAAGGAAGGAAGGAAGGAAGGAAGGAAGGAAGGAAGGAAGGAAGGAAGGAAGGAAGGAAGGAAGGAAGGAAGGAAGGAAGGAAGGAAGGAAGGAAGGAAGACACCTACCTATGTTCATTGCAATGCTCAGTCACTATCACTATCACTATCTTCCCGTTAATCATCTATTTGCTAGAGCGGGCACCAGTAATATCTCCATATGTCCCATCTCATGCTAGTAGAACCCAAAGGCATCCGCTTGCTCCAGGAACATAGAGAGCCTCAAACCATTATATTAGGTCATGGGAATGACCTAATATAAATGTTACTGGTATTTGGCATATCAAATACTACACGAGCAGCTTGCCAGGCTTGCTGTGTGGGTGGCATACTGTTGTAGTCACCTCTAAATAAAGCATTTATAGATGAAGCCGCGCGGCTGGCTGAGGGCTGTGATAGTCTGGTCTGCTGGGTGGAGTTGTGACGAGAGGGAAGTCCGAATGTGGAAAATGGCGGGCCCCATGCAGTAGTGGAGGGTGGTCTGGCTTGTTGTGAGGCTCTGCTGAGGTGGCAGGCCAGGGCTAGAACCCGCCATGCCTCCCGGGCGCCTCACGAGCAGCTGGGCACAGGGAGAGCAAGTAGCAGCTCTGCCCCTTGTCTGAGAGTCTCTGGTTCAGCATACCTGGGCCAGATTGAAAAGAAACTGCTGCAGGGTGGGTGTGGATGATCCGAGCCAAGATAAGGAAATAACCTAAATGCCCAACTACGGATGAGTGGAGCAAGAAGTCCAGGTATATTTACACAACAGAACACTATGCAGCTGCAAGAAAGAATCAAGTTACGTAGTTTACTGCTATGTGGATGAAACTGAAGCATCATGGGTGAAGTCAGTCAGGAGAAGGATAATCTCTCATAGCAGGATAAAAAGAAACATAGTAAGGGAGTAACAAGAGGTCAAAGGCAGCAGAACAGGAGAGTTGGTCCATAGAACTGAATGTTTGTGTGTCTTGTGTGTGTGTCTGTGTGTGTCTGTGTGTGTGTGTGTCTGTGTCTGTGTGTCTGTCTTATGGGGTTGGTGGGAGGTGAAAGGGACTACTAGGATATTGGCGGAAGGGAAACAACAGCACTCAGACAGCAGCTGTGGTATTGGATCAGTGCATGGGTCAAACTATCATTAACAGTATTATAGATCACAGCACCGCAATAAAAGTGAAATAGATTAAATAAAAATCCTCATAGCCTGATTGGAATAGTCAGGTGGAGTTCCTCCTGGTCCTGACTCCGAGCCACTGTCTAATTCTGAAGACATCGTCATTGGGTGGTCACTTTGTCCTTTGACGAGCAGGTCAGCAGAGGGCTCAGAGCCCCTCTCAGCCTGTGCAAGTGTTGGAGCAGGTAGGGGTTCATTTTAGAACCCTAGTAATATGGAAACTTGACCACAAGGCAGGGTCGAGGAGATAGAAGTCATCTAGGGACTGACCGGAATGGGGTCACACCTCAGAGACCTATGTCGGGTGCAGTAGAAAGGGCATCAGGGGCTCTGAGCTCTGGGCAGTGCATTCAGCCCTGCTCTTGTCTGCCCGCCACAGGCCTCTTAAGGTCTATCTTAATTCAGGGCAGTACCCCCTTTTAGGCTTCTCTGGACACACCTTTGTGGTTGCACACGGACAAGCTTTCTAGGTATGTCCACAACTGTCAACCATCTAAGTCCCACGCAATGGGTCATCTGTCACCTAATCACCATAAAGCCGCAGTCTAGTCAATCCCGCTGGAGGACCCAGTGTCAGTCACAAAGCACATGGCTACGCTGCTTTGTGCTCTCCAGAGTTCCTAAGCTTGAAGAAACTTGCTCGTGTCTTCCATGAGACCTTGCTGGACATCCATGTGACCGAGGTTACACCAGAGGCAGAGGCTGAAGGTGGCTGAAGAACAGAAAGTGCTATTGGGAAGCCAGGAGCGTGGCCATGAGGGGCCGATCCAAGAGCAGCTGTGAGGCCCTGAGCACTCAACAGAGGCGAGACACATCTTGTAATGCTGCACATCGCAGGGGTTGTGTGTTCAGCAGCCCAGGTTTCCGAGCGGAAGGAGCTGAGCTGCTGTGGCTCTGCGATTCTGCTGTGCCAAGCAAGGCCTGAAGAAGAACAGATGTGGGGTCAAGACCTTAGAGCCATGCATCTCCTTCCTGGCTCTTCCACAGAGTCACCTGGGAGCTTTAGAGGCGTATGAATGCCCATCTCTAGAGACAATGGCTTAATTTGCCCAGGGCGGAAAGTAGGTTTCTCTTGCCTATAAAGCTCCCCAGGCGATTAGAATGTACAGTCAGGGCTGGTAACCACCGTCTCTTCCCACCTGTGGGCCCACTGCGCCGCCAGCAGCTCTAGCTGTTAGTCAGATGCGTCCCTCTGTGGGCCAATCCCAGAACAAATGAATCAGTGCCCAGCCAGTTCTGTTCGAACACAACCTCTGGGATTTTCTGGTGTACCAGCTTGAAGGCTGTGTCAGAGACTTCAGGATTCTTCCCCCAGACTTCCAGGTTCTTCTGAATCTGGGAACTGAAACAAAATTATCAGCGAGATTTGTAAGGGGAAAGGGACCAAATCTAATAACGTAAATATGGAGAATTTAAAGGGCTGTGGAGTCTAAGCGAAATAGGAGAAATGGGTTAGTTTCAGGGGCAGGCATGCTCTGGAGAGGAGAGGCGATCACGCCCAAATAAAGGGGTGTGGTGACCATAGCGAAGAGACAAGGGGATGCCCTGTGGAGCTCGTTGACCATCAGTATGGCGGGTGCTAGACCCTGACCCCCACATTGTAGACCGTTGCGGCTCTCACTTTCCTGCTGCAGAGACCTCATTGTTTCTCTGACTTCCTCTGTGAGTCAGGGCAAAGAGTGACTCCTCCAGAGACTTTATTTCCATGTGCAGGAAGGGGGTGGCTGTCCCAGGCAGGGGCAGAGGTGGGCACTGCCTTTCCTGAGTACTGGTGTCCATCTCCTCCGCCCTGCCTGCGTGACTTCGTCACTTCCTGTAGAGATTACCTCGTCTGCTTCAGATGACCCCGCCACTACTATATGCATATCTTTGCACTTCTCTGTGCTTTCCAGAAGGTTGATGGTGCTAAGGGACAGTCAGCTGTCACCTATGTCTTTTGCTTTTTTTTTTTAACCTTGAGGTGTTGCAGTTGTGGCTGCAGTGCCCAGCTGCGTCGGCAGGTGGCAGATAGGAGACAGGTTTGCCTAAACCCAGGTCTCTGCCCTGTGGGCCCTGGATGGTTGATGGTCTGACATAGAAAAAAGACTGGGCCCCCTGGGATGAACTCAGAACCACGTCAGAGCCTGGCAAGCTACCCGTGGTGTATTTGATATGCCAAAAGCAGTAACAGTAATGAACCCCATTCCCAATGAATGGAGACGTTACTGGCGCCTGCTCAAGCAAATCGATGAACAATGGGAAGACAAATGACAAGTGATCCAGGCGGCTCAGTAGGCCATGGTGCGCCTATTGTGTCCTGTGTGCGTGACACCATAACTTGGGGAAGCTTCCAAGCTGTCTTTTGGTTTCCCTCCCTAGACCATGAACCCTTATGAGAGAATCCTTTGCAGGGTCTCTTCACAGGCTTCCGGCTCTGAGTGGGCTTCGAGTAGCTGCTGAGGAGCACCCCCAGGGTGGTGGGGAGGAGCCCGAAGCTGTCAGGACTCAGCTGCGCATCCCCTCCAGGCTGCGTTCCCAGCTCCTCTGTCTAGAAACTCGCTTCGTGTCCTGCTAATGCTCCCGCAAGTGAAGGAGCGCTAAGCACCCTAGGCTGGGGCTGGAGAGGGTCTCCATGGGCGGGAGCACGTTCTGTACCAGGAACCTGGGGCTCCATTCCCAGCATCGAAGGGAGCCCTGATCTTTGCTCCTCGGAGCAGCCCTAAGCTTAGAGTAGAGCCCCTAAGCACCATGGACATGACCCTAAGACAGAGCAAACAGAAGCATCACGGCCAAGTCTGGGGGAGTAGGAACAGCCTCTCCCCAAAAGCACGACTGCTCATGTTGCCATAGTGTGACACTTAGGTTTTCCAGGAACACACTTAGCATGAGGGAAAATGGAAAGCTACCTAGCCCCATGAATTGTCTTGGCTCTTGAAACACTGAATTGTTTTCCAATTGAACCAGAACACCAGCAACATTCTGCTTTTTTTGCCTATTAATGGCAAAATCCAGCCCATTTTGGAAAGCGCAGTGCAAAATGTCTTCTGAGGGATTTATAGGACTAAAATTGTTCTGTGACTTTAAGCATAGCTTATTTTCCCCCTATTTAAACAAAGTTTATAAGGGAAAGGGGGGAAAAAAGGAGTGTGCTTGGAATAACAGGAAAAAAATAAAATTTGTTTACAAATGTGCTTTTATATAGCACTGTATCCTGTTTGTTAATGCATTAATGTCACCTTGTAATAAATTAAAGAAGCCATTCAAGGAAAGGGGAACATATGCATGGCCAGGAGGGAAAGTAGATTCCATGCCCAACAGGAGCGCCGCACACCGGAGAGGCAAGGGTGCGCTACCCCAGGAAGGTTCCCTAAGACAGGCTTGGTTTAGCAAAGCCTTTGCTGTAGCTACAGCGCCATCTTGTGTTTCTATGCGGCATTGGCTATAAGGAGTGGCAAGGCGCTGGTTTACTGTGCACTGATAATTCAGCTCTGCTAAATATGTCCTGGACCAAAAGCTTTGTCACGGAGCTTTGTCTGTGTTGGTCGGACCCTGCAGAGGAGGGGAATATGCAAAAGGAAAGAACCGGTAAAGAGGATGCGGGTTTAAGAACCAACAAGGACTTGAGCCCTGGCAAATCTCAAAAGCCGTAGGGAGAGCATGTCCAGCCATCCACAGCCTCTACAACCAATTTACAGGCCAGGAGAAACAGCCCTTCAGCCTGTTCTATGAGACAAGAAAAGACGAATAGCTGTGAGACTTCTCAGAATTTTTAGCAGTTCTCACAGCCTGAAGTCTGACTACCTTTGGGGAAACCCAGCAGAAATGCATCTAGTCTCGACATGTTTTAATGTTTCTGTCAGGCACTTTAGGTCAATGCCTGTGCTCTGCCATGAATAACTGCGGACTCCTTCCTGCCTGGCATTATCTAGCCCTCAGGCAGACGTGCCAACATGCTCTGTGGCCTTTGGATCTGATATATTTTGGTTTGACTGATAGCTGACTTGCTAATTATGACTGCCACGTAACCTGAAAAAGGCATAATAAAAAATTTACAGGGCGGAGCCCGGGGCGTTGCCTCAGCCGGCCCCCGGCCCCGCCTCCCCGCCCCCGGCCTAGGCGAGCCGGAAAACCCTGTGTCCCAAAACAAAAAATAAAATCTGTATACAGTCATTCAAAAGAAATAGTAAAGTGACTTCCTCAGCCTATCGGAATAAGCTGGAGACCTTTATCAGAGAATATGAAACATAGGTCGAAATCTACAATATCTCTGTAAGACGGAAAGATGCTGTGGTAATTTTACTTCTCACTAATTTTTAAAATTCTATTTTGGATATAGGTGCTCAGAAACAAAAGTAGCTAAATACATTAAAAGGGGGTTGTAATTTGGGGTTATCTAAATGCACCTACAGATTTCTTGATTTCTATGATACAAATTATCATTGCTTGAAAGCTATGGGTCTTTTGGTTTTTTGGTTTTGTTTTTTTTTTTGTTTTGCTTTTTGGGTCACACCCAGCAATGCTCAAGGATTATTGCTGGCTCTGCACTCAGGGATTACTCCTGACAGTACTCAGGGTACCTCAAGGGATGCCGGAGATCTAACCCAGGTCTGTGCAAGGAAAACACTCAAGGTAAGCACGTTGTGCTATCACTCGACCCCAAAAGCTATGTTTTTAATCTGACCCTTTAAAAGCAATACATGTTCAGGACTAGAGACATAGTACAGTGGCTAGTGTGCTTGCCTTGCACACATGCGCCAACCCAGGTTCAATCCTGACACCACATATGATCTCCAGAGCATGGCCAGATGTGACCCAAAAACAAACGAGAGTCAGTATATGTTCATTACATGTAGAAAATCATAAGTATAAAGTAACATGATTACTCATATTCCTAGCTTGAATTTTGTATTGTGTTGCTTTCAGTTTTTATTTGTCTGCTGCAGTATTCCAAACATGGATTATAGTAACACACATAGTTTCAGTTTCCCCACAAACATAATAACTGAATATCCATAGCACCAAATTATTTATCACTAGATCACTAGGCATCCCGTTGTTCATCCATTTCCTCGAGCGGGCGCCAGTAACATTTCCATTTGACCCTATCATGTGCCAGTGTAGCCCAATGGCATCTGCTTGCTTCAGGAATACAAAGAGCCTCAAACCATTCATTCAGGATCTTGACAAAGAAATCTGACCATCTTGTAAGTGGGAGGCCACATGATCTTTTGACGTCCTGTGGGATCCAGTCGGTAACGGCTCTAGTCCAGCGGTCGTCTCCAAATCTCATTACATGTCCAGCCCATCTGATTTTCGATGCCTTAGCAAATGAGACAGCGTTCCTGACTCTGGAACAGTGACGGAGGTCAGAACTCCGGATTCCTTCTTATTTATAAATATTTTAATAATAATTCAACAAGTCTACGAAAGACAAACTTGGATGCACAAATATACATTGACATTGTTATTAAAATGCCATAAAGGAAACAAATATACAGGTAATTGTTTCTTGTGTCATTATAAAGTAAGACCAACAGGAGATTGGGCCAAAAGAATTGTCTAGATGACAATGGCTCTCTCAGAATCAGGATACGAAGCCTTGCACCAAAGGCTTTGTATTAATGGTATTAACCATTTCACAGGCCTCCATAAATACATCATTTCTAGAGGGATCTGCCATTGACCCTCCTCGAATTATATGTGAGAGTTGCTGAAGCGATAATACAGTGGGCAGGGCAGTTGCCTTGTGCACAGACAACTATGTTAGATCCGCAGAACCCTACATGGTCCCCCCAAGCCTGCCTGGGCTAATCCCTGAGCACACAGCCAGGAGTCGATGCTGAGCACGACCAGCCCGGCCTCCCACCACCTCACCATCTCACCAAAACCCAACCAAACCGAAGACACATGTAAGAATATGTTTCTTATCCCTGTCCTTTGCATTCATTACACGCTACTGGGAAAGGACTTTGGCTCCCTGAGCTGGTATAGCATCATCTTGTCCATCCTGTCCTTGGGGAAGAAAACAAAGTCTCTAGCAGGATCAGAATCTGTTCTGAACCTGGATTTCCAGACGCTTGCTAAAAGTATTCACTCCATCCCCACCATACTCACAAGTGGGTAGTTTCCAACTTTAGTACTGTACAAACACCTGCTCTCTTTGCTGCATAAGTCAGCTACTTCCATTAACTTCCCAAGCTGGTATAAGTTCAATTTCCCCAACTTCACCCACTAAACCATAAGCTCTTTAGATCTGGAGCTCCATAAAATATCCCCATTGAGCCCTCCTCTGGCCGTCTGGTATAATTTCCCTTCCCGTTCAGCAATTCGTTCTTCCCCTAGTGGTCAGCAAGGCCCAGGGTCATGTCAGAGCATTCCCACCCCCATTTGCCAATGATGGGGCCCTATTCATTTCCTTAGGTTAACCACAAATGGAATTTTGTCACTTTTTAAAGTGCGGTGTTCTTGGAAGGATAATGTACTAGACTGCTATATATCATAATTACTTTAATATGGGATAATTAATCAGATCTTGAGCTCCTCTTCCTTTCCTGCCTCCCTACCATGAAAAGTTTGGAGCTGGAGGGACAGCACAGGGGCAGAGCACTTGCCTTGCAAGTGGCCTACCCAGGTCTCGTCCCCAGCAACGTGTGATTCCCAAGCTCTGCCAGGAACAATCCTGGAGAAAGAATCAGGAGCAAGGCCTAAGTGCAGAGTTCTAAGCATCGCTGAGAGTGGCCCAAAAAACAAAATCTGGGGCCAGAGCGATAGCCCAGCAGGCAGGGCGTTTGCCTTTTGCACGCGGCCGGCATGTGCCAGCCTGGGTTCGATCCCCAGCATCCCATATGGTCCCCAACAGCACCTCCTGATGTATGTTTCACTTGACCTTGGATAGAGGCAAAAGGATACACTGGGGAGGAGGGGGGGGGGGGGGGGGGGGGGGGGGGGGGGGGGCGGGGCGGGTGGGTGCTGTATTACCAGGTGTGACCCAAAAAAGAGAAAAAAAAATCTCAGATGATTTGGGAGCCTGGGCTCAGTGAACTGGAGTGTGTTCGCATGTAGAGGATCTGGGCTGAACCCCGGCATCTCAGGAATCTGCCAGAATTGACACCTCAAATAATGAACCAGGAACAGCCCCCAAACACAATTGTTTTATTTATGGCTCGAAACAAACCAAAATTTTATTTTAAAAGTATACCGAAGTGTCAGAAGGTAAAAAACAGTACTGAATGATTTCATCCAAATATAAGGATATAATTTGCAAAAAAATGGGGAGGGGGTGGAATAAAAGAAAAGAGAAACATGAGGATCTATTTTGCATGGAGCATATCAGACAAAAAAGACAAGACTAAATAAAAAAAATAAGCTGACAATAGAAATAAGGATACGTGAGGAGCCGAGGATAAAAGGCAGGAGAAAGAGCTGAGGAGTATGAAAAGGAAGTGGCTTTATTTGTATAAGTAAATAATAGATGTTCACTAGCTCAGTATCAAAGAGGAGGAAAGAGATTATAAGTGTGTGAGGTGGCATTTATTTTCATTGTTTCCAGTTATCTTTAAATTTCTGCTTAAGTTTTTTCACCAGTCTGGTGGCTGTTAAGAACCATATGGTTTACTCTCCACTGGCTTGATTTTTTTTTCTAGTTTTGCCTATCTGGTTTCCTCCTAATTCAGATACTGTGTCCTTCTAACTGGAAACCCTCCCTTTAAATTCTGATAAACTTTGAATTATTTGTCTGATTAGTTTCTCATCTACATTTTCTGTTATGTCTTTTTAATCCCTAATATGTTCTTAGGAATATATACTATTTTTTGACACTCTGCAATAATGATTTGATTTTTCTTATTTTTTTCTCGTAATATAACGTTTGTTGTACTCCATTCTGGAAGATATTTTATAATCCACCTGATTCATTTGCTATTTTAGCAATCAGAGTTTTACTATTTCTTAGTGAAATAAATAAAAACTAACTGCTTTTGTCTCATAGAATTATAAAAATACAAATATAAATTTTAGAATAATTTTCCCTTCCTGTATTGCCATTGTCTTCTGAGATTTTTTTTAAAAAATTTAATTGTCTTTATGCTGGGCGAATTTCTGGCAAATTATTGGTGACCCTTTATTTCCTTCTTTGAATATGTAGCATTAAATAAAAGTTTATTAAAAGTGGTGCATGTGTTTATCTGGAAATCGGGGGTATTAATTTTAATTCATGGACTTCCTTGTGCAGTGAGTTCACTTGATCACTTGATCACTTGAATCCGTTATTCATCGATTTGCTCGAGCAGGTGCCAGTAACATTTCCATTGGACCCTATCACGTGCCAATGTAGCCCGATGGCATCTGATTGATTCAGGAATATGAAGAGCCTCAAACCGTTCCTTCAGGGTCTTGACAAGGAAGTCTGACCATCTTGTAGGTGGACAGCCATGTGATCTTTTGACATCCTGTGGGATCCAGTTGGTAACAGCCCTAGTCCAGTGGTCATCTCCAAATCCATTACATGTCCAGCCCATCTGATTTTGAGTTAGGTTAACTTTTTCATTTGAGCGACCCTAAGTCACTCATATGAAAATGCAGCCAGAAAGTAGATGACTCGAGACCACCAGAGGCCTAAGGAACCCCAAGCAGAAGGATAATGGAAGAAGAAAAACCCTGATAGTTCCAGTTCAAAGCAATGGAAAACCTGTTAAAATTGAAATTTATTATCTGGTCTACGGCAACTACTGCCTAATTGACCTGCCTGTTGAGTCTGATCAATTTACCTTGTAGTAACCATTGATCTTAACAAAATGTGTCATAGAGTGAGAAGGAAAAAACGATTAAATGGCTCTGTTTTCCTGCTAGTTTTGTGTACAGCAATCACAACTGTTAGCTAATGCCTTGAAATTACTACTCCGTTGACAAAATAGTTCACTTTAAAAAGTCTAACTCCCAAGGAATGGTGTTTTGTGCTTCTTTAAGTAAATATGGATTTTTTTTAAACTTCTAGAAACTGAGAATACGATTTAAATAGTTTGACATGTGATCCCAGGGTAGAATGTTAGTTCAGCATAGCGAAGCAATTGATGTCAGAATATGGGATTCTTTCTAAAGAAGGAAAATACTCAGCTTTCTTTGGGCTTCAGTAAATCTTCAGTAGGCACCAAAATTAGCTCAGAAGCAACTTTTCTCATGTATAGTGAAAAGTAAAAAGCCAGAATAAAATCAGTAAACCTGAACAGCAGCAAGTACAAGTCCAAATGAAGTAATTCATACAGTAAGCAATTTGCTGTCATTTTTAAATGTGACATGGGAATCTTCCCAGTATCTTTCTCTCATCAAGATAAGTAAGTTTTCTGCCCCATTGGCTACTAGGCTAATTTCCAGCTTCTTTATATATTAGGAGTAAATTTAGAAACTATAATAGGATTAAAAACAAGATATGGTGGTGCTTACTCACACACTTTCATCTTAAACAATTTAATTTGTGAAACTGCTACCTAAACTAAAATGAACAAGATTGTTTTAATTTTCAAATTACATGTTTCTAAAGCATACAACTCGCTTCTAGGTCAAGAAAACCATCTTGCTGAGTCTCAACTAACCATCTGTGACTGTGAAAAATGAAACTTTTAAATTGAGATCTCCCTCCACCCCCCCTACACCCCCACCGGCCCTGCTAAATGATGCAATTCTTTGTTCAGAATTACCCCAGATTGTATTTGTACTGGAAAATATAATGCACTCCTTTCATTCCAGGATGATTATGAATTTCAAAATATATAGGAAACCAATATAAATAAGAATGATCTTTTCATGAAATCAATTAAGATGTGTAAGAGAAGGGAGAGTGAGAGAGAGAGTGAGAGAGGAGGGGGCAGAGAGCCTTCCATAGAGGCAGGCTAGAGGAAGGGGTAGGGAAAATATAGGAACATTGGTGGTGGGAAATGGCTGGTAGAGGGATGGGTGCTAGAACACTGTATGACTGAAACCTAATCATAAACAGTTTTGTAATTTTATATGTAACAGTGGTATAATAAAATAAATTTTTAAAAAGTAAAATAAAATAAAAAAAGTAGTAAACAACTTCTTCTATATTGCGTTTTTTCTAACATTATTTTCTTTCATTGAAAACTAGAATCTCATTAGTTCTAGAAAAACTACTAATGGGGGCACTAGAAAATAAACCCACCCACCCCCCCCCCCGCCCCCCCCCGCTACCCCCCCTTTCCCCCCCCCTCTTGCATAGCTTTTGCTGTTGGGGGGAAGGAAAACCATGTGCTCATTGTTAAGTAAATGTAAATAGTACAGGAAAGAAGAAAGTCCAGTTGTACTTCCATAATTGTGCCTTTATAATTGCATCACCTATAAAGAGCTACTATTAGCATTTTCTGTGCATACGTCCAATATTTTTACTGTGGGTGCTTGTCCACTCCATACCACATTGACACTCCATCCCACACATTAAAATTTGAGATCAAGGGCTGGAGAGATAGTGCAGCAGGTAAGGGGCTTCCCTTGCACGTGACTGACATGGGTTCATCCCTGGCACCCCATATAGTTTCCCTGAGTCCTCTAGGAGCCATTTCTGACACAGAGCCAAGAGAAAATCCTGAGTATTGCTGATTGTGACCCAAAACACCCCTCCCCCCAAATTTGAGATCATATCATTTTTTTTCAATCTATAAACAAGTAGTTTCTATAAGTAAAAGTATTGCCTGCATCTCTGGTGATTTTTTAATTGTTTTATTATACCACCGTGAGATATGCAATTACAGAGATGTCCATGTTTGGGGTCAGTCATACAGTGTTCCAGCACCCAGCCCTCCACCAGTGCCCGTTTTCCACCACCAATGTCCCCTGATTCCTCCCTCGTCCAGCCTGCATCTATGACAGGCACTTTCCCTTCTCTCTCTCTCTCTCTCTCTCTCTCGCTTCGCTCGCTCACTCTCTCACTCCATCTCTGTCTCTCTCTCCCCTCTCTCTACCTTCTCTTACACGTTGTGCATTGCAATACATACATTTAGAGGTTATCATGTATATCGCTTTGCCTACATTCAATGCTCAATTCTAGGCTGGTATTATCATTTCCAATTACTAGTACACTGTTTCTTTCTCTGTCTTACCTAACATCTGACTCCCACATATTTGCAGTAGGTTATACCCACTGATAAGACCTCCTGATCCATGTTTTGTCTGGCCTTGGATATTGATATCATGCTATTTTTTTATATCCTGCAAATAAATGCAGTCATTCTATATCTGTCCTTTTCCCTCTGGCTAATTTCACACAGCATGATCCTCTCCATGTCCATCCATTTATAGGCAAATTTCATAACTTAATTTTTAATAAAAGCTGCATAGTATTCCATTGTGTAGATGTACCACAGTTTCTTTAGCCAGTTTCTTTAGTTTCTTTCTTCTGTTCTTGAGCACTTAGGTTGTTTCCAGATTCTGGCTATTGTGAATAGTGCTGCTATGACATAGAAGTGTAGATGGTATTTCTGCTGTGTGTTTTTGGCCTCCCATGGTATATTCCCAGGAGTGCTATTGCTGGGTCAAAGAGGAGCTCAATTTCTAGTCTTTTGGCCATGTCAAATGGGAGCTCAATTTCTAGTTTTTGGAGGAGTGTCCATATTGTTTTCCCAAAAGGCTGTACCAGTCAACATACCCACCAACAATGGATGACAGTTCATTTCTCCCCTCATCCACACCTGGTGATTTTTTTTCTAAGAATAAATTTATAGATGTAGAATTTTTGAGGTGTTGCAGGTGTGGCTGTGGTGCCCAGCGGCTTCAGCAAGTGGCAGACAGGAGACAGGCTTGTCTACACCCAGGGCTCTGCCCCATGGTCCCTGGATGGTTGATGGTCTGACATAAAAAGACTGGGCCCCTGGGATAAAACCCAGAGCCACGCTAGAGCCTGGCAAGCTACCTGTAGTGTATTCGATATGCCAAAAACAGCAACAATAATGGACCCTCATTCCCAATGAATGGAGATGTTACTAGCACCTGCTCAAGCAAATCGATGAACAACGGAAGACAAGTGACAAGTAACAAGAATAGTTGTATCTGAGAGTATGTTACATTAAAGATTCTAGAACTTTTCTGGGAAGTATTAGGGTTGCAACAACTTGAGATGAAGGAAAAACTATTTCATGCATGTTCTCTGCCCTGGACATGCACAGCCTCCCCTCCCAAATCAAGAACCCAGCTCTGATTTGTCACAAACTATTTTGTTACAATTGATGAACTGACACACAAAAGCCCATAATCTATATCACCCAGCACTCAGTGTTGTGTATTTGATGGGTTAAACAAATAATAATGACATGTATACAGCTTGACACCATCATACAGTGTCACTCCCGAAAAGCACTTTTAAAAGGCAATTTATGTATTATCTGAGTAGACTATATCCCTGAATTCTGAGAACACTAAAAACTACTATAAGAAAAAAATTCTTGTCAATTTGATAGCTGAATAATGACACCTTGTTTTATATTCTCAAGGATCTTAACGGGTCATGTAATCATTGATTATTTAAGTTCTATGTTTGTGTCCTCTGCTATTTTAAAGTCAAAATTATCTTTTTTTATTCATTTAAAATATATAGTTTTTTATATTTTTTTCATATATTTTCCTTTCCCGTTGAATCTCAAAACTGGTCTTGATGGTCGTCGGAGGAGGAATAGGAACTCTGAAACTGGCCTCACAGGGTTCCCAGCTGGCCATGTAGGACATGGGCTTGTTTCCTATGATATTGAATAAAAAACAAAAAAATAGATAAATAACTGACTCTTTAAAATAATGAATGTAGATAGGGGTGTCTTCAAGAGCTGGAGCACATGCTTTGCATGCAGGTCTGGCTTTGCTCCTTGTACCCCAAGGTCCTGTAAGCACTATCAGGAACCATCCCACAAATGCTGAGTATGGCCCAAAATAAACAAAAAAGATACATATTATTTTTATGTGTGCTTTAATTGTCATTTTTAGTTAAAAGACGATCTTTTATTTTCATGTAGTTAAACCTATGGAAATTGTGGTTATTTAAAACTGAAAATTCTAAATGGTGGTTTTAAAATAGACTATGGATTTGGCTAAAGATATAGGTAAAGTGCTTGCCTTGCATGCAGCCGACCTGAGTTCAATACCCAGCATCACAAATGCAGTGATCCCTGAGCGCAGAATCAGAAGTAAGCCCTGAACACTGACAGTGTGACTTCAATGCAAAAATAAAATAGAAATTGCTAACCAAAAAATGCACACATTTACAATAATAATACAAACATAGAGCATTAGGATGCCATTTTTAGAAAATCTATCATGCCAGGAAAGAACATATAGCATCGTGTTCAATGGTGAATAACTGAAATCTTGTCCTTGGTCATCATCAGGAACAAGATTAGGATATCTGCTTTCGCTGTTCCTAATTTATACATACCATAAATTCCAGAAAGAGCAAAAAGGCCTAAATAAAAATAAACTGGAAAGGAAAACAATAAAATTATGTTGTTCACAGATATGACTTAAATATAGTAAACTACAGATATTCCATGGAAACTGTTAAAACTAGTGAAAGAATTCAGCAGACTAGCCAGACATAGTCAACACAAAACAACTATTGCATTTCTATACATTAACACTGAATAGTCTAAAAAGGAAATTACAAGTACATTTATAATAATACCCCCACACGTATTTTTTAAACTGGGCAATTTAAAGTATCAAATGGGCAGATAAAAATATAATACTTAGGGTCTGGGAATATGTGTTAGAAATAGGACACATCCTCACATATGAACATCCTGGTTCAACCTCAATCCCAGGTTCATAACATCCTGGGTTCAATCTCTTGCAACAGAACGATCCCTAAATTCTATGTGAGTGACTGAGTGAGTGAGTGAGTGAGTGAGTGAGAGAGAGAGAGAAAGAGAGAGATGCATCACAAATAAAGATCTTTACAAAGCACTTTATAATTAGAAGAGTATAGTTCTCCATAACCAAACCTCACATTGCAAACTGTATCGCCCTATTAGATTGAGGTCAAAATTCATATAATAAACTCAAAGAGATGGAAGAAAATTCACAGAGGTCAAAGTGATAGGAGAGAACTCAGGAAAACTACAAATTAATGAGCTCAGAAATAAAATCATTGAAGAAAAAAGTAGAAATGTAAGTTCTAATAAGAAAATAACAGAGATTGATGGTGTGAAAGCGATAAAGGTGAGCACTCTAGGGGTAACTATAGAAATATGCCCAATGAAGGACTCACTCGATGAGCTTCACAATAGCAATGTGCAACTGACTCCAGTATAAGAAGAAATAAGTGAGAAAGGGACATTTAAGAAAAATACCCCAGAGAATACTCCAACTTCACTGGGAAAGGCAACATAAGAATAATGGGCATAAAGAAAACAACAAAAACGAAATAAAAATAGAAGTAAACTGCCAGAGTCAGGGAGGGAGCTGAATGTCCAAGTCCTTTGAGCTAATAGACCAGTTTGCCATTTAAATGTGACGAGACCTTGAGCAAGACATATAGTAGTGAAACTATCAATAATTCAAGACAAAGAAAGAATATTGAAAGTGGCTAGGGGGAAGAAAAAGAACAGCTCAGTCATAACGGTGCTCCAGCAGCATGTCAGGATTCTCATCAGAAATTCTATAAGCAAAGAGAGAACAAAATAACATATTTAAATACTCAAAGATAAAAAATAAGTTCTAGGCAAGAATACTATATCCTGTGAGACGCTTTCAGACATGGGTAAAATGTAAAGACCTTCACAGACAACAAAAGCTGAAGGAATTTGCTAACATAAGATGTTGTGAGCAAGAAATGTTGAAAGGAGCTGCCTTATCTGAATTGGAAAAAAAGTCCACAAAAAATGAAGAAAAATTTTAAAAGCCAGAATAATGGTGATATAATGGCAGTAGCAAGCCTTCAAAACAATATTTGGCCTTAATATAAATGGACTGAACTGACCAATCAAGAGGCCAAGGGCGACCAAATGAATTAAGATGCAAACCTAATGATGCTATTACAAGAGATTCATTTCAGTTATAGATGCAATTACAGACTTGAGATAAAGGATGGAAGCTTGTATCCCAAGCCAATAAAATACTTTATTTTTTTACATTTATAAAGTAGAATATTTATTTATTTATTTTTAGTTTTTATTTATTTATTTTTAGTTTTTATTATACTGCCATGAGATATACATAGATGTCTATGTCTGGGTTTTGGTCATACATTGTTTCAGCACCAGTCCCTCCACCAGTGCCCATTTCCCACCACCAATGTCCCCCCATTCCCTCCAAGCCAGTAGAAAACTTTAAAAACCAGGAGCCACTATGCTTCTTTAAAAAAAATAGATTTAGAGAAGTTAGTAAGAACCAAAGATGAGAAATAGATCAGTAGAAAAAAAAGAAGATATTACAATTATTAATAAATTGAACTATTAAAATTACTGAGAAAGATAAAGTTTATATGATTCCACTTATGTGAGGACCTGCTAGAGCATTCAATTCATAGACTGAAAGTCAGAGGTGTTTGCTGGCTGATGGAGAGAGAATGTGAGTTACTCTATCATGTATAAACAGGCTTTTACAAATGAAACAATGCAGAGATGGATACTGGTAATGGTACTACAACCATGTGAATATGTTCAATACTATTGAACTATATGCTCAAAGTGACTAAGAAGCTAAGTTTTATGCTGTTTGTAATATAACCAAGGTTATAATTTTTTGAAAGCCACGGCAGAGCCTGGCAAGCTCCCCGTGGTGTATTCGATATGCCAAAAACAGTAACAATAATGATCCTCATTCCCAACGAATGGAGATGTTACTGGCGCCCGCTCGAGCAAATCAATGAACAACGGGAAGACAAATGATACAAGGGATAATTTTTGAAAAAAAATAAGGGACAATACATCTGGGGCAATATGGAAAATACTTCCAAGGTATAATTAATTCTTAAACCTGTGATCAAGGATAATCAAATTAACCTTCCCTTGGCTAATACAACTCCTGGCGGAGGTGTTGTTTCTCCTTAATATCCAGAGAGGGGACCGGAGCGATAGTCCAGCAGGTAGGGCATATGCCTTGCACGCAGCTGACCCTGGTTCGATTCCAGGCATCCCATATGGTTCCCTGAGCACTGTCAGGAGTAATTCCTGAGTGCAGAGCCAGGAGTAACTCCTGAGCATTGCCGGGTGTGACCCAAAAAGCAAATAAATAAATGAATAAATAAATGGATGAATGAATAAATGAATAAATAAATAGATGAATAGATA
The DNA here is from genome assembly GCA_021461705.1 of Cryptotis parvus. Taxonomy (NCBI): domain Eukaryota; kingdom Metazoa; phylum Chordata; class Mammalia; order Eulipotyphla; family Soricidae; genus Cryptotis; species Cryptotis parvus. The sequence goes on from JAJIBD010001707.1 coordinate 91,055, forward strand.
AATAAATGAATAAATAAATAAATAGATAAATAAATAAACGAAAGAACGAATGAATGAATAATAAACCAGCAACCAGGAACCTACTGAGTTCACAGAGCAACTGGGTGCCGAAGGCAGTGCTGAAGGCTTTGTCTCCTTCCAAAGCCCCTCTGACCCAATAGCCATCACTGTGCCAACATCAGAGCAAGCTGCACTCAGTCACTTGAGCCATGAGCCTGTTGCATATGCTCTTTGTGTGATCAATAGCTGATACCACATAGTTTCCCAAGCACTGCCAGGGTTCTTTGGAAAATCCCTGGCACCACAGGTCCTGTAGCACTGCGTCCTCAAGCTCTAGTATTGAACCACTGCTCAGCTTGGCTGAGAATTGCTAGTAGGCGCCTTGGGTCTCCTAAGTACTGTTTGGGAGACCCACCCTTTCGGGATCCACTGGGGTTCCCAAAAAGTATCAGGACAGAAGTTCTCTTATACCTCCAAGGCCACGGGAAACAGATGAAAACTCACGAGTCTGGTGCAGTTCCAAAAAAGGCTTTTAATAGTACAAAAGCTCTACCACCGAAATCCAATATATGAAAGACCTCTAGCTCTGGTCAAAACTTAGACCATACATAAGAGCCCAAGTCTCCCACCAAAGAGGATCCTACCAGAAAGGAGTCCTACTAAAGAGAGTCCTACCAGAAAGGAGTCTCACCAAAGAGAGAGGATCTCACCCGAGAGAGTCCTACCAAAGAGGAAGCATGTACCTCAAATATGTCCCCTTATATACACCAAAGTAATCCTAACTGTTGACAGGGAGGGTCCTGTCAACAAAGAACCCTAAACAGCTTCTAGACAGTAGAAGAGTGTAGAAGGGTGGTGCCACACCCTATTATGGCATAAACAAAGGATTTCACCAAGTACTAATCCCTTCTTCCGAGATTATCTCTTATGTAAAATACTGGAGGGGGCTGGTATAAAATAATACATCTTAATTTCATGGGCTTCATATAATCTAGATGGTACCCACAAGGTCCTTCTTATTTATTATCTGTACCAGAGTAATTCTGAGTATTTTGGTCTCTGTCTTCTGAAAGGGTCACACTTGCCTGTGTGAGGGCAAACTAGTATGATCCTTCTATAATCTTTCTATAGTCTCAATGTAGCCAGGGTGGTAGTCTCCTGGTAAATTCTAACTGTCCCACATGGATCCAGTGGGTATAAAGAGGAGCTGTGCCCAATCTAGATTACATAGAAGTCTTAGTAGATGTACGATAATAAGTCAGAAATTACTCATTCAGAGTCAAGGTGACTTCTGTATCTGCCACACCCTCCATCAGTGTTTACATAGAAAAGAGATCTCATTAGTATGAACCCTGGCTTAAGAACATATAAATAGATTAAGCTGTGAGTGGATAAAACAGCAAAGTTCCCAAGCTAGCTAGGCCTGTCATCCAACACCTCTGCAAATTTTGTTTTATTTAATTCAGCAGATAAGAAAATGTCTACCACTGAACCTGAATGTCTAAAACTGAATGCAGCAGTTATGTGTACCTAGGTCGAGAACTCAACATGATGAAGGACCTAAACCTGAGCTGGGCGGGAGGAAGAGAGAGTAGCATGAAACTCCTTCAACACCATCAAAGAAATAGCTAAAAGGACAGAGAACCTCTGGCTTCGGGCACATCTCTTCAACTCCACCCCTTCTCCCTGCATTAACATACACCTCAGAGACCTGGGCCCTACGAAAGCAGGATGAGAATGCTATTTGGGTCTCCCAAAGAGGAATCGAAAGAGCTATGCTCAGAATATCAAGCCTCACTAAAGTGAGAGAAGGAATCCGGAGCTCTGACCCCCATCACTGTTCCAGAGTCAGGGACGCTGTCTTGTTTGCCAAGGCATCGAAAATCAGATGGGCTGGACATGTAATGCGATTTGGAGACAATCGCTGGACTAAAGCCATTACCGACTGGATCCCACGGGATGTCAAAAGGTCATGTGGTGGCCTACCTACAAGATGGTCAGACTTCTTTGTCAAGACCCTGAACGAACGATTTGAGACTCTTCATATTCCTGAAGCAAGCAGTGCCATTGGGCTGCACTGGCACGTGATAGGGTCAAATGGAAATATTACTGACACCCGCTCGAGCAAATGGACGAATAACGGGATGTCAAGTGATCAAGTGATCAAGAAAATGTCTCTTCAATGTAACTTTCCTGTCGGTGTAACAAATTATCTACACAACAATTTAAAATAATCATACCTTGCAGACCTCATGCACACTTTACCAATTCCTGGCTCTTTCACTAAAGTGTTTTTTTTTTAATTTGAGGTTTTGTCAAAGGTGGAAATCATCACAAACGTGTAGGAGTCAGAGGCTTGGTAAGACAGAAAGCGGAACAGTGTGCTAACAATTGTTGAAAGTACTAATACCAACCTAAAACTGAGCATTAAATACAGACAAAAAAGATATACATGACAACCTTTAATGTATGTTCTGTAATCCGCAATCTGGAAGGGAAGGAAAAGAGAAAGAGAGAGAGAAGAAAGAGAAGGAAATAAAGAACCTGCCATGGAGGCGGCTGGGGGGGGGGAGGGGGAGAGAACCGGGGACATTGGTGGTGGGAGATGGGCACTGGTGGGGGGATGGGTGCTGGAACACTGTATGACCAAGACCCAAATATGAACATCTTTGTAATTGTATATTTCACAGTGGTATAATAAAATACTTATAAAAAATTTTTTTTTAGCTTTTTTGGGTCACACCCGGCAATGCTCAGGGGTTACTTCTGGCTCTGCACTCAGGAATTACTCCTGGCGGTGCTCGGGGTACCATATGGGATGTCGGGGATCAAACCCGGGCTGGCATGGGCCAGCCGAGTGCAAAGCAAACCCCCTACCCGCTGGGCTATCACTCCGACCCCCACACTAAAATGTTTTAAGTGATCGATTTTTGTTGTGCTGGATATTGAACCCATGCAAAGCTTATATTCTCTCAGGATAACCCCGAACTCCAAAATCTTTTTTAAAGCAACATGTATCTAAATTATTTTCTTTCCTCTTCTCAAATTTAATCTTACCTATTAAAACTAACTCTTTAAATGGAAAGAAATAAAGAACCTGCCAGGAGGGGGGGGGGGGGGGGGGGGGCCGGGGCGTGGGGGGGGGGGGGGCACCGGGGGGGGGTGCGGCCGCTGCCCCGGAAAGACCAAAACCCAAATATGAACTTTTTAATTGTATATCTTTGTAATTGTAAAAAAAAAAAATAAAAAAATAAAAAATAAAACTAACTCTTTAAAGAAGTTTCTTTGGGATAGTACAGTGAAATAATAAAGGGGCAATGTATATTACCTGTCTATATTACGTGCACTATCTCAGATAGAAATATCTGTGCTCACAGATTCAAATGTTCCTCTGAGTACTGCTCACAGATCCAGAAATAAACCTTGATTACAGAGCCAGGAGTAAACCCTGAGCACTGCTGGGTGTGGCCCACAAAGAAGAAATAGATAAGTAAAATAATAAAATAAAAAGCAATTTATTGTGTGTTGTTTCACTAATTTCCTTTGCATATCCAAGCATTCAGTTCAACAAACGGTTCGAGGCTCTTCGCAGTACTGAAACAACCAGATGCCATTGGGCTACACTGGCACGTGATAGGGTCAAATGGAAATAATACTGGCGCCTGCTCCAGTAAATCGATGAATAATGGATGTCAAGTGATCAAGTGATCCAACCATAATTATTTCATTTTCCTACTTCTATCAAGTGATATTATATGATACTCTCTTATTCCACTTAAAAAATTTAATCTACCTTAGAAATATTTTCCATATTGCCCCCATATGTATTGTCCCTTATTTTTTCAAAAATTATAACGTTGGTTACATTACAAACAGCATAAAATTCAGCATAAAACCAACAGAAGCCCACAGGTCGCTGGCCTGCCCTGCGTATACTACCTGCCACTGCTTCATGTTAACCACTGACTTTTGTGGGAACATGTCAAATAATACCTGTAAAATTTGAGTTAGGTGATATTTAACATGATTCTTTAATGGGCTCTGGATGGCCCACTATTTGTTGCAGCAGAAAGGAGATGTGGGGAAGTCAAAAAACAAGACAAATGAGAAGAATCTGCCTTGGAGGAGAAAAAATCCAAAAGAGGAAAGTTAAGTGTCATCTCCCAAAATTATGGCAGTGGGTGTTAGAAGACAATCCTTGTCACCAAGCGTGAAGGAGAACAAGGAGGCATGCAGTCCACCGAGAGAGGTGGTCACACCAGCTTTTGGATAAAATTAAATCCAAATGCATCTCAAGGATTTCTGTACTGGTAGAAAGTTTCCCCTGCCCCTCGAGGTGCTGCAGGTGTGGTTGTGGTGCCGGCTGCATCAGCAGGTGGCAGACAGGAGACAGGCTTGTCTGCACCCAGGGTTCTGCCCCATGGGCCCTGGATGGTTGATGGTCTGACATAGAAAAAGACTGGGCCCCCTGGGATGAACCCAGAGCCACAGCAGAGCCTGGCAAGCTACCCGTGGTGTACTCGATATGCCAAAAGCAGTAACAATAATGGACCTCAATCCCAATGAATGGAGACGTTCCTGGTGCCTGCTCGGCACCGAGCAAATCGATGAACAACGGGAACACAAGTGACAAGTGACAAGGATGTTTTCCCTGGATACCTGAACCGGGAGAAAGTTTCACCCCCCAAACATTTTCCTTCCCTTCCCAGCCTTTCCTGAGTCCGTGACATCTCTGCCTGCTTGGCTGCTTAATTATGAGCTAAAGCCAGAATCCCTGGTGCCCGCCTCTTGCTGGCCCTGCAACCTCACCTGCCCAAGCAGCGGCAGCTTCATGCCTGCACAGCCCACCCAGACCGTGTAGATTCATCCTGCTTGGCCACACCCCTCCCCTGCCCCACTTCCCTGGTGGCGGCCCTACTTCCCTTTGGTTCTACCTGCTGCACCCCGCAGAATCTTTAAAAACAATCTTAAGGGGAAAAAAAAGACTGGTCACACCCAGGATTTCCCATTTGCATAGAATGCCTCACAGCCTCCTCCCGGTTCACAAAGCCCTCTGGGCTGCCCACCCACTTCTTGCTTCCCTCTGTGTGGGCGCTGCTCCCCATGCTTCAGAAGCCCCCCAGCCCAGCCTGGCTCGGGACCTCCACACCCCACCTCTTCTGCTGTAAGTGGAATGCCATCCTGCCTTGCTATGTGCTGGTAATACTGACCATAACATTCCTTTTCTCCTTAGTGTTGACACTGGTCTTCCTCACCTTTGTAAGAATATAAGATAAGAAAAGACATTGTGTTTGACTTTTTCAGTAAGAAAGAAGGCAGCAGTACAATTTATAGAAACGCATTTTTTCTTTTTCTTTTTGAGATCACACCCAGCAATGCTCAGGGTTTGCTCCAGCACTCAGGAATTAGTCCTGTAGGTGCTGGGGACCATATCAGATGCCAGGGATCTGACCTGGGTTGGCCGCTTATGAGGCAAATGCCCTACCCCTTATCCTATCACTCTGGCCCCTCAATGCATATAATTTTTAAAGGCTGTCAAAGTGGGTCACTGATGTGTGTAAGAGTCAATATAAGGAGAAAGGTTTCTAGGGCTCTTGCTGGAAGTGGAAGCTGGGTAAGGAGGGAACGAGAGGCTGACGGGCCCGGGGCAAGGTGAGCCTATGGCTTACTGGTACCCACCGACAGGTTATGGTAAGGATTCGTTAGAACCTCTTCCAGAACATCAGTTGGGATGTCTTTGGGGAGTCCATACACTCCCACTGGAGAAGCTTTTATTATCAAGCTCTATGTGCTGAGCACAGTGTCTTGGCTTTGGGAACATGAGCTGTGGCCCCACCACCGAGCTAGATGAAAGGCTAAGACGGGCTAGAGCCCATGCCAGACAAGCAGCTGAACCAACCATGATCAAGGCTAGTGCTAAAGCAGAAATCGGAATAGCAGTTCCCTAGACAGGAAAAGACTTGGTTTAGGGTCTGGTGCTGTCAGTACCTCCACAAGTCTACACCACAACTGCTTGATCCTCTCTGTAAATTGTCGGGAGTGCGAGTATGCATGCAGACACCTGGGTTCACTGCACGCTTCCTGACTCTGATTTCCGTCCATAGCTGAGGGTCCTCATGTCTGTCTTCATTGAAAGAGCGCTGGGGGGACAGGAACAATATACCAGTGGGGAGGGCTCTTGGCTTGCACACAGCCAACTCAGATTTGGCTCCCTACACCCATAGGGATCCCTAAGCACTACCAGGAGTGATTTCTGAATGCAGAGCCAGGAGTAACTCTTGAGCAATGCAGGGTGTGTTCCCTCTTCCCCCACAACCCCCCAAAAAAGCACTGGCACCTATTTCAGAGATGCTTGGCTGCTGGCATTAAAGTGAGGTCGCTTCTTAGGCCAGAGACTATTCAGTAGGAAGAACACTGGCCTTGCACATGGCCCACCTAGGTTCGAACTCACATCCCCTTAGCCCAGCCAGGAGTGATCCCTGAACACTGCTAGGTGTATCCCCCAAATAGACTAGCATAAAAATGAGATCGTTTGTCTGAGACATTAGCAATTTCATTACTCCCAGATCCTTCTGAGTCAAAGGCGATGTAAACATTAACATTTGGGAGGGACGGAGCTCTGGTCGGTGTTAGCCAAGTGGAGGTAGAACTTAGTAACCCTGCCCCACACACACACACACACACACACACACACACACACACACACACACACACACACACACACACACACACACACACATCAGCCAGGAGCATTTGTTGGCCTCTGTCTCAGAGCTCACCTTTCAGGTGGTCTCCTGGAGGGAGGAAAGCAGTGACCAATTTTCGCCTTTTCTTGGCAGCTGGGCCTCCTGGCGGACCTTGGGCCCAAAGCAGGAAGCCTCACCCTTTCCCGCTTGGCTGAAGCTCGGTGTCTGTTTACACTGACGTCAAGCTGGGCGCTTTCTGCCTGGCCTTCTCCTTTCTCCAGGGGAATTACAGCCTCCTTGTTGCTGAGCCCAGCAGATAAGGGCTGGCTCTGTCTCACCAGCACTTCCTGCCTCTTTCCTGGCTCACTGTGGACACTTGGCCTGCTCAGACCTGCTTCTGCCCGCCCCACCAGGGCCTCCTGGGGACACTGGCCCCGGGCCCCGCTGGCCGCCTCACCCACCCCACATACAACTGCGCTGGAGGAGAGTAAGTGTGTTCTTGTGTGTGTATGCTGTTTCAATGTGTTATTATCCACGATGCACATGATTCTACATTATTTGAAATCTTTCACATAATTCCACCTTATCTAGAATCTTCCTTGGAAATTCCAGCTTTGAACCTTGTTTTCCATTATCTGTCCCTTTCTTGAGGAATCAGTTGGACAGGTGTCTAAGTTGTGATGGCATGGAAAGAACACAGGTTCGTTTTGAACCCAGGCCCGGCTGTGTGAGTCAAAGTGATGATGCATGAGGTCTGTCCCCTGAGTCCTCCTTGCCACATGCTTAGGCCTCTTCTCCCAGGAGGGACACCATGATGCACGGAGATGAGGGACGGCAAGTGAGCGGCACCTGGCATGAAGAGGCTGCCTGCTGCTGACCATCACTGTCCAGTTAGCTCTGAGTATCCAACTGCTGTTGATGTCTGCCTAGGATTTTAGCCAGGGTGTCTTCTAACCTGTGAGGAAAAGGGTCTGTTTTCCTGATAAGAGATGGAATGCTTCTTTTATCTTTTTTTTTTTTTTTTTTTTAAAAAATTCTACACTTAGTTTTTATTTTCTTTCCTATGTGGATGTTCTATAAAAAAATTCCAGAGAAAACCCTAAAGCAAACTGATCAAATAGTCTGATGACAATGATCTGGTAGTGTTTTAGATAAATTACCCTGAAATGGATCAAAAATGTGTATTTTATCTAATATATCAGAAATCTGACATTGAATTAAAAAAACAACCCGCTGTCCCAAAATAATTCAGTCTTGTATGTTGTTCTCATCTTCATCCTCTGGCTTATTAGGTAAGTCAGCTACACTCTAGAACCATAAAACGTTAAAAAAACAAAACCAGGGGAGAATTCATTCCAGAGAGCTGCAATGTTTCTTAAAGAAACAGGCTGGCAGGATGTAGGCATAACTTTCCACCACCGTTTTTCTCCATGTTGAAGGAAGGGGTGATACTCACAAACAGTTGCTCACTACACTGCAAGAGCGTGTAGCTCCTGAGCTGAATAATTCCCTCAGCTTTCTTGGACTGCACTACCAAGAAAACAACCTCAGGGACCCAGACAGAACAATTAAAATGATCTTAAACAGCTGCCTGCCAAATGGAGCAATTTCAAATCTACTTTGGATTAGCACTTGCTAAAGTGTGTCCCTTAGAACACTAGTTAACAGATATAACTAAAAGCTTGGTGGAGAGAGAAAGTGTGTGTGTGTGTGTGTGTGTGTGTGTGTGTGTGTGAAACATGCCTTCAGGACATCCTGGGAAAGGAGAGGAAAGGTTCTTTACTGATGGGTTTCCATAGACCTTTCTCTTTTCAGGTAACCTATAACCCTCTCCACCAGAAATACGGTGTTTCCCAAACACAATTGACATTTAGAATTTTTTATTTAAATTTTTTATTTAATCATCATGATTTACAATATTGTCAATGTAGGGTTTCATTCATATACAGTTCCATCACCACACTGTCCACGAGTGCCCACTTCCCTCCAGCTTTGCCTCAGGATCCATGCCCATCTACCCCTCCGCCAACCACGATCAGCTCAGTGCTGTAGACCAGCTCTTAGATTCCATTACCTTTGACTATTTGTTATTCTATTACTATGAGTCTTTATGTCCTACATACGAGACATGTCATCCTGTGTCTGTCCTTCTCCTCCTGGTGGCTTTACTCAGCGTAATACTCTCCAGTTCTTCCAATATAGCAGCAAATGGCATGATTTAATTTTTCTTATAACCGAGTAGTATTCTATTATGTATATATTATATGATAGTTTCTTTATCCATCCATCTGGTCTTGGACGCTTGTGTTGTTTCCAGATTTGCGCTATTGTGAATAGTGCTGTAATGAACATGAGTGAAAATATCTTTACAAAAGACAAATTTGGGGGGAACTCTAGCGTAGAAGCCAAGAAGTGGAATTGCTGGGTTATATGGAAACTCAGTTCTTAGTTTTTTATAAAAGGTTTCCATATTATTTTCCAAAGAGATTGAAAGAGTCAACACAAATGACTTTTGACCTTCCATTAGGACTTTGTATAACTGGGACTCTTTTGATAACTAGTTTTAGAAATAACATTTTAAAAATAACTTTATTAAAACATTTTACTTACTATCTAATTTATTCACTTCAAATTTACAAATCAATTATCTTTGGAAAATCTAAAAATGTATATAATCATCATCACAAAATCAATTTTAGAACATGTTCTTCACCCCCAGTTAAATGTTTGTACCATTGACTGTAAATTCCAGCCTCCTGCTCCCAGAAGCCACTAATCTGTCTGTCTCTGTGGATTCCCTTGAGAATCTCTTTTATTATGATAAGATACAGAAGATACAGAATTTATTTTTTAACCATTTAAAGTCTATGGTTCAGTGTCATTAAGCTCATTCACAGTGTTGTACAACTATAACCCCCATCCAGCTCTAGAACTTTTCACTTTCCCGAACTGAAACACTAATTTCTGAAGCTGTAATTTCTGGAGCAGACAGATAGTACAAGAGTTCAAGCACTTGCCTTACATGCCATAGACCCCAATTAAATCCCTGGCACTGGCGTGCTCTCTTGAGCCTGCTGGGAGTGACCCTCAAACTCAGAGACAGGAGTAGCCACCAAACACTGGCAGGAGTAACTCCAATCACCCTTTTCCCTAAAAAATAGAAGAAAAATAACAGCTGGGGAGAGAGAGACAGACAGACAGAGAGACAGAGACAGAGCAAAGGACTGCACCCAGAAAGCCCAGCTTTGTTCTCCGGTACTGCATGGTCCCCCAGGCACTGCTGGAATAAACCCCCCAAGTACAGAGCTGGGAGTAGCCTCTATACCCCTGGATATGGCCCCCAAGCAGAAAACAAGAACAGCCGAATAAACTGTATTGCTCTAAACTGTATCCACCCCCGCCACAGTACACTCTGGAGAAACATCAACCAGGCTTTTTGGGCTCTGAATTTGAGGTGAACCTCATCTAAGAGTTTTTGTATCTGCTTTATTTCTCTTAACATAATACCAGCCACATTGTACTGTACATCGGAATTTCTTCTTTTTTAATGCTACTGGATATAGATTTCAAGGTCTATTCATGTATTTATGGATACTGGGGTGCATCTACCTTTCAACTATTGTGAATAATGCTTCCAAAAAGCATGGGTGTCTAAGCATATATTCCAGCCTACTACTTTCAATTCATTGATTGACCACATAACAACTATTCAAATTTGTTTTTGATTTTGAGCACTGCACTCAAATAGGGCTACTCATAACACTGCCAGGAGCGTCTTTCACAGCAGTGCTCTGGATACATGTGCCAAGGATCAAACCTGCACCTCCTGCTTGAAAAGCGCAGCTCCGCCTGTTGAGGTCTCGCCTCCAGCCTGACTTTTAATTTTTAGAGAAACAGACACCCTAGTTTTCTCAGCAATCACATTATTTTCATTTTCATCAGCAGGACACAACAGTTCCAGTTTCCCCATTTCCTTACTGGGATCTGTTTGGGTTTTAGTTGAGTTTTGGTCATAGCAGCCCTCCTAACAAATGGGAAATGGCATCTCGTTATGGTTTGGATTTGCAATTTCCTAACTATTAGTGGAGTTCAACTTCTTTTCATGTACTTATTGTCTATTTACAAACCTTTTTGGAAATAAAATGTCTATACAAATCTTTACCTAGTACAATAGCTAGCACAATTTCCTTGCTTGTGACCAACCCAGTGTGACCCAAAAAGCAAAAAATAATTGAGTTAGTACCACCTAAGCCCTGAGGAGCAAAGAGCAGTGTGGGGTGTGTAGAAATCAAAGAGGCATGATGGTGAAGGAGAGCTGGTAAGGGAAAGAAGGTATATGTAATCATTAACACCTGCACGTGACATTTTATCCCTCATACATCATTAACAACTTTGTGAGTTCATAGTTGACTCATAATAGTTGATTTTTTACTGTTTACATAGTATTCCATAATATTATTCCATTATATAAGCATCTGCTTTCTTAATATTCTCAAATTATTGAAGATTGGGTGTATATTTTCAAATTATAAATAAATAATATATATGTATAAAGTATTGCCTGCATCTCTGGTGTTTTCCTAAGAATAAATTTATAGATGCATGGCATTCCATATGTCTCCTGAGTTCTCCAGGATGGCCCCTGAGCACCCAGGCAGAAGTAAGCCCTGAAGACCACCTGGCATAGACTCCAAAACCCAGAACAAAAGCAAAAATAATAAAAATAAAAATAAATAGCACAACAGTCTCAAGGCTGTACTCCCTAGCATTCAGTTTCAAATGCTTGATTTTCAGAAATTCCAACGGACCTCATTGACGTGTGCTCAAGAGAAGAAGAGAAAAGCAATGGGAAAGTACAGACCTTGGGAGAGACGTGCTTCTGAAGCCGATGGTTTACCTCAGGCTTCTACAGACCTTGGGTACTTCTGAAGCTGATGGCATTTCCTCAGGCTTCTGAGCTTTCTGACAGTCCAAGAAGATGCAGACAGAAGAAGGAAGGAGTTGAGAGAGCAGCTGAATGAGTACATGTGCGGCGGGGCCTGGTCTGGGGTCATTAGAGCAAGGGAAAGAAGAAACCCAAGGCTTTGGCTCTGGTGCGTAGTAACTTGGAGATGATTTCAGGGCCCTCCCTGGGTCTGGACAGCAGCAATGATGTCCTTATGATTCGTTGCTGTCTCTGCACAGGGAGGAAACAGGAGTGTGTTTCTTAGCAAAGTGTAGTGATGAGTGTGTGGAACCAAAGAGGCATAACCGTGAAGGAGCACTGGTAAAGGAGAGCAGTGTGGTGTGTAGTAAACACAATTCATCAACACAAGCTCAGAACTGCAGGAGCTTTGGGGGTGGAGCCGCTGGGCTCACGTATAAAGCAGAGGCCGATGTTTTGAAGTGACAGAACTCCAAGCTGCCCACCTTCTCTGTTCCTCACAGTGGAGGAGGCTGAAGTTTAGGGATGCCTCAGTGACTCGCTCACTTTCCTCATGCTGATTAGTAGCTATGCCGGACTCAACTGCCTGCCCCCCTGGACAGGACACTACGCATCTCCCTCACTTCTTCCCCTTCTCAGTCCACAGCTCCCAAGCCCACCAGTTCAACTCACCTGCTGTTTTCCTTCCAGGACTTAACAAAACACCACACATTTAACATCCTAAATAGCCAATGAGAAATGGAGCAGATGTTCCCAGAATATGAGTAACCATTTCCCTTTTGGGGTCACATCTGGCGATGCTCAGAGGTTCCTCCTGGCTCTGAACTCAGGAATTAATCCTGGGGTAATAGGGGACCACATGGGATATTGGGAATCGAACCCAAGTCAGCCGTGTGCAAGGCAAATACCCTACCCGCTGTACTATCACTCTGGCCCCCACACAGAATTTATCTTGGTCTGTAGGAAGCAAGAATCAGAGAGAGGGGCTAGAGTCACTGTGCTGGCAGAAAATCCTTTGCCTTGCATGTGTCCCACATGGCTTTGATCCCAGCATCCCATATGGCCCCTGAGCACTGTCTGATGAGATCCCTGAATGCAGAGCCAGGAGTAAGTCCTGAGCACTGCAGGGTGTGGCCCATACCCCAACCTCCAAAAGAATCAGAGAGAGCAGAAATGGAGCTGCCACCCCACCTGTCAAGCCTCCAGCTGTGCCCTCCTCTGTAAACCCCTGCAGCGGCTGCCCTGATGGTGGGAACGTCCACCCCGCTCATGTGAACATGGCCCCACTCATCTCACTCCACTACTCTGGGATGGAAATTTCCAAACAAAACATCTGGACCCTACTCTTGCCTGGGCTCTGTTTTCCAGAGAAGCCTGGCAGAGATATTCCTGTGACCTGGTCTCAAACTCTCTTCACATAGCCCGCATGTTAGTGATGGAGGGTGTGAGAAACCTTTGCTCCGATCCCCTCCGTTTAGCTCTTGTTAGGAAGCACCTTCCTCCCTCTCCTCTGAAACCCCGCGGATCTCTGTGGCTGCCACATTAACACCGTGTGCACCTTCCATCTCGTGTTCAGTCTCTCACGGCTGTGGTTCGTCCTCTCTGACCCTGACCATCACAAGAGCATCCTCTTCTACTGCAATCTAGACGCATACCCTTCTGCAGGCAGATGAAACAACAGCCTTATCAAGCCTTTGAGAAATATCCCAGGAGTTCTCACTTGCCCAGGCTGAGTCTGGAAAATTCTTGTAGCGTGCGCCCTCCCTTGGCACCCGTTCGTGACCTTTCATGACCTCTCATGCTCTTTCATCTCAGCAACTCAACTTCTGAAAATTCCAACATGAAACAGAAACTTAAAATGTCCTTTTTAAGAGGCAGAGCAATAATACAGTGAACAGAGCAATAATACAGCGCCTTGCACGTGGCTAACCCAGGTTTGATCTCCACACCCATACAGTCCCCAGAGTACCGCCAGGATTAATTCCTGTGTGCTGATCCAGGAACAAAACCTGAAATTTTTTCTGGTCATGGACTAAAAAGGAGAAAACTTCCTTTTTAATTATTGAGTTTTTATAACCCTACAATCTTTTTTTAATTTTTTATTATACCACTGTGAGGCATACAATTACAAAGGTGTTCATAATTGGTTCTTGGTAATACAGTATACCAGCACCCATCCCTCCACCAGTGCCCCATTTCCACCACCAATGTACCCCACCCCCTCCTGCCCACCCCCCAGGCAGGTACCCCGCTTCCTCTCTTTCTCTCTCTCTCTATCTCTTCATCTCTCTCCCTCTTTTTTACACATTGTGGCTAGCCCTGCAGATATTTAGAGTTTGTCACTTAAGTCTCTTTGTGTATATTCAATGGTGAGTTTTAGTCTGCCATTACCATTTCCCACACTTGGTAAAACACTGGTATCTATTTATATCCTATTAATGAATGCAATCATTCTATATCTGTCCTTTTCTTTCTCACTAATTTCACTCAGCATGATAGTCTCCATGTCCATCCATTTGCAGGTAAATTTCATAATTTCGCTCTTTTCTGACAGCTGCATAGTATTCCATAGTGTAGATGAACCACAGTTTCTTTAGCCAGTCCTCTGTTCTCGGGCATTTAGGTTGTTTCCAGATTCTAGCTATAGTGAATAGCACAGAGATGAATAAAGAAGTACAGATAGTGTTTCTGCTATGTGTTTTTCAGTCTCTCGGGTATATTCCCAGGAGTGCTATTGCTGGATCAAATGGGAGCTCAATATCTAGCTTTCGGGGAATGCCCATATTGCTTTTCAAAGGGCTGGACCAGTTGGCACTCCCACCAACAGTGGATAAGAGTCTCTTTTTCCCCATATCCACGCCAGCACCGTTTGTTCTTGCTGTTTTGGATGTGTGCCATTCTCTGTGGTGTGAGATGGTCCCTCATTGTTGTTTTGATTTGCATCTCCCTGATGATTAAAGATGAAGAGCACTTTTTCATATGCCTTTTGGCCATTCGAATTTCTTCTTTTTGGAAGCTTCTGTTCATTTCTTCTTCCCATTTCTTGATGGGGTTGGCTGATTTTTTTCTTGTGAAGTGCTACCAGTGCCTGATATATCCTGGATATTAACCCCTTGTCAGATGGGTATTGGGTGAATATCTTTTCCCACTCTGTAAATTGTCTTTGTATCTTCATCACTGTTTCTTTTGAAGTGCAGAAGCTTTTCAATTTTATATAATCCCATTTGTTTATCTTTGCTTCCATTTGCTTGGTCAGTGGTGTGTCATCTTTAAAGATACTTTTAGTTTCAATGTCGTAGAGCCGTTTCTCCTATGTTTTCTTTGATGTACCTTATAGATTCATGTCTGATGTTGAGATCTATAATCCATTTTGATCTTACTTTTGTGCATGGCGTTAAAAGGAGATTTAAGTTCATTTTTTTACATGTAGCTGCCCAGTTTTCCCAGCACCATTTGTTGAAGAGGCTTTCTTTGCTCCACTTAATATTTTTGCTCCTTTATCGAAGATTAAGTGGTTGTATATTTGAGAATGTGTTTCAGGATATTCAGTTCTATTCCATAGGTCTACGGGTCTGTCTCTATACCAAATACCACACTGTTTTAATTACAACTGCTCTGTAGTAGAGCTTGAGGTTGGGGAAAGTGGTAACTCCCATCTTCTTTTTCCCAAGGATTGCTTTAGCTATTTGTGGGGGGTTTATTATTCCATACAAATTTCAGGGAGTGTTTGTTCAATTTCTTTGAAGAACATCATGGGTATCTTTGTAAGGACCACATTGAATCTGTATAAAGCTCTAGGGAGTATTACCATTTTGATAATGTTAATCCTTCCAATCCATGAGCAGGGAATGTGCTCCATTTCCTCAGGTCTTCTTTTATTTCCTGAAGTAATGTTTTGTAGTTTTCTTTGTAGAGATCCTTTACATCCTTTGTCAAACTGATTCCTAGGTATTTGATTTTCTGCGGTGCAATTGTGAAAGGAATAGTTTCTTTAATGTCCCTTTCTTCTCTTTTGCTGTTTGCATATAGGAAGGCCATTGACTTTTGATAACCCTACAATCTTAATTTCCTGCCTTATTTTCCCTCATAGCCTTTATGGTAATAAAAAAATATTTTTTTACTAATCCCCCTCCTCTTTGTCTTCCCAGAAGAACAAATGCTCCATTGAAGTAAAAAATCCTGAATCCATTATGCTCACAGCAACCCCACCCCGCCCCTGCACAGGAAAATCACGTCCAAACGCTTGTTGAACGAATGAATGTGCCAAAGATGGATTCTAAAACTGAGCAGAAAAGACCCCGAGCCCTAGAACATTTACTGTCCAGGGAAGAACTATCATTAAATAAAATGGATTTCTAGTTCTTCCAATAGAGTTCAGAAGTCCCCATTCACCTAGCTCTGTACTGTTTAACCTTAGGGTATTTCTCCATCACCGAAACTTTAGGTATTTTTCACTCTCGACTGATTAATGCCATTGTGGGTTCATTTGTTTTGCTTGGCTTTAAGTATGAGTGGATGTATGGGAAGAGGCTTTAGCTTTACAGTGGTGCTCAGGGTTCACACTTGGCTGTTTTAGTAAAATGAAGGTGGTCTGTCTGTGTAAGACTAAGAAGTGCAATACTGTCTTTCTCATGCAGAGTAGCATAAAAGGAGCATTTGCAGCCACAGTGTTTTGTGCTGTAACAGGCACCGCTACAAAGATAATTAACTGTGCTTTGGTGACTATTGTAAGCAGCCGAAATGTCTTCTGAGTACAGCTCCTTTGAATTAATATCTAAGAGTTTCTTGTTGCTGTACAATTACCCTGATGTCTGACTTGTGATTTCTTAATTGAGATCAATCCTCTTCCTGTGTACAGAGCAGATAAAGCTATCTTCAAGATATTGCCAAGGTCAAAGGGGATATAAACTCATACAAGTCACCGCTCTCTCCTGCTTGCCAAAATTAAAATACAATTTGCTGAGCTAAATTATCTTTTATGTTTTTTTTTATTTTATTATTATGGGGTTGGTTTTTTTTTTGTTTTGGGGTTTTTTTTGGGGTTTTTTTTGTCTTTGTTTTGTTTTTTGTTTTTGTTTTGTTTTTGTTTTTTTTTTGCTTTTTGGGTCACACCCAGCAATGCCCAGGGATTACTCCTGGCTCTACACTCAGGAATTACTCCTGGCGATGCTCAGACCACCATCTGGGATGCCAATGATCGAACCCAGGTCAGCCACATGCAAGGCAAATGCCCTCCCCACTTTGCTATAGCTCCAGATCCAAGATACCTATTTTTAAAAAGGACAAATACTTTACACATCTAGAGAAAATATTTGTGTGTGAATTTAGCTACTTAGCAGAACTTTGCTTAGAAATAACCTTTAAATATGTCTAGAAATAAGCAACTTCCACTTATAAATCATTATTTGGAGACTGAAGGTATTTGGGCCTTAGAAGCAATTAATAACTTAAGTAATAATGCTGAAAAGTAAAAATTATTAATCATTACATTGTTTCTTGTTGACTCCCTTAAAGTTTCATTTTGGAATGAAAACTTAGGTAGACTTGAATTTCATATCAACGCAGCTTTT
Organism: Cryptotis parvus; assembly: GCA_021461705.1. Classification (NCBI taxonomy): domain Eukaryota; kingdom Metazoa; phylum Chordata; class Mammalia; order Eulipotyphla; family Soricidae; genus Cryptotis; species Cryptotis parvus. Next base: position 108,235 of record JAJIBD010001707.1, read on the forward strand.
GAATTTTGCCTCAGTGACTATGGGGAGAGAGTTATACGATATCTCCAAACTGGTCTCATCCTACACGTTAAAAGAGACTTGGAACATTGCCACAGGGAAAGCCTTGGATGGTTAATGGCTCTTCCATAAACCCATTAGTACCATAGCATGTTTTTATAGCTCCCCTTTTCTGAGGGATCCACCCTTCTCTGGGAAGGCCCTTGGAATTCTGCATCTGTACGATACCTCCCTTTCTCTATTTCTGAAGACCTCAAGTTTTGCAAAACTTTGCTTTGCAGAACTTGGGATGTGATCTTCATGCCTTTGGGTTACTTCAGGTATGGACAATTTCTTCTTATGTTTTTTGGGTTACTCAGGGCTGGACAATTTTTTTTTTAAGTTTTAGTATTTAAAGGAGTCCTCCCTTCTTTGGGTGGGACTCCTCTCGGCTGAGATCCTTTCTCTTTGGTGGGAGACATGGGCTCTTTTGTATGGTCCAAGTTCTCCCAGGCGGAGTTCTTTCATTATATTGGATTACGGTGGTAACTCGCAGACATGGGGCGAGCTGCTACTGGCTCTCCTGTGAACAGCCGCTCTGGGCGCCCGGGAGGATGGTGGGTTCTAGCCCTGGCCCACCATCCCAGCGGCCTCGCAACAAGCCAGAAGACCCCCTCCTGAGGGCCTCCATTTCCACATCGGACTTCTCTCGTCAGACCTCCACCCAGCAGACCAGCCTATCGTGCCCGGCTCGAGTTCCACCCTGCAGCAGTCTTTCTTAAATCCGGCTCGTGCCGTCAGACTTGCAGACATGGGGCAGAGCTGCTACTGGCTCTCCCTGTGACCAGCGCTCATGAGCGCCGGAGGATGGTCTACCCTGGCCCACCATCCCAGCAGAGCCTCGCAACAAGCCGAAGACCCCCACTCCGAGGGCCTCCATTTTCCCATCGGACTTCTCTCGTCGACCTCCACCCAGCGACCAGCCTTGCGCCGGCCGCGGCCGCTGCGGCCGCGCGGTTCATCAATAAATGCCGGACTTAGAGGTGCCTACAAGCTCCCCGCCGGCAAGCTACCCGTGTTGTATTTGATATATGCCAAATACCGTAACAATTATGGACCTCATTCGAATGGATTGGGGGCTCTTTATGTTCCTGGAGCAGTAGTGCCTTGGGCTCTACTAGCATGAGACAGGACATATGGAGATTTACTGGGCCCTTCGGGCAAATCGATGATGAGCGGGAAGACAGTGATACAGTGATAGTATTTAACGGGGCTACCTATGAGCCCGCAACATAATGCAGATGAAGTGACAGCTCATGGGACTATAACTCATTTTTAGTGTTTTACAAATTGCCTTAACAAACAGCTTCATGGGTTTAAAGGCAGCAACACTGGGGTTCTGGCTGTGATATTCATTAGCTGAGTGGCAAAGCACCCACAGCTACCACATCTCATCTTCTGTGTAACGCCCCTACCAGAGCCAGATGGGCCGGATGTGAAGCCCGAAAGACATGAACTACCCGAAGGTTTTAGAAACCAGAACCTCCAAACATATTTATTAGCCTGGATTTTTAAAAATAGTTAATCCAAGGGACTACAATATTTTTCCTGTTCACATGTTCACTGTTTAATTTTTTTTTTCTAATGCAGAAACTTTAAGAGGCAAAGGATGTGACTCAAAGGTAGAGCACTAGCCTTGCAGGTCTATGAATGAGTTTGGTTCCTGATATCACCAGAAAGAAGACTAAAAGCAGAAACTTCAAGCAGAGGAAAAGTCCTTGATAAAAGTGATTCCCAGAAGGCAAAAAATTTTACCAATTATCTCTTGGAGATCAGATTAGAGAGCTTCAGAAATTAGTCAGCATAAACGCTGTTTAAATCTATGAGGACTTTGTAGCTTGTTATCATAAAGGTGAGTTTTTATCCTTTCCCTTCAATGGGGCTGGAGCAATAGCACAGCAGGTAGGGCATTTGCCTTGCTCTTGGATGACCAGGATTTGATCCCAGGCATCCCACATGGTTCCCCGACCACCGCCAGGAATAATTCCTGAGTGCAGAGCCAGGAGTAACCCCTGAGCATCACCGGTATGGCCCAAAAAGGAAAAAAAAAGAAAAAAAAGAAAGAAAAATATTTGCAAGTGTTTCAGGAAGATAGGTGGGGGCATCCCCCATGAAATTTTGGGAAATAATAATAATTAATGCTTAAAAAGAGACTTCTTAGTCCTGAAGTAGCCCAAAATCAGGAAGACCAAATCCCTTTGACATGCAAATCCTGAGGCCATTGGAGAGGAAAAACTAAGGCACCACCTGGATGCAGAAATCCAAGACCCCACCTAGAGCAAGGTGGACCCCTCAGAAAACAGGCTACAGGAAAATCTAAGAGTATAAAGAGACCATGCACAGCGTAAGGGCGTGGTTATGTAGGAACTCTCCTCCTCACAGATGTCAATGGGGAGATGATGGGAAAGCAAATGTATACACAAAGTAAAAGCCCTCCTCAGGGTTGAGAGGAAAAACAGACAGACCTATTACAGTATTCTCAGGAAAGTCTGAATTTTGACATCAGATTTTGGAGCAGAAAGCACACAGACAAGAACAAAGGCACAGATAGTGCCCCGGCTCTCTGTGGAACGGTTTGCATGCTTGCGACCACAAGTGAGGTAAAGGAGAGGGCAGACACCACTGGACTATATGAACAGAGTGAGTCAGAATCTAAACTCAGCCAGTTCCACCCCTGGTTGCCTGGTGCTGGGACTTTCTCATGATAATGGACTGTGATGAGGTGAGCCACAGAAATGGAAGTAAACAGTAATTATGGCCGGCCCGTGAGACAGCTGTGAGCTTCTAGCAGGGCTCATCTCTGGGGAAAAGTTCCATAGTAATCTGTGTCTTCAGCAAGGGAGGAAGGCTAACGGGGTAAGGCTCACTGAAATGGGGTGCTTTGAGAGAGTTCCACGTTCTCCTGGCTCATTCTTTGAGACTTTTGAGAGCTATGTGGTTGCACATGCTTATGGCTCCATCTATGCTAATGTCTGGTCTCACCATCTCCAGGAGAGCCTGGGTCTGGGCTAAAGCCAGGGTGCACCCTCCTGAAGTCCAAGTGAAGTTGTCTTGAGCTTACAGCAGTGCAGGGAACCACTGCTTATGTCTCCCCCTTGCTAACATAACAGGGTAGACAGTTGACCCTAGGATAGTCCCTAAACAGTGGGAGTGGTTGCAAGTGAGTTCACTTTTATTTCAGTCACCTCTTTTTCCCTTGCAATTACGTGGATAACCCAATATGCACAACCTCTATTTGAAGCTCTAATTTAACATTCATAAATTCTCTGAACTCAGCTCTCCCATTGCTAAGTTCTCAGAGACATTCCAATTACTTTCAGAGGAAACAGTGTCTTTTTCAGGCAATAAAACCTCCTTTGACAAAAGATATACATATATACTTTTTGTAAATCAGAAAGCTGTTTACATGCTTTTTGTGGTACAGTAGAAAAGTCTACAAAAGCAAAAGTAATTCTGTACTAAACATTATTTACTATTTTCTGTTAAATTCTAACACACCAGAAAAAAAGGGTAATTCAATTTTATTTTGATGTCACATTTTAACACTAAGCAAATTGGAAACATCCAAAAAGCTCTTTGAATATTTCTCTCTTCTGTCAACATTTTCAGTCTGGGAATTCATCCACTTACACTTGATTTTGTGCAACTGACAGATTCAAAGCACATTTGGCAACTTCTGTTATGTGCTTTTTCTTTCCACAGACTCTGAACAGAGCTGTGAGGATTCTCCACACATCCACGCCCGTGCTTCTAAGCGCTGTCTTAGATAGTCTCCCAGTAGGAAGGAGATCATTTGGGAACCTCCCAATAGAAAGCCTCCTAAGTGAAGAAGAGTAAGATCACTTGAAGCCATTCAAAAGATGTATTCTCAAACTCTCTCTGTTTCTCTGTCAGTCTCTGTCTCTGTCTCTCTGTCTCTCTCCATCTCTGTCTCTCTCTGTCTCTCTGTCTCTCTGTCTCTCTTTCTCTCTCTTTCTCATTAAAACTAACCAATGACCCTACCAGTAACTGCTTCTGACACTGTCGGCTATGATCCAAAGACGCCAAACACTCGGCAGAACGATATCTCAAAGCCTGGTATACTGATGTGCCAGGTATTCCTTCACATTTTAATAGAATTAAGTATGGGACATACAATCACAAATGTGTGGTCACGATGTCTGGTCTGTGGGAACATATCTATAATTTATTTTACAGTGGGCTCAAGTGGCCCAGTGGGTCCACTGTGAGATTTAATAATTTCCATTAACTTTTGTCTAATATATTCATCCACCATATTTAGAGAATTATCTCCAACAAGCAATATGGAATAGATTATTCAGTGTATGCTTATGACAGGCTCAAACAGAGGTTGAGAAATACTTGAAATTAGTGTTGACCCTATGGTTGGTGGTGGGCTTGGGGTTGACTAGTAGGAGCCCACTCTGTTCTAGAAACTCAGAAAGTGAATGCAAGAACAGAAGTCGGCCAGATTCGCACATAATAACCCAGAAAAAAAATGTCATGACTTCAATACCATTCCCATATATGGGCTGTAATGGTCAATATAATTAGTGCCGGCAAAGGGAGCAGGCATGCCGATGAAGGGTGGGAAATGAGGGTCTCTGGTGGTGGTAGGGGGGCACACTGGTGGTGGGATTGGTGTTGAACAATGAATCTTTCTAACAACTGTATTGTGAAAAACTTTGCACTTTGTAAATCACAGTGTTTAAATAAAGTTTTAAAAAAAGAAACATCACCACAGTGAAAAACAGAGAAAAAAAACTTACATAATTTCAGAGAGGGGTTTTTTGGGGTTCTCACCTTTTCAGACACTGAAAAGTCACACAGCATAGTGATAAAAAAAAACTAACCAATGAATTCAGCTAAGTTACCAGATTCAAAACCAATACCTCAAACCACTGTGTTTCTATATTATAACAATAATCAAAAAGAAAACATTTTAAAAATAATCCCATTTGCAAGAGCATAAAAATATTTCAGAATATATTTAACTAAGGTAAAACACTGAAAATTTTTAACAAATTTTAACTCGAAAATTTTTAACAAAATGAATTGAAGAAGGAACAAAATATAAAAATACTCTATTCTCCTAAATAATGATTAATATTAAAATGCCATCCTACCAAAACAATCTAAAAATTCAAGATAACCCTTACTGAAATGCCAATGCATTTTTCACAGAAACA
>JAJIBD010001708.1:0-135048 GCA_021461705.1 Cryptotis parvus
CATTCACAGTCTATTTTAATTTTGAGACTAGTGCTTAATTCTATTTAAGAAGGTCTCATGATGTGACTGAAACGCTGTTACTTCTAAGTCATCTTACACTATACCTAATTTACTAGCATGAGCATTTACCCAATAATTGCCTCATTTGCTAGAAATATTTTACTTGTCTTTATTCTGTTAAGAAAGTGTGACCAAGTCATCATATTTAAATTGTTTCTACAGACATAATGGTGTTGATTTATTTATCCTCTGTATTGAATCATTAAGATATACATAGATACAAAGCCAAGCAGTTGTTGTTCCGATTGGGTTTCCAACCATACACCTCTCCAACACCTGTTCCTTTACCAATGTATATTTTCCACCATCAGTGTCTCCAGTTCCTCATGCCACCCCAATCCTACCCCTATAGACTCTCTCTCTCCCTCTGTGTATGTGTGATGTTTGTGTGTCTCTAACTCTTCTTTTACGTTTTATGGTTTACTGTACAGGTACTGAAGAGCTATCATCTGTACTTTATTCCCCGGCGGGCACGCAATTTTTGTCCAGAGTGATCACTTCAACTCATATCAGAGCAGTCCCTTCTGTCCTAACTGCACTCCACCCACCTCCCGCCACCTGAGTGGTCAGTGCTTGGAAAGAATGATATTTAGAACAAGTAGGGTAGCACAGCCGCATCCCAATCATGCCATGTAAACTCGTGGACCCATCATTACAGATTCACAACTAACCCAGAAACAATGTAACTAATGTGCTAATAGTCACGGGGTATACTGGTCTTCTTGGCTGAAAAACTCTAGGGTGTTGGAAGAGAGGCAGCCTAGGTTCCTGCCCACCAAAGCCCCCGAAGCCACAGCCACACTCCATAACACCTCCATGCCAATGGTCCACCCCATTCTTTCAAGACTAGAGACTCTAAAGAGACAAGAATCCCCGGGATGCTCTCTTACAGGCTAGAGGAGATTCAGCACAATAAAATTGGTTGGATTTAAAAACTTTGGTCAAATAACTCAAAAGCTCCTTATGGTCTATAGGTTCACACATATTAGAGAATTTATAGACAGCTGTAAGGACAGAAATGAACCGAATAGAGACTGTCCTGGGCTCCTTTGATTCCATAAAGAATGGGCTATAGATGTCCCCCCATACTGATACAGAGTCTCACGATCCACCAAGATATACACCCCCACGTGGACAATAACAATGAAAAGTAACATTGCACTGAAGATTCAACCTAGAAATGTTTCTTGCCCCGCCAATTAGCTGTCCAGTAAAGTGTGACATTGCAAAAAAGAACCCTCATCCAGAAAAGACAAATGTCACTAATGCAAATAGGGACTCTGAATGGGGGACCGATGTATTGAAATGGTTGAACTGATGTTCCTTAATAGAGTGATTATGAAAGTATGAGGAACACACAAAAAAAAGAGAACTTGAGCTCCTGATTACTCATCAACATCAGAAGAATACGCTTCTGTCACATCTGTGAATTCTGCATTAGTCACAATATTTAGAGTATTGAATCGACTTAAATGGCCTTTTGATGGATGACCAAAGAAGCTGTATATTTACACAATGAATATAAGTGACAATGTAAAAGAAGGAATCGCGCTTTTGGAACAAGAAAATAGAATTTGAAAAGATTACATTAAAAACCAAGTTACACTGGGGCCAAGCAATAGCCCAGCCGGTAGGAGTTTGCTTGCACATGGCCCGCCCATGTCGGCTCGGGTTCAATCCCCGGCATCCCATATGGTCCCCCCTCAGCACCGCCAGGAGTAATTCCTGAGGGCAGAGCAGGAGAAACCCCTGAGCATCGCTGGGTGTGACCCAAAAGCAAAAAAAAAAAATATATTAGGAATGAAAGTCAGTAAGTGGATGTTTTCTCAGATATGGGAATATAAATAAACAACTAAACTAAATGAACGAGCAAAAACCCCATTAACTCATAGGCTCTGTGAAAACTACATTTTATAAAAAAGAAAGATTTTTTGGGTGTGTAGAGCACTCCCTTTGGTGGTTAAATGGCACTTGAATTTTGGTGGTGGTCTATCGAATGTTATATAAATACAGAAATGTTAAATTATACTTCTGTGATGATAAATAATCCTGAATGATGACAAAAATTAATGTTTAATAGGAGAGGACAAAAAAATAGTGAAAAACATGTTTTATTTTTTCTAACGTCTTCTACTGTATCACTGTCACTATATCACTGTCTTCCCGTTCATCATCGATTTGCTCGGTGGGCACCAGTAACATCTCTATATGTCCTGTGTCATGCAAGTAGAGCCCAAGAGTCAACTTGCTTGCTCCAGGAACATAAAGAACCTCAAACCATTCCATCAGGTCATGGGAAAGAGGTCTATAATTGTTACCCGTATTTGGCATATCAAATACGACACGGGTGGCTTGCCAGGCTCTGCCATGCAGGTAGCATACTCTTGTAGTCATCTCTAAATCCAGATTTATTGATGAACCTACGTGCCGTGCCAGCCGGGCCGTGATAGGTTGGTCTGCTGGGTGGAGTTCTGATGAGGGGGGAAGTCCAGATGCGGAAAATGGAGGCCCTCAGTGGAGTGGGGGTCATCAAGCTTTACGAGAGACACTGCTGGGTGACCGGACCAGGGCTAGAACCCACCATCCCCTCCCGGGTGCCTCGATGAGTAGCTGGGCACAGGGAGAGTCAGTAGCAGCTCAACCCATGCCTCTCTGAGTCTCTCTAACGTCTTCTACACACTTAGAAAATTTCACACTGTAGTAACCATGTTGTATATTATAAATTCAAGCCCATTTTTTTAGGGGGTCTTCTGAGCTTGTTATGAAGGCTCTGCTGGGATGGTGGCCAGACTAGAACCCCACCATCCCCTCACCGGCGCCTGAACAGCTGGTCACAGGAAACAGTTTAGCAGCTCTCTGCCCCATGTCTCGAGTCTCTGACCGGCATACCTGAGCCAGATTTAAGAAAGACTGCTGCAGGGTGGAACTCGATGAGCGGGAGCTGATAGGCTGGTCTGCTGGGTGGAGGTCAATGCCGAGAGAGGAGCTCCGATGTGGAAAATGGAGGCCCTCATGGAGGTGGGGGTCGTCTGTCTTGTGCGAGGCTCTGAGCCAGATTTAAGCAAAGACTGCTGCGAGGTGGAACTCGATGAGCCGGGAGCTGATAGGCTGGTCTGCTGGGTGGAGGTCTCAACAAGCCAGACGACCCCCACTCTATGAGGGCCTCCATTTTCCACATCCGATTCTCTCTGCGTCAGACCTCCACACAGCATACCAGCCTATCAGTACCGGCTTACCCGTGCCGCATAGCGGCCGCGCTGTTCACAATAAATGCTGGACTTAGAGATGTCTACAAGAGTATGCTACCTGCACGGCAGAGCCTGGCAAGCTACCCATGTTGTATTTATATATATGCCAAATACCAGTAAACATACAGACCTCATTCCGGAATGGATTGAGGGCTCTTTTTATGTTCCTTGAGCAAGCAGTGTCTTGGCTCTACTAGCATGAGACAGGACATATGGAGATGTTACTGGGGCCTGCTCAAGCAAATCGATGATGAACGGGAAGACAGTGATACAGTGATTCTTTTATAATGAATATTTGTACATTTAGTACTTGACTCCTTGAAAACATAGTTCTAGATATCATTTTAGAGTAGAGAAATAAAAGGATTAAGAGAGAGTCTATGCCCAGAAAGGTATAGAATGTCAATAAGTAGCACTTATATTTAGAACAAACAGAAAATGTTACTAGGAAAAGCACACATTTTAACCCTTTATATAGGCATATTTATTATCCTTATAAATTATTTAAAATATTAATAGTAAAGAGATTCTTATTTGAAATTCAACATCTGATTTCATAGTATGAAGAAACTCAGGAAAACATATGATTTAAGGATAGCAGTGTTAGTATTTCAGAAAAAGTAAAATACAAATCCATAATGGGGTTAGTAACTGTGGTATAGAGTGACCTAGTGGACTCATGGGGAAAACAAATGAGAGAGGAATTAGTGTTAAGGGAGTATAAAACCTTCAAATAAATAAAATTACTAATTTTTAGAATAGCTAAGATATTTTATCACCCAAATGCACAAATGCCCCATTCTTATCATTATGTAATTTAAATTATAAATTAATGTATATCTTTCTCCCCAGACTAAGCAAAATGTCAGAGATTGTTAAATTTCCTTTGCACTTGAACTTAGCCCGCAAAAGGCCGGAGAAGTGATGTTGAGACTTCCTTTGAGAGAAAACACACCCAAGAAAATTTCAAATTTGTTTAAGACAGTGATTTTCAGAAAATTCATCAGTCAGTCCAGGCAGATGAATGAATCGAAAATTCTATTCTTCCCTTTCCAAACATTGCTTCTAGAAGTTGAAACCTAGTTGTCTACTTGATCGAAAAGCATGTGCAAAACTGAAAAAAATAAGATTATCACCTAATAATATCATTTTTCGCCTAGCACTGGAATAAATCTTAATGGCTGTTTTACACTTTCAGTTTCCACCTCTCTGTTTTCCTAATGCTTTTCTCAATGCCTCTTTCACATCCTTATTCCGAGCCCATAGATCATGGGGTTCAGCATAGGGATGACGGTGGTGTAAAACACAGCCACCATTTTCCCCCTGCTCTACGGACTCCTCAGTGGGCGTCGCAGGTGCATGCAGAAAAGAGTCCCATAGAAGATGGTGACCACAGTCAAAGTGGGAGCCACATGTGGAAAATGCCTTTTTCTGCCCTCTGCAGAACGGCTTTTGAGGATAGCAACCAGGATGAACATGTAGGAGGTGAGAATGATGAGAGGGACTGGACGTTGCTGTAGCCAGCCACGATATACATGGACAGCTCTTTGCTGTAGGTGTCAGGAGCAGGCCAGTTTGATAAGAGGGGGATCTGCACAGTAGAAGTGGTTAATCTCGTTCGCACCACAAAAAGACAGATTGTAGGTCCTCAGGGTTTCCATGACGCCAGCAGAAAGCCATAAACATAAGGGACAATGACCAGGCGGACACAGACGCTCTTGGACATCTTACTACTGTAGAGCAGAGGATTGCAGATGGCCATGTAGCGGTCATAGGCCATTACGGCCAGCATGCAGTGCTCAGTCAGGACCACCGCGATGACAATGTAACATTGCACCAAACACCCTGCGTAGGAGATGGTCTTCTTCTCTGACAAGAAGTTTTCCAGCATTTTAGGAGTGACATTGGTGGAGAAACACAGATCAAGAACAGACAAACTCGAGAGAAAAAAGTACATGGGCGTATGGAGTCGGAATCAATCTTGATTAAAATGATCATGCCCAGATTTCCTATCACGGTAATGATGTAGACCATCAGAAACAAGACAAAAGAAAATCACTCGCAATTCTGGACTGGCTTGTTAGCCTAAGAGGATGAATTCTCTCACCTCAGTGTAGTTTCTTCTGATCATTTCTCGGTCTGTTTGTGGGCCATAGATTCAACTTATCTAAGGCAAGAAAGAAATGCTGAAGTCATTGAAATCTTAGTTGAATTGTGCTGGGATAGAAATCAAAAGAAAATAAAGCCCATAAGACTTGAGTTGTGTTAACTCAGAAGCATCTCCATAATTACTCAATAAATAGATGTAAGATAGAGCAACGTCAAAGATTTCAACAAATGTTTTTCCGGAGTGCTAACCATTACACTTTGAAACCTCATTTCAGTCAAGGCTTTTTTCATTAAGTTCTATTGATAATAACTAATAATAACAACTTCACGGTGCCATTGAGTAGAGACAAAGTACAAATTAAAGAATCTGATATACAACTTTTTTTTTAAGTCTAAAATATTCAGATAAAACATTTAGAAAAAATATCTGTCATTCAGAGAAAGAAAGAGGGAAAAAGGGGTACCTGCTACTGAGGTACCCCTCAGTACTGCTACTGAGGTACGCCCGGGGATGGGAGGGAGGGGGGTGGGTATACTATTGGTGGTGGTGATGGGGCACTGGTGGAGGGATGAGTACTGGAATACTGTATTACCAATTATGAACACCTTTGCAACTGTGTGTTTCACTGTGGTATAATAAAAAAATTTAAAAAATATCTGTCATAGAAGACATTGTAAAGTAGAATATGGAGTCAGAGAAATAGTACAGGGACTAAGAATGCAGGTGGGCCCAGTTCGGCCCCCCAACACCACATGGCAGCATACAGGTCCTTAAGCAGCACCAGGATGACCCATAATATGCTTTTTACCACAGGATCCATCAGCCCTGAGTCCCCAGCCCTAGCATTGAACTGTCCTGTTGACCAAGAATTGTCTGGAGCCTTCTGGACACTGCTTGAAGGCCCCACATGCCCACATAAATTTTAGAATATAATATGACATCAATTTATGGACTAATAAACAATCAAATATAAATAAATAGATAACTGAATTCCTAAAATGTCTCACAGTTTCTCTGTAGCAGCTCATATAAATACCTATTTACATAGAATGTTAGAGATAATGTTAAAGATAGCATAAGCAGAGTTCTTTATCCTGAGTCCTGAAAACCTGAGTTCCAAGAAGAGAAAAGATGTGAGATATACATCTTTCAGTTTCCACTTTGGTGATCTGCTGATATTTCAACCTCTCCCACACATTGTTTAAAGCCCCCCCAAAATATTTCTATTTGTTGAATGTTGTAAATGCTATATTTTCTTACCATGATGTGATAAGTGACTTAGTCCATTTGTCCATTAGTTTGAGAAAGTGCATTTATGTTCCTTTAATAATATTCTGATTTTATATTACTTATTGTTATTTGTCTTTACATATTATTATATTTTATTGTGTCCAATATTAAGGTCTTTATGATTTTAATATGACATGCAGAACCACCTTTATTGTATCTAACCAGGTTTGTATTCTAATCAATATTGTTATATGAAACACTTGTACCAGCAACATTTCCATCTCCTTGATTAGATTAATCCTGATATGTAGATTCTGAAATGAAAGGACCTTTCTTAAATACTTGAAGGTAATAAAAAATATATCACTTCAGGGTTTCTAATCTGTGTTATTCCCTATCAATCTATTCAATAAACTCAGTGATCATATCTAATTTAATGCTATAATGCAAATTTTGGTTTGCTTAATATCTAGATACATGGATGGACAGTTAGAAAGATAGTAACTGAGACACAAATATAAATGATGTAAGCTATAAAGATAAAATATTGTATTTTATCAGATATGTCTAATTATTCATTCCTCAAGTGTTTGTTTAATGTTCCTTTTAAATCAAAATCTCAGCAGAAAGTTAAAATATTTTAAAATAAAAATAAGCACAAGACTTAAGACTGGTCATAAGCTGTAATGAGTATATATAATAAAAGGACGACATCTCCCTTTTCAATTATATGAAATAAAAAGAAACTACTATAGCTATAGCAAATATAACTATAAATATAACTTTAAAAACAAATAGTAATTGTTAGAATGACCAATTCATTGGCAATATCACATACTAGACTATAAAGTATATATAAACAAACTGTTAAAGTATATTACTCGGGATGTGTTTAATGATCATAATGTCCAATTAAATTATCAGTAAATAAATCATAAATGAAAATATTTAACAAATTAGAGCATAAAATGAATAAGCCACATATAAGAAAACAAAATGGAAATTTAAAAGTAATTGTCTATGAAACATGAACAACACACACATTGAAATGTCTGATTCTGTCTGATTCTTTTTTTGGAAAGAGTCAGGACAGGAGCTATAGTCCAGTGGGTAGTGCATTTGCCTTGCATGTGGTCAACCTAGTATCAATCCCCAGCATCCTATATGATCTCCCAAGAACTGTCAAGAGTAAATCCTGAATGCAACTCTAGGAGTAACACTTGAGCATGGCCATGTAAGACCCAAAAGAGAAAAAAAAAGAATCAGGTAAATATATGTGAATAAACAAATCCAATCTAAAAGTATTTATATTATAAAATAGAAAATAGACTAAAAGAACTAGTACAGAATGTATGTCCTTAAGCTAACTTCCTAAGGTGCTTCCAACTTTCTTAATAAAACTCAAGATGCACACTGAATCCTCAAGGTTTTATAACATCTCAAATCCGCAGTTCTTAATTATAATTAATCAACAAAAAATCCCCAGCCTCCCATGTTCTTCCTCTAAACCTCCTCTAACACTAATCTGCTTGCAGTTCATTTTGTGATCTCGTTGCTAACCTCTTTCTACCTCTGGAAATTTTTAATCTGTGCCCTCTGAGATTCAAATTCAACTCTGCTTTCAAGTTATTCTCTTTTATTTTTAATTTTCATTGAATATTTATTTTTGTTTGTTTTTTAATATATTTTATTATACCACTATGATATAAACAATTACAAAAATGTTCGTGTTTGGGTTTCAGCAATACAGTGTTCCAGCACCCATCCCTCCACCAGTGCCCATTTCCCACCACGAATGTCCTGATTCCCTCCTCCTTCCCCTAGCCTGCCTCTATTGCAGGCTCTTTATCTCTTTTCTCTTTATCTTTCTCTCTCTTTCTCTATTCCTTCTCTTACTTATTGTGGATTGTAATATATATGCTTAGAGATTATCATGAGTATGTTTTTGCCTGTATTTAATGCTAAGTTATATGTGGTAATAGCACTTTCTGCAATTATTGGCACATTGTTCCCTTCTCTGTTTTACCTAAGCTCTACTCACTTTTGACAAGACCTCCTGATCCACCTTCACCTGACCTTGGATATTGGTATCTTAATATGTATGTATGTATGTATGTATGTATGTATGTATGTATGTATATATACACACATTTATGTCATGCAAATAAGTGCAGTCATTCTATATCTGTCTCTCTCAGGCTAATTTCACTCAACATGATCCTCTCCTCTTAATGTATTCAGCATCCCTTTAATTGCTTTATCAGAGTTACATAAGTTGACTGTTTTAAATCTTCATTTTTCCTTTAACATAACAGAGCAATCCACTGCTATCTAGAAATTTCTAAATATAGAATGAAAAAATAAATTAAAGATCTCAATATCAGACTTGAATCCATAAAGAACATTGAAGAAAATATAGGAAAAACTCTCCACAACATTGAAGCTAAAGGCATCTTCAAAGGTGAAACATCACTAACAAAGCAACTAGAAGAAAAGATAAACATATGGGACTACATGAAACTAAAAAGCTTCTGCACCTCCAAAAGAAACAGTGACTAAGATACAAAAGCAGTCCACAGAATGGGAAAGAATATTCACCCAATACCCATCTGATAAGGGGTTAATATCCAGGATATATCAGGCACTGGTAGAACTCTTACAAGAAGAAAACAAACAACCCCATCAAAAAATGGGGAGAAGAAATGAACAGAAACTTCAGCAAGGAAGAAATTTGAATGGCCAAAAAACATATGGAAAAAATGCTCATCATCACTAATCATCAGAGAGATGCAAATCAAAACAACAATGAGATACCACTTTACACCACATGGACTGGCACATATTCAAAAGAGCAAGTACAACAAGTGCTGACGTGGATGTGGGGAAAAAGGGGGCACACATCCATTGTTGGTGGGAATGCCGGCTGGTGACAGCCTTTCTGGAAAGCAATATGGACTTTCCTCCAAAGACTAGAAATTGAACTCCCATTTGACCCAGCCATACCATTCCTGGGAATCTACTCTGGGAAACCAAAAATACGCAGTGGAAATACCATCCCTACTTTTATGTTCATAGCAGCATTATTCACAATAGCCAGAATCTGGAAGCAACCAGAGTGCCCGAAAATCGATTACTGGATAAAGAAGTTTTGGTACATCTACACAATGGAATACTATGCAGCTGTTAGGAAAAATGAAGTTATAAAATTTGCCTATAAATGGATGGACATGGAGAAGATTATGTTGAGTGAAATTAGCCAGAAGGAGAGAGACAGATACAGGATGACTGCATTTATTTGCATGGCATAAATATATATGTACATGTTATGATACCAATATCCAAGGTCAAGTGAAACATAAATCAGGAGGTCTTGTCAAAGGTGGAAATTATCACAAACGTGTGGGAGTCAGAGGCTAGGTAAGACAGAAAATGGAACAGTGTGCTAACAATTGTCGAGGGTACTAATGACAACCTAGAACTGAGCATTAAATAGAGGCAAAAAGGATACACATGACAACCCTTTAATGTATGTTCTATAATCCATAGTCTGGAGGGGAAGGAAAAGAGAAAGAGAGAGAAAGGGAAAGAAATAAAGAACCTGCCATGGAGGAGGGCTGGGGGAGGGGAGGGAACCGGGGACGTTGGTGGTGGGAGATGGGCACTGGTGGCAGGATGGGTGCTGGAACACTGTACGACCAAAACCCAAATATGAACTTTTTAATAGTATATCTTTGTAATTGTACAAATAAAAATAAATAAAATAAAATAAAAGGTGAGATAGCAAAATGGTTTTCTTCGAAGTTAATATGTAAACTTTAATTTTATTTTTTTCTAAGTACATTGAAAAGGAAGTTTTAAAAGGCAATATGTGAGCATTAAACAAAATATATGGCAAAAACAAATATCTCATACAAGAAATGTAAGCTGTTATGAGTAAAATTATCATGTTCTGTTGAAAAAAATTATAGTAGATTATTCACCAGGGGAAAACTAAATTTATAAAGATACAAATATACAAAGATGACATAGAGTAAATAAAATTTCAATATTAGTATTGGCTTCTGAAAAGCCAAGTCCTAGAAAGTAATAAGGTACTGGAAAATAATCTAGAATTTTATAACATGAGAACCAAAAGGAGTTTGGAGCTATTTAATCCAATATACTGAAATAACTTTTCCTAAGATTTGGTGATCCCAAAGAAGAGTGCCTCTGGAGCATGTATTTTGCTTCTTAAAAATCAGAAGTGTTTTGTGTCATAAAGTATTTTCCCATAAAAAAAGATGTTAATACATATATAGTTGGGGTTCTTTTCATTTACAGCCATCTGACTCCTATTCGGGTATGTATCAATTTCCTAGCCAGGTACAGTGGCTTGATAAAATGTTGTTTTTCTCTTCAAAAAAAAATCAGAAGTGTTTTAACCCATTTATTTATTTAATAAATGTAAATTATTTCCAATTCCTATATTTTATTTTTCACCTGTAGTGAGTAATGATAGTAAACACAAAAAAATATTTAACTGAGAGAAAAAATATTATTTAAACCTTATTTAGTGAAATATCTGCTACAACCATGTTGTTATTTTACCAATCTGATTAAAAACCCAGGTAGTATGAAAGAGAAAGTACTGCATAGATTTCGCTTCATGGAAAATGCATTATCTGTGCATAGTTCCTCTAACGCTGCTTATTTCATTATCACATAATCTTTAACCAAAAATTAAGATGGTGTGGAACAGTCAACATCCTAGATATTGCAAACTAATTGTAAACTCACTCCTTCTCCTACCTCAGGAAATACGAGTGTCTTCCTTAATGACCGCAAAGGCCAAATTCTAGCCATCGCTAAAGGATTTATACCCATGTTATTGACATCAGTTTTAATTCTAGAAAATTCCCCAAATGGTTCAAGAACTAATTAAAAGTGTAATCTCAGTGGAAAACAGTCTCACAGGAGACATAATAATTGGTTGTAGTATACTGTTTCAAATAAAGCTCTATTTTTTTTATTATTTTATTTTTTTTTTATTTTTTTTTTTATTTTTTTTTTTTTTGATTTTTTTTTTTAATTTTTTTATTATACCACCGTGAAACATACAATTACAAAGGTGTTCATAATTGGTTCTTGGTAATACAGTATTCCAGCACCCATCCCCTCCACCAGTGCCCCATTTCTAACCACCAATGTACCCCTCCCCCTCCCATCTCCCCACCCGCCTTAATAGCAGGTACCCCCAGTTTCCTCTCTTTCTCTCTCTATCTCTCTCTCTGTCTCTGCATCTCTCTCCCTCTTATTTTACACATTGTGGCTAGCCCTGCAGATAGTTAGAGTTAATCACTTAAGTCTCTTTGTGTATATTCAGTGGTGAGTTTTAATCTGCCATTACAATTTCCCATATTTATTAAAACACTGGTATCTATATCCTATTGATGAATGCAGTCATTCTATATCTGTCCTTTTCCTTCTGACTAATTTCACTCAGCATGATAGACTCCATGTCCATCCATTTGCAGGTAAATTTCATAATTTCATCCTTTCTGACAGCCGCATAGTATTCCATAGTGTAGATGAACCACAGTTTCTTTAGCCAGTCCTCTGTTCTCGGGCATTTAGGTTGTTTCCAGATTTTAGCTATAGTGAATAGCGCAGAGATGAATAAAGAAGTACAGATAGTGTTTCTGCTATGTGTTTTTCGGTCTCTAGGGTATATTCCCAGGAGTGCTATTGCTGGATCAAATGGGAGCTCAATATCTAGCTTTCGGAGGAATGTCCATATTGTTTTCCAAAAGGGCTGGACGACATGAATCTATAAGGTACATCGAAGAAAACATAGGAGAAACGCTCTATGACATCGAAACGAAAAGTATCTTTAAAGACGACACACCGCTGACCAAGCAAATGGAAGCAATGATAAACAAATGGGATTATATAAAATTGAAAAGCTTCTGCACCTCAAAAGAAACGGTGACCAAGATACAAAGACAATCCACAGAGGGGAAAGGGATATTCACCCAATACCCATCTGACAAGGGGTTAATATCCAGGATATATCAGGCACTGGTAGCACTCCACAAGAAGAAAAACAGCCAACCCCATCAAAAAAATGGGGAGAAGAAATGAACAGAAGCTTCCAAAAAGAAGAAATTCGAATGGCCAAAAGGCATATGAAAAAGTGCTCTTCATCTTTGATCATCAGGGAGATGCAAATCAAAACAACAATGAGGTACCATCTCACCCCCACAGAGAGACTGCGCACATCCAAAACAGCAAGAACAACCGGTGCTGGCGTGGATGTGGGAAAAGGGACTCTCATCCACTGCTGGTGGGAGTGCCGACTGGTCCAGCCCTATTTTTTTATTATTTTATAACTCACTATTTTATAAGTTAATGGCATACTAATAAACAATAGTTCAGACTTTTGTTTTCCATATTGCCTTGTTTTATCCCCTCTATCATTCTTACCAATGCCTGAAAATAGTTATATAAATGATTTGCTTCGATACCTTACTACCTAACTCCCACTGCTTTTCTCTCTTATCTTGGCTAAATATCTATATTGTAGCATATTTGTGCATTAAAGAACAAAATTAGGCATTGTGATCAATGGCTGCAGTCCTGTTTCAGACAGTAGCTTCATGATGGATCCAGAAAATAAAAGAATACAGAAATGAATAAGAAATAGAGACTCGTGAGAGAACATGTGAACATATAGATGATCTCAGGAATTAATTTCTGAGCCAGGAGAAACCCCTGAGCTTCACTGGGTGTTACCTCAAAAAAATAAAATAAAACAAGTAAGACTTGGTTTATCACCATTCAGAAAAGCCCTTGTCTTTTTAAAAAATAATGATTTATTATAAATCTGGAAGATAAGGTTAACAGATTGTTTGATGCTGGATTGTGATTTATACTTATTTTGTCTTGATGATGTCACCATGTTCTAGCATATGGTTCTTTTTTGAGTCATTTCAGAGAATTGATTTAGTCATTTTATTTTATTATGACCAGGGAGCTGATTTCTCATCACAACACATATTGGTCAGAACAGCTAAGTTCTAAAATAAAATTTCTTGAAAACCTAACCAAGATTTATTTTTAAATCCATTTTTTATGGTTTTTGGTACTATCCATATAAAGAATAACTGCTTCACATCTGGAGATACACTATTATAGAAATTCCACTGCCTTTTTAATTTGCGTGTCTAATATATTTCCTTTTGATACAATTTCACAAGTGTGTAATTTTCACTGAAAATAAAAAATAAATTGAACAACTTTGTATATCATACTGGAGTCAGGAATCCTCAACATCCAGACTCCACAGTTCCTAACAGCTCCACCCAAGAGAAAACCTGATATTTCACCTTTAAGTTTCATCAGTAAATGCTTCAGATGAGAGCCTTTTACTGAGAGTATACGACCCACACGGCAGAGCCTGGCAAAAACCCATGTTTTATTTGATATGCCAAAAACCAGTAACAATTATGGACCTCATTCCTATGACTTGAAGGAATGGTTTGAGGCTTTTCAAGTCTCAGGGGTAAGCAGATGACCTTGGGCTACAGTTGCTTGTGACAGGACATATAGAGATGTTGTGGGTGCCCGCTCAAGCAAAATCGATGAACAATGGGAAGACAAGTGAAGTGATACAAGTGATAGATCATCTATCCAGCTTGAGGCTTTAAAAGAGCTTCATGTCTCTGTACATTTGGGATAAGAGAAGCAAATAAAGAAAAGCAAAAGTAAAAACAGCTAGCTCTATAAAACTTACCTAATTGTGGAAGAGCACTGTAATCATGTTATTTGTCATAGTGCTAGTGATTGATAACATTGTTAGTGGTATTCACTGTGTTACATTATTCAGGATTTATTAATGACATACTCATAAAAAATATTAATAAGAAAAATTCTAAGCATGACTGTTGTGAATACCAAAAAATGGTGGTTCTGTGGTGGAGAGATGGGGATTTGTGCAGGAGACTTAATATTAGCCATACGATGTCAGTCAATATATACTCCTTATCTAAGACATAAGTAAGAATATAACCAAAAATAAGATCTAGAAAAAATGAAAATAAGAATTTGTTAGCTATAGGAAGTGAAGAAGAAGAAGAAGAAGTGAAACAAGAATTTGCATACGCCTTGCAATGATATTTGGGTTGTAAAACAATAGCATGTTTTAATTAGCAATTGTATATAATAATTATAAAGGCACATATATGAATAAAGACCATAGCTTCATGTCTCAAATATTTCTTTGACATGTGTCTCGTTTCTCTATCACATGCATTAATATGTTTAAATATTATAGAATTAATACTTTATCATCGAGAAGAGCTGACTTCATGGTATAGAAATTAGAAATAGCACACAGTAGAGTTGTGGGCAGAGAGGTTTCTTATCCAGTCACGATTTATATTATAAATTGGGTGAGGGGTCCATTCTACTTTTCCTCACACTGCAGTGCATGTTTAAATCTTCTATCTTATTAGTCACCTTGGGCAGAGGGTGAGGGGGCCAGGGGTACAGGACATAAATTAAGACCAGAGAAAGATTCCTTCACCAACAATAGCATAAAGGAAATAACTAAGAATCCATCTCTAAGTTTCTATTAAAACTTCTCCTAAAATAACCATATATTTGGGGCGGAGCGATGGCACAGAGGGTAGGGCATTTGCCTTGCACTAGCTGACCCCGAGTTCGAGCCTCAGCATCTCACATAGTCTCCCGAGCACCACCAGTAATTCCTGAGTGTAGATTCAGGAGTAACCCTTGAGCATTGCAGATGTGACCCCGAAAAGAAAAAAAAATAGCTATGTACTCCCACCTAAACTAAAGAATGGGGTCGGAGAATGAGTACAATGAAATCCTGCAGACGTAAAGCAAAGAAATAAAATAACTGATGAAGCAAAAGAAATGCCAAGTGTAATTATTTACACTTTAGGGAATATGATGTAGAGATTTCCTAAAATGTTATAAATAGAGCTGCCATATATCCAAGTGTTTCCCTTCCAGGACATCTGTCCCAATAACTCTAATACGTTAATCCACAAGGACACATACATCACATTATTTATGATGACAGGGATCTGGATACAACCCACTCACCCAAACCCAACTACACATCAGTAGCCAATGAAATTGTGAGATACACACAGACACACACACACACACACACTCACACACACACACTGTTAAGAAAGATGAAATCTTGCAACAGGAGTAAATTGCTACAGGAATTGAGTCAAATGGAAAAAGGCAAACGCCAGATGACATAGAGTATACGGAAACATAGCAAGGGAAAAGACTATCCACAGTGGAAACAAATTCTGATGTACTTCCAACAGAATTGTGAACTGAGGCTCCAAAGACTTTGAGCATGGAGTAAGGATCTTGAGATAGAACAGAGGGTTGTTTACAATTTGGAGAAGGTGTACTGAGCATTGAAGTGAAACACAGATCACTGTAAACTTTATTACATCAATAACAGAACTGGGGAAAAAAACTAACAAAAAATTCTGTCAGTAAGTTTTGTATGCTTTGATTATAAAATACTTAAAACTATTTTGTAAAGGCAGTATTTCGTTTGTTGTGCAGTTGTACCATAAAAATATAAATGTAACTGTCCCAACGGATGTCAAAAGATCACGTGGCCACCCACCTACAAGATGGTCAGACTTCTTTGTCAAGACCCTGGAGGAACGGTTTGAGGCTCTTTATATTCCTGAATCAACCAGATGCCATTGGGCTACATTAGCACGTGATAGGGTAGAGCGGAAATGTTTCTGGAACCCGCCTCGAGCAAATCGATGAATAACGGGATTCAAGTGATCAAGTGATTTCCCATCAGTTCTGTCTGGGAACTCAAATATGTCAAAAAACAGTTGAAGGCCATCCAAGGTCAGGCAGAATGTGGATCAGGAGGTCTTGTTAAAGGTGGAAATTACCACAAAAGTGTGGGAACAGAGGTTAGGTAAGACAGAGAAGGGAATAGTGTGCCAATAATTGTCGAAAAGTGCTATTACCACATAGAACTTAGCATTAAATACAGGCAAAAAGATGGTAACCTCTGTATCACTGTCTCACTGTCTTCCCGTTTATCATTGACTTGCTCAAGTGAGCACCAGTAACATCTCCATATGTCCTGTCTCATGCAAGTAGAGTCCAAGGGCACCTGCTTGCTCCAGGAAGATAAAGAGCCTCAAACCATTCTATCAGGTCATGGGAATGAGGTCTATAATTGTTACTGGTATCTGGCATATCAAATACGACACGGGTAGCTTGCCAGGCTCTGCCGTGCTGGTAGCATACTCTTGTAGTCATCTCAAAATCCAGCATTTATGATGAACTGCACGGCTGCTTGCGGCCTCGCAAGCTGGCCTGTGATAGGCTGGTCTGCTGAGTGGAGTTTGGGTGAGGGGGGAAGCCCGGATGTGGAAAATGGAATCCCTATGGAGTGGGGGATCGTCTGGCTTGTTGTGAGGCTCTGCTGGGGTGGCAGGCCAGGGCTAGAACCTGCCATCCCTCCTGGGCGCCTCATGAGCGGCTGGGCACAGTGACAGCCAGTAGAAGCTCTGCCCCATGTCTGTCTCTGGATCAGCATATCTGGGCCGGATTAAAAAAGACAACACAGGGTGGATCTCAATGAGCCGGGCTTCTCAACATTCTTGTTTCATCTTACAGTTTTATATATTTTCTGTTTCACTAGTGTCTTAACAATCTAATACCTGTGCCAAAGTCTCACGAGGAGGAGAGAGCGAGACAGATAACCTCTAAGTATATGTATTACAATCCACAAGATGTAAGAGATGGAAGAGAGAAAAAAGAGAGAGAGAAAAGAGATAAAGAACCTCGCCATAGAGGCAGGCTAAAAGAGGGAATCAGGGACATTGGTGGTGGGAAATGGGCACTGGTGGAGGGATGGGTGGTGGAACACTGTATGGTCGATACCCAAACATGAACATTTTTGTAATTGTTTATCTCATGGTGGTATAATAAAATATATTAAAAAATAAATAAATAAATAGATAAATAAACAAATAATCTAAAATAAAAAAAATAGTTGAAGGCCCAAAATATACTGAAACCGTTCTTTAAGAAAGCACTTTTATCCTTAATAACTCTTTGGTTAGTGCTTCCTTCACATCCTTATTTCTAAGACTATAAATCATAGGATTCAACATGGGGATCACTGTGGTGTAAAACACGGCTACCCTTTTCCCCTGCTCCACTGACTCCTTTGAGGGAGGTCTGAGATACATGAAGAAAAGTGTTGCGTAGAATATGGTGACGGCTGTAAGGTGCGAGCCACAAGTAGAAAACGCTTGCGCCTGCTTTCTGTGGAACGAATCCTCAAGATAGCAGGAAAAATATACAGGTAGGATACCAGGATGATGAGAAGAGAAAAGGAAAGATTACACCCAGCCACCACAAACATGGATGTTTCTTTGTTGTAGGTGTCAGAACAAGCCAACTTGATTAGGGGTGGGTCCGCACAGTAGAAGTGATTAATCTCATCTCGACCACAGAAGGCCAAATTGTAGGTCCACATGGTCTCCATGAAGCCGGTCAGTGCTCCATATACATAAGGCACCGTGACGAGTGATGTGCAGACACCCTTGGACATCTTACTGCCGTAGAGCAGAGGGGTTGCAAATGGCCATGTACCGGTCGAAGGCCATCACAGCTAGGATATAGATCTCCACGTGAACCAAAGCAATGAAAAGGTAACATTGCACCAGGCATGCAGGGTAGGAAATGGTTTTCCTCTTGGATATGAAAATCTCCAGCATCTTCGGGTCACGCTACTGGAGAAACACAGATCCACAAAAGATAGGTGGCTCAGGAAGAAATACATGGGCGTGTGGAGTTTGGTGTTGATGTGGATGAGTACGATCATGCCAAGGTTCCCAGCTATCGTGACCATGTAAATGGTCAGAAACAGCAGGAAGAGAATTATCTGCAAATCCCTGCGGTGGGTAAGTCCCAGGAGAATGAACTCAGACACTGAGGTGAAGTTCCTTTTCATGATTACTTTGAAGAGGATAAAAAGAATTTTGGATCAGAAGATGACAAATCAGATATGCACATTTCCCTTAGCACATTGTTGGTGTCTCGTTTCTCCTCCTGTCTATCCTTGTTCTTCCTGTGACTGTTTTGTGCAGGAGACACTGGGAATAGTGGTTTAATACACGGTCTTACTAAATGTCGGCAACACTCAAACTGGCTCTGGGCTCTAGCCTGTGTTTCTGCTCTTTGTCCCATATTTCTCTTTTCTGTTACCTTTGATTTCGTTCATGCTTCCATTCTGTTTTGACTCTTTTCTTTTCTGTCTTTCTATATTACATATTTTAATGAACCTCAGATTCATTTTTTATCCAAAATTTGGTTATTCTATTCAATAGATATTTGAACACTCATCATATGTATATTAACTTAGAAATAGAAATTATTCCTCCTAATAATAAAGATTTATTTTCATATTTAAAATTTTTTAATGTTAGAACTGTGAATTACAATGTTATTGGCAGTTGAGGTTCAGTCATAATATTTCAATGTCCCATGTCTGTCTCTCAACATGGGGCAGAGCTGCTACTAGTTCTCACTGAGCCCAGCCACTCATGAGGTGCCCGAGGGAAGGTGGGTTCTAGCCCTGGCCTGCCACCCAGGCAGAGCTTCACAACAAGCCAGAAGACCCCCACTCCATGAGGACCTCCATTTTCCACATCTGGACTTCCCTCCTCTTCAGAACTCTACCCAGCAGACCAACCTATCACAGCCCAGCTTGCGTGCACGCAAGCGGCCGCAAGGTTCATCAATAAATGCTGGATTTTGATAAGACTGCAAGAGTATACTACCCGCATGGCAGAGCCTGGCAAGCTACCCGTCGTACTTAATATGCCAGATACCAGTAACAATTATAGACCTCATTCCCATGGCCTGATTGAATGGTTTGAGGCTCTGTATGTTCCTGGAGCAAGCAGGAGCCCTTTGGCTCTACCTGCATAGACAGGACATATGGAGATGTTACTGGTGCCCGCTCGAGCAAATTGATGATGAACAGGAAGACATGACAGTGAACCATTACACTATGAAACCTCATTTCAGTCAAGGCTTTTCCATTAAGTTATATTGATAATAACTAATAATAACAACTTCAAGGTGCCATTGAGTAGAGACAAAGTACAAATTAAAGAATCTGATATAGAAGTTTTTTTTAAATCTAAAAGTATTCAGTTAAAACATTAAGGAAAAATATCTGTCATTCAGAGAAAGAAAAGAGGGGATATGGGGGGTACCAACTACTGAGGTACCCCCTCAGTACTGCTACTGAGGTACCCCGGAGATGGGAGGGAGGGGGTGTGGGTATACTGGTGGTGGTGATGGGGCACTGGTGGAGGGATGAGTACTGGAATACTGTATTACCAATTATGAACACCTTTGTAACTGTGTGCTTCACTGTGGTATAACAAAAAAATTTTTTTTTAAATATCTGTCATAGAACATTGTAAAGTAGAATATGGAGTCAGAGAAATAGTACAGGGACTAAGAATGCAGGTTGGCCCAGTTCGGCCCCCAACACCACATGGCAGCCTACAGTCCTTTAAGCATCACCAGGGTGACCCATAATATGCTTTTTATCACAGGATCCATCAGCCCTGAGTCCCCAGCCCTAGCATTGAACTGAACTGTTGACCAAGAATTGTCTGGCGCCTTCTGGACACTGCTTGAAGGCCCCATATGCCCCGCATAAATTTTAGAATATAATATGACATTAATTTATGAACTAATAAACAATCAAATATAATTAAATAGATAACTGAATTCCTAAAATGTCTCACAGTTTCTCTGTAGCAGCTCATATAAATACCTATTTACATAGAACGTTAGAGTTAATGTTGAAGATAGCATAAGCAGAATTCTTTATCCTGAGTCCTGAAAAACCTGAATTCCAAGAAGAGAAAAGATGTGAGATATACATCTTTCAGTTTCCACTTTTGGTGATCTGCTGATATTTCAACCTCTCCCACACATTGTTTAAAGCCCTCAAAATATTTCTATTTGTTGAATGTTGTAAATGCTATATTTTCTTACCATGATGTGATAAGTGACTTAGTCCATTTGTCCATTAGTTTGAGAAAGTGCATTTATGTTCCTTTAATAATATTCTGATTTTATATTACTTATTGTTATTTGTCTTTACATATTATTATATTTTATTGTGTCCAATATTAAGATCTTTATGATTTTAATATGACACCTTTATTGTATCTACAAACCAGGTTTGTATTCTAATTAATATTGTTATATGAAACACTTGTACCAGCAACATTTCCATCTCCTTATTAGATTAATCCTGATATGTAGATTATGAAATGAAAGGACTTTTTCTCTAAATACTTGAAGGTAATAAAAAATATATCACTTCTGGGTTTCTAATCTGTGTTATTCCCTATCAATCTATTCAATAAACTCAGTGATCATATCTAATTTAATGCTATAATGCAAATTTTGTTTTGCTTAATATCTAGATACATGGAGGGACAGTTAGAAAGATAGTAACTGAGACACAAATATAAATGATGTAGCTATAAAGATAAAATATTTTTATTGTATCAGATATGTCTAATTATTCATTCCTCAAGTGTTTGTTTAATGTTTCTTTTAAATCAAAATCTCAGCAGAAGTTAAAATATTTTCAAATAAAAATAAGCACAAGACTTAAGACTGGATTTAAGCTCTAATGAGTACATATAAAAAAGGACGACATCTCCCTTTTCAATTATATGAAATAAAAAGAAACTATTTATAGCTATGGCAAAATATAACTATAAATATAACTTTAAAAACAAATAGTAATTGTTAGAATGACCAATTCATTGGCAATATCACATACTAGACTATAAAGTATATATTAAAAAACGTTGTAATTGTATATATCTCATGGCTGAATAATAAAATATTAATATCAAAAAAATAAAAATAAAAAACTAAAGTATATATAAACAAACTTATAGTATATTACTTCGGGATGTGTTTACTGATCATAATGTCCAATTAAAGTATTAGTTAATAAATCATATATGAAAATATTTAACAAATTGGAGCATAAAATGAATAAGTCACATATAAGAAAACATAATGGAAATTTAAAAGTAATTGACTATGAGACATGAATAATACATACATTGAAATGTCTGAATCTGTCTGATTGTTTTTTTTTTAAAGAATCAATCAGGACAAGAGCTATAGTCCAGTAGGTAGTGCATTTGCCTTGCATGTGGCCACCCAGTATCAATACCCAGCATCCCATATGGTCTCCCAAGAACTGTCAAGAGTAAATCCTGAATGCAACTCTAGGAGTAACACTTGAGCATGGCCATGTAAGACCCAAAAAAGAGAAAAAAAGAATCAAGCAAATATATGTGAATAAACAAATCCAATCTAATAGTATTTATATTATAAAATAGAAAATAGACTAAAAGAACTAGTAAAGAATGTATGTCCTTAAGCTAACTTCCTAAGGTGCTTCCAACTTTCTTAATAAAACTCAAGATGCACACTGAATCCTCAAGATTTTATAACATCTCAAATCCGCAGTCTTAATTTTAATTAATCAACCAGAATCCCCAGCCTCCCATGTTCCTCTAAACCTCCTCTAACACTAATCTGCTAGCAGTTCATTTTGTGATCTCGTTGCTAACCTCTGTCTACCTCTGGAAATCTTTAGTCTGTGCCCTCTGAAATTCAAATTCAACTCTGCTTTCAAGTTATTCTCTTTTTTTTAAATTTTCTTCGAACATTTATTTTTGTTTGTTTTTAATATATTTTATTATACCACCATGAGATAAACAATTACAAAAATGTTCATGTTTGGGTTTCAGCCATACAGTGTTCTAGCACCCATCCCTCCACCAATGCTCATTTCCCACCACAAATGTCCTGATTCCCTCCCCCCCCCCCTAGCCTGCCTCTATGGCAGGCTCTTTATCTCTTTTCTCTTTATCTTTCTCTCTCTTTCTCTGTTCCTTCTCTTACTTATTGTGGATTGTAATATATATGCTTAGAGATTATCATGAGTATCTTTTTGCCTGTATTTAATGCTAAGTTCTATGTGGTAATAGCACTTTCTACAATTATTGGCACATTGTTCCGTTCTCTGTCTTACCTAAGCTCTGCTCCCACACATTTGTGGTAATTTCCACTTTTGACAAGACCTCCTGATCCACCTCTTCACCTGACCCTGGATATTGGTCCAAGGTCATATATATATATAAATAAAATTTATACATATATATATAAATAAAATTTATATATATATAAATAAAACCACGCCATTTGTGTCATGCAAATAAATGCAGTCATTCTATATCTGTCTCTCTCTCAGGCTAATTTCACTCAACATGATCCCTCTCCTCTTAGTGTGTTCAGCATCCCTTTAATTGCTTTATCAGAGTTACATAAGTTGACTGTTTTAAATCTTAATTTTTCCTTTAACATAGCAGAGCAATCCACTGCTATCTAGAAATTTCTAAATATAGAATGAAAAATAAATTAAAGATCTCAATACCAGACTTGAATCCATAAAAGTACATTGAAGAAAATATAGGAAAAACCCTCCACGACATTGAAGCTAAAGGCATCTTCAAAGGTGAAACATCACTAACAAAGCAACTAGGAAGAAAGATAAACATATGGGACTACATGAAACTAAAAAGCTTCTGCACCTCAAAAGAAACAGTGACTAATATACAAAAAGCTGTCCACAGAATGGGAAAGAATATTCACCCAATACCCATCTGATAAGGGGTTTTATCCAGGATATATCAGGCACTGGCAGAACTTTACAAGAAGAAAACAAACAACCCCATCAAAAAAATGGGGAGAAGAAATGAACAGAAACTTCAGCAAGGAAGAAATTCGAATGGCCAAAAAACATATGAAAAAAATGCTCATCATCACTAATCATCAGAGAGATGCAAATTAAAACAACAATGAGATACCACTTTACACCACAGAGACTGGCACATATTCAAAAGAGCAAGAACAACAAGTGCTGGCATGGATGTGGGGAAAAGGAGAAACTCATTCATTGTTGGTGGGAATGTCGGCTGGTACAGCCTTCTGGAAATCAGTATGGACATTGGTCCAAAAGACTAGAAATTGAACTCCCATTTGATCCAGCCATACCACTCCTGGGAATCTACTCTGGGAAACCAAAAATACGCAGCAGAAACACCATCCCTACTTTTATGTTCATAGCAGCATTATTCACAATAGCCAGAATCTGGAAGCAACCAGAGTGCCCGAAAATCGATGACTGGATAAAGAAGCTTTGGTACATATACACAATGGAATACTATGCAGCTGTTAGGAAAAATGAAGTTATAAAATTTGCCTATAAATGGGATGGACATGGAGAAGATTATGTTGAGCGAAATTAGCCAGAAGGAGAGAGACAGATACAGAATGACTGCATTTATCTGCATAACATAAATATATATATACATATTATAATACCAATATCCAAGGTCAAGTGAAACATATATCAGGAGGTCTTGTCAAAGGTGGAAATTATCACAAACGTGTGGGAGTCAGAGGCTAGATAAGACAGGGAATGGAACAGTATGCTAACAATTGTCGAGGGTACTAATGCCAACCTAGAACTGAGCATTAAATAGAGGCAAAAGGATACACATGACAACCCTTTAATGTATGTTCTGTAATCCATAGTCTTGAGGGGAAGGAAAAGAAAAAGAGAGAGAGAAAGGGAAAGAAATAAAGAACCTGCCATGGAGGAGGGGCTGGGGGAGGGGGAGGGAACCGGGGACGTTGGTGGTGGGAGATGGGTGCTGGAACACTGTATGACCAAAACCCAAATATGAACTTTTTAATAGTATATCTTTGTAATTGTAAAAATAAAAAATAAAAATAAATAAAATAAAATAAAACGTAAGATAGCAAAATGGTTTTCTTCGCAGCTAATATGTAAACTTTATTTTTACTTTTACTAAGTACATTGAAAAGGAAGTTTTAAAAGACAATATGTGCGCATTAAACAAAATATATGGCAAAAAAGAAATATCTCACACAAGAAATGTAAGCTGTTATGAGTAAAATTATCATGTTCTGTTGAAAAAAATTATAGTAGATTATTCACCAGGAGAAAACTAAATTTATAAAGATACAAATATACCAAGATGATATAGAGTAAATAAAATTTCAATATTAGTACTGGCTTCTGAAAAGCCAAGTCCTAGAGAGAATAAGGTACTGGAAAATAATCTAGAATTTTATAACATGAGAACCAAAAGGAGTTTGGAGCTATTTAATCCATTATACTGAAATAACTTTTCCTAAGATTTGGTGATCCCAAGGCAGAGTACCTCTGGAGCATGTATTTTGCTTCTTAAAGATAGAAGTGTTTTAAACCATATATTTATTTAATAAATGTAAATTATTTCCAATTCCTAGATTTTATTTTTCACCTGTAGCGGGTAATGATAGTAAACACAAAAATATTTAACAGAGAAAAAAAATTTTTTAACTTTATTTAGTAAAATATCTGCTACAACCATGTTGTTATTTTACCAATCTGATTAAAAAACCCAGGTAGTATGAAAGAGAAAGTACTGCATAAATTTCACTTCATGGAAAATGCATTATTTGTGCATAGTTCCTCTAAAGCTGCTTATTTAATTATCACATAATCTTTAACCAAAAATTAAGATGGTTTGGAACAGTCAACATCCTAGATATTGCAAACTAATGTGTAAACTCACTCCTTCTCCTACCTCAGGAAATACGAGTGTCTTCTTAATGACTGCAAAGGCCAAATTCTAGCCATCGCTAAAGGATTTATACCCATGTTATTGGCATCAGTTTTAATTCTAGAAAATTCCCCAAATGTTTCAAGAACTAATTAAAAGTGTAATCTCAGTGGAAAACAGTCTCACAGGAGACATAATAATTGGTTGTAGTATACTGTTTCAAATAAAGCTCTATTTTTTATTATTTTATAACTCATTATTTTGCAAGTTAATGACATACTAATAAACAATACTTCAGACTTTTGTTTTCCATATTGCCTTGTTTTATCCTCTCTATCATTCTTACCAATACCTGAAAATAGTTATATAAATGATTTGCTTCGATACCTTACTACCTAACTCCCACTGCTTTCTCTCTCTTATCTTGGCTAAATATCTATATTGTAGCATATTTGTGCATTAAAGAACAAAATTAGGCATTGTGATCAATGACTGCAGTCCTGTTTCAGACAGTAGCTTCATGATGGATCCAGAAAATAAAAGAATACAGAAATGAATAAGAAATAGAGACTCGTAGAGAACATGTGAACATATAGATGATCTCAGGAATTAATTTCTGAGCCAGGAGTAACCCCAGAGCTTCACTGGGTGTGACCTCAAAAAAATAAAATAAAACAAATAAGACTTGGTTTATCACCACTCAGAAATGCCCTTGTCTTTTAAAAAGTAATCATTTATTATAAATGTGGAAGATAAGGTTAACAGATTGTTTGATGCTGGATTGTGATTTATAATATACTTATTTTGTCTTGATGGTGTCACCATGTTCCAGCATATGGTTCTTTTTTGAGTCATTTCAGAGAATTGATTTAGTCATTTTATTTTATTATGACCAGGGAGCCGATTTTTCATCAATACACATATTGGTCAGAACAGCTAAGTTCTAATATGAAATTTCTTGAAAACCTAACTAAGACTTATTTTTAAATCCATTTTTTATGTCTTTTGGTACTATCTAAGTAAAGAATAACTGCTTCACAACTGGAGATACACTATTATAGAAATCCACTGCCTTTTTAATTTACCTGTCTAATATATTTCCTTTTGATACAATTTCACAAGTGTGTAATTTTCACTAAAAAAAAAAAGAAATTGAACATCTTTGTATATCATACTGGAGTCAGGCATTCTCACATCCAAACTCCACAGTTCCTCACAGCTCCACCCAAGAGAAAATATGATCTTTTCCCCTTTAAGTTTCATCAGTAAATGCTCGAGATGAGAACCTTCTACTGAGAGTATACCACCTACATGGCAGAGCTTGGCAAGCTACCCGTATTTTATTTGATATGCCAAAAACCAGTAACAATTATGGACCTCATTCCCATGACTTGAAGGAATGGTTTGAGGCTCTTGCTGTCCCTGGAGCAAGCAGATGACCTTGGGCTACAGTTGCTTGTGACAGGACATATGGAGATGTTACAGGTGCCCGCTCGAGGAAATCGAACAATGGGAAGACAAGTGAAGTGATACAAGTGATAGATCATCTATCCAGCTTGAGTCTCTAAAAGAGCATCATGTCTCTGTATGTTTGGGACAAGAGAAGCACATAAAGAAAAGCAAAAGTAAAAACAGCTAGCTCTATAAAAATCACCTAATTGTGGAAGAGTGCTCTAATCATATTATTTGTCATAGTGCTAGCAATGGTAATATTATTAATGGTATTCACTGTGTTACATTATTCAGGATTTATGAATGACATACTCATAAAATTATTAATAAGTAAGTTTTAGCATGACTCTTGTGAAGACCAGAAATGGTGGTTCTGTGGTGGAGAGATGGGGATTTGTGCAGAAGACTTAATATTAGCCAAACGACGTCCAGTCAATATATATTCTTTATTGAAGATATAAGTAAGAATATAACCAAAAATAAGATAAATGAAAAAGAAAATATGAATTTGTTATCTATGGGAAGTGAAGAATAAGGAGAAGTGAAACAAGAATTTGTATATGCCTTGCAATGATATTTGGGTTGTAACACAATAGCATGTTTTAATTAGAAATTGTATACAATAATTATAATGCTATCTAGGCACATATATGGGTAAACTGAATAAAGACCAGAACTTCATGTCTCAAATATTTCTTTGACTTGTGTCTCATTTCTCTATCACATGCATTAATATATTTAAATATTATAGAATTAATACTTTATCATCAAGAAGAGCTGACTTCATGATATAGAAATTAGCAATAGCACACAGTAGAGTTGTGTGCGGAGAGGTTTCTTATCCAGTCACGATTTATATTGTAAGTTGGGTGAGGGGTAGATTCTATTTTTCCTCACACTGCAGTGCATGTTTAAATCTACTATCTTATTAGTCACCTTGGGCAGAGGGTGAGGGGGCCAGGGTACGGGACATAAATTAAGACCAAAGAAAAATTCCTTCACCAGCAATAGCATAAAGGAAATAACTAAGAATCTGTCTCTAAGTTTCTATTAAAACTTCTCCTAAAATAACCATATATTTGGGACCGGAGCGATGGCACAGAGGGTAGGGCATTTGCCTTGCACTCAGCTGACCCAGTTCGAGCCTCAGCATCTCATATAGTCTCCTGAGCACCACCTGTAATTCCAGACTGTGATTCAGGAGTAAACCTTGAGCATTGCAGGTGTGACCCAAAAAAGAATAATATAGCTATGTACTCCCACCTAACTAAAGAATGGGGTCTGAGAATGAGTACAATGAAATCCTGCAGACGTAAAGCAAAGAAATAAAATAACTGATGAAGTATAAAAAATGCCAAGTGTAATTATCTACACTTTAGGGAACATGATGCAGAGATTTCCTAAAAGGTTATGAATACAGCTGCCATATTTCCAAGTCTTTCCCTTCCAGGACATCTGTCCCAATAACTCTAATACGTTAATCCACAAGGACACATACATCACATTATTTATGATGACAGGGATCTGGGTACAACCCAATCATGCAAACCCAACTACACATCAGTAGCCAATGAAATTGTGAGATACACACACACACACACACACACACACACTGTTAGAAAGATGAAATCTAGCAAGAGGAGTAAATTGCTACAGGAATTGAGTCAAATGGAAAAAGGCAAACGCGAGATGACATAGAGTATACAGAAACATAGCAAGGGAAAAGACTATCCATTAGTGGAAACAAATTCTGTTGTAGTTCCAACAGAATTGTGAACTGAGGCTCCAAAGACTTTGAGCATGGAGTAAGGATCTTGAGACAGAACAGAGGGTTGTTTACAATTTGGTGAAGGTGTACTAGCATTGGAAGTGAAACACCGATCACATGTAAACTTTATTACATCAATAACAGAACTGGAAAAAAAAACACAAACAAAAAATTCTGTCAATAAGTTTTGTATGCTTTGATTATAAAATACTTAAAACTATTTTGTAAAGGCAGTATTTCGTATGTTGTGCAGTTGTACCATAAAAATATAAATGTAAGTGTATTTCCCATCAGTTTTTTTTAATTTTTTATTATACCACCGTGAAACATACAATTACAAAGGCGTTCATAATTGGTTCTTGGTAATACAGTATTCTAGCACCCATCTCTCCACCAGTGCCCCATTTCCACCACCAATGTACCCCCTCCCCCCCCTCCCGTCCCCCAGGCCGCCTTAATAGCAGGTACCCCAGTTTCCTCTCTTTCTCTCTCTATCTCTGTCTCTGCATCTCTCCCTCTTATTTTACACATTGTGACTAGCCCTGCAGATATTTAGAGTTTATCACTTAAGTCTCTTTGTGTATATTCAGTGGTGAGTTTTAATCTGCCATTACCATTTCCCATATTTATTAAACTGGCACACATCCAAAACAGCAAGAACAACCCGGTGCTGGCGTGGATGTGGGGAAAAAGGGACTCTCATCCACTGCTGGTGGGAGTGCTGACTGATCCAGCCCTTTTGGAAAACAATATGGGCATTCCTCCGAAAGCTGGATATTGAGCTCCCATTTGATCCAGCAATAGCACTCCTGGGAATATACCCTAGAGACCGAAGAACACATAGCAGAAACACTATCTGTACTTCTTTATTCATCTCTGCGCTATTCACTATAGATAGAATCTGGAAACAACCTAAATGCCCGAGAACAGAGGACTGGCTAAAGAAACTGTGGTTCATCTACACTATGGAATACTATGCGGCTGTCAGAAAAGATGAAATTATGAAGTTTACCTGCAAATGGATGGACATGGAGTCTATCATGCTGAGTGAAATTAGTCAGAAGGAAAAGGACAGATATAGAATGACTGCATCCCATCAGTTTTATCTGGGAACTGAAAAATGTCAAATATAGCGAAGGACATCCAAGGTCAGGCAAAATGTGGATCAGGAGGTTTTGTCAAAGTTGCAAATTACCACAAACGTGTGGGAGCAGAGTTTAGGTAAGACAGAGAAGGGAACAGTGTGCTAATAATTGTCGAAAAGTGCTATTACCACATAGAACTTAGCATTAAATACAGGCAAAAGATATACATGATAACCTCTAAGTATATATATTACAATAAACAATATGTAAGAGACTGAAGAGAGAAAGAGAAAGAGAAAGAGAGAGAGAAAAGAGATAAAGAATCTGTCATAGAGGCAGGCTAGGAGAGGGAATCGGGGACATTGGTGGTGGGAAATGGGCACTGGTGGAGGGATGGGTGCTGGAACACTGTATGGCCGAAACCCAAACATGAACATTTTTGTAATTGTTTATCTCATGGTGGTACAATAAAATATACAAAGAAAGAAAGGAAGAAAGAAAGGAAGAAAGAAAGCAAGAAAGAAAGAAAGAAAGAAAGAAAGAAAGCAAGAAAGAAAGAAAGAAAGAAAGAAAGAAAGAAAGAAAGAAAGAAAGAAAGAAAGAAAGAAAGAAAAGGAAGAAAGAAGGAAGAAAGGAAGGAAGGAAGGAAGGAAGGAAGGAAGGAAGGAAGGAAGAAAGGAAAGAAAGAAAGAAAGAAAGAAGGAAGGAAGGAAGGAAAGAAGGAAGAGAAGGAAGGAAGGAAGGAAGAAAGAAAGAAAGAAAGAAAGAAAGAAAGAAAGAAAGAAAGAAAGAAAGAAAGAAAGAAAGAAAGAAAGAAAGAAAGAAAGAAAGAAAGAAAGAAAGAAAGAAAGAAAGAAAGAAAGATAAATAATCTAAAAAAAAACAGTTGAAGGCCCAAAGTATACTGAAACCGTTCTTTAAGAAAGCACTTTTATCCTTAATAACTCTTTGGTTAGTGCTTCCTTCACATCCTTATTTCTAAGACTATAAACCATAGGATTCAACATGGGGATCACTGTGGTGTAAAACACGGCTACCATTTTCCCCTGCTCCACTGACTCCTTTGAGGGAGGTCTGAGATACATGAAGAAAAGTGTTGCGAAGAATATGGTGACGGCTGTAAGGTGCGAGCCACAAGTAGAAAAGGCTTTGCGCCTGCTTTCTGTGGAACGAATCCTCAGGATAGCAGGAAAATATACAGGTAGGATACCAGAATGATGAGAAGAGAAAAGGAAAAATTACCCAGCCACCACAAACATGGATGTTTCTTTGTTGTAGGT
This sequence comes from Cryptotis parvus, assembly GCA_021461705.1. Taxonomy (NCBI): domain Eukaryota; kingdom Metazoa; phylum Chordata; class Mammalia; order Eulipotyphla; family Soricidae; genus Cryptotis; species Cryptotis parvus. Next base: position 31,004 of record JAJIBD010001708.1, read on the forward strand.
GTCAGAACAAGCCAACTTGATTAGGGGTGGTCCGCACAGTAGAAGTGATTAATCTCATTCGGACCACAGAAGGCCAAATTGTAGGTCCACATGGTCTCCATGAGGCCGGTCAGTGCTCCATATACATAAGGCACCGTGACGAGTGATGTGCAGACACCCTTGGACATCTTACTGCCGTAGAGCAGAGGGTTGCAAATGGCCATGTACCGGTCGAAGGCCATCACAGCTAGGATATAGATCTCCACGTGAACCAAAGCAATGAAAAGGTAACATTGCACCAGGCATGCAGGGTAGGAAATGGTTTTCCTCTTGGATATGAAAATCTCCAGCATCTTCGGGGTCACGTTACTGGAGAAGCACAGATCCACAAAAGACAGGTGGCTCAGGAAGAAGTACATGGGCGTGTGGAGTTTGGTGTTGATGTGGATGAGTACGATCATGCCAAGGTTCCCAGCTATCGTGACCATGTAAATGGTCAGAAACAGCAGGAAGAGAATTATCTGCAAATCCCTGCGGTGGGTAAGTCCCAGGAGAATGAACTCAGACACTGAGGTGAAGTTCCTTTTCATGATTACTTTGAAGAGGATAAAAAAGAATTTTGGATCAGAAGATGACAAATCAGATATGCACATTTCCTTAGCACATTGTTGGTGTCTGGTTTCTCCTCCTGTCTATCCTTTTCTTCCTGTGACTGTTTGTGCAGGAGACACTGGGAATAGTGGTTTAATACATGGCCTTACTAAATGTCGGCAACACTCAAACTGGCTCTGGGCTCTAGCCTGTGTTTCTGCTCTTTGTCCCATATTTCTCTTTTCTGTTACCTTTGATTTCGTTCATGCTTCCATTCTGTTTTGACTCTTTTCGTTTCTGTCTTTCTATATTACATATTTTTTGTGCTTTGGCTCCCAGCAATGCTCAGAGGCTACTCCCTGGCTCTGCACTCAGGAATTACTCCTGGCGGTGCTCGGGGACCATATGGAATGCCGGGATTGAACCCAGGCCGGCATGGGCCGGCAGCGTGCAAGGCAAATGCCCTACCCACTGGGCTATCGCTCTGGCCCTCTATATTACATATTTTAATGAACCTCAGATTCAGTTTTTCTTCATCCAGAATTTGGTTATTCTATTCAATAGATATTTGAACACTCATCATATGTATATTAACTTAGAAATTATTCTCCTAATAATAAAGATTGATTTTCATATTTAAATTTTTAATGTTAGAACTGTGACTTACAAAGTTATTGGCAGTTGAGGTTTAGTCATAATATTTCAATGTCAATCCCACTGCTAACGTCAACTTCCCTCCAACAGCGTTCCCTGATTCCTTCCCAAATCCAAACCCCCCATCACTGCTCCATCCCTGCCTGTCAACTTGACAGACACATAACAAATTTTCAGTGGTTGCAGCTTAGATCTCAAGTTTTAGTTTTTTTTCTGTCCGTGTTTTTCACATATGGCTTTACCACTCACTCATATCTCCAGTATAACTGAAGCCTTGATATTTGTTCACCCATTACTTATGATTTTCTTCTTCCTCTTTAATTTATTCCCTTCTCTTCTCTGTCCTCCTCCTTTCTAAACTTTGTGGTCAAGGATGATCTAGGCATCCCCCTTGGACTGTAATACATTTCCTTATGGGTATTTTATATAACACAGATGAGTTAGTCCTGTTTTATTTCTTCTTCTGGCTTACTTCACTCAACATGATATCTTCCAGTTCCAACCACATTGCAACAAATTGCATGATTCATCATTCCTCACAGCTGCATAGTATTCCAGTGCGCATTATACCACAGCTTCATAATCCAGTCCTCTGTCACTGGCTACCTTGGTTGATTTTATACCTAAGCTATTGCACTGAGTGCAGCAATGAATTATGTCCCTGTGCCCTTTATAAATTAGTGTCAGGTACTTGGGAAAATTGGATGATGTCTATTTTATTTATGGCAACAGACATTTTAAAGTACGTAGAGTTACACTTCTAAAAACCACAGTCTTATAAACCAATGCTTTTGTCAATAAGATACAATATACCGAATTAAATGCCTTGGGTTCCTTCTCAAGAATATTACCTTATAAATTATAATATATAACTCAATCAATCCTTTTTTAAATAAAAAATTATTTCATCTGGCTTGAACATTTTTAATTTTGAAAACAGACCAAAGATCAAAGTGGTAGCTTAGAGCCAGAGAAAAGAATCTGTCAGCCTTGAGCAAGAGGTTGCACTCAGATACACTTAATTTTTTTATGTTTTATCCCCTTTTTTTTTTTAATTTATTTTTTATTAATTTTTTATTTTTACAATTACAAAGATATACAATTAAAAAGTTCATATTTGGGCTTTGGTCATACAGTGTTCCAGTACCCATCCCGCCACCAGTGCCCATCTCCCACCACCAACGTCCTGGGTTCCCTCCCCCCCTCCCCAGCCCTCCTCCATGGCAGGTTCTTTATCTCTTTCAGTTTCTCTCTCTTTCTCTTTTCCTTTCCCTCCAGACTATGGATTACAGAACATACATTAAAGGGTTGTCATTACACTTTATTTTCTATCACTATTTATGTGCTACTATTTTTATAGGAGAGGGTTTGGGGGCCTCAATCAGTGGTATATAGAGATTATTACTGGTCCTTTTCAGGGCTTATTCTTTGATCTGTGTCCAATGATTTCTCCTTACAGTGCTCAGGGACCATAAGTGGAGCTGAGGCTCAAACTGGACTCAGTCACACATAAGACAAATGCCTTCACCCCATACTGGCTCTCGGACCCTCAGATATACTTTAATGCTTGCTCCATTGAATTACTTTGGGTTTTTCATAACGCGGCACTTTTAAAAAATATGGCAAAACCAAAGTCAAGAAAACAATCACAAAAAACTTCCTTTTTATTTATTTACACTCAAACTAGATTTTCCATCAGTATGTTCTGTGATAGCTGAGAATGTGAAATTTTAATCCTGCCCTTTATAAGATTTTTACTCACTCTTCCTACCTCCCACAAAGCATAAAATCAGTAATGCACTGAGTTGTCTAGCATCATACAGATGAATTACCAAGTAAAACTAGTTAAAATTAATTAATCCCTGAGAGATTAGGTTCATAGGCCGTGCCATATATAAACCTGTTGACACAGTCTTGAGCCTTTAAAAATTGAGGCAGGCTAGGGGAGGGGGAGGGAATTAGGAAAATTGGTGGTGGGAAATGGGCACTGGTGGAGGCATGGGTGCTGGAACACTGTAAACCCACACATGAACATTTTTGTAATTGTTAAAAAAATTAAATTAAAAATTCATATTAAAACTTCTTTCTTTTCATTCCATAAAGTTTGAAATCTGAACTGTTTACACATAAGTATCATGCACACAAATAGGTTGAAACTCTATAATGCTGGTAAAGATAGTATGACATTTGTTGCAAAAATAATAAAAAATTAAATTTACACATTGCACTTTTTACTCTTTAAGACTCTCTTGATATACTAATTGCAGAAGCTTTTCCCTGGCTATCTTGTAGAATTTAACCTCATTTTAAAACATGCTCCGGTTTCTTTTCTCTCTTTTATTTTGTTTTTTGGTCACACCCAGCAATGCTCAGGGGTTACTCCTGGCTCTGCGCTCAGGAACTAATCCTGGCAGTGTTTGGGGGACCATATGAGATGCTGGGGATCAAACCCAGGTCTACTACGTGCAAAGCAAATGTCCTACCCACTAGACTATCGCTCCAGCATGGCTTCTTTTAAACCTACCCCTATCCACTTTTGTTCTAATCTCTCTTCCAATGACCTCAAGAATTCCATATTTCCCCACCCATATCATTCTGAATGTTCACTTTTTGCTTCAATGTTGATGCATGCAATTTTATACCAGCTTGCTAGTGAAATAGTTCATTATCTTGTTTATATGATTTTTTAGAGAGCATGAAACTATATTGTACCCTCCTTCTAAGTTTTGATATCTATTTCTTATGTCCTGACTTCATTAAAAGATGGTTTACCGAGATATCTGTACTTTTCAGATATATAGACAATGTTTCTGCAAATATGATCTCATTTGCTTAATAATTTCATCTTATAAAATCAACTCATAAGTTTTAAAATGAACTGATTTTATTTGAAAAATTACAATTATGCTGCAAATTGCCCTTCCATTATTGTAGACAGTTAAATCTTAATCAGTCTTAATGTTCTTACCTTGAATTTGCTGTTGTAATATTTTTCTCTGAAGATTTAAAAAGTTGTGGTGTATAAAAATATCTGACAGTTGTGAAACATAAAAAGGTCAACTAACTTTATTTTATAACCTTAACTTTCTCTAAAATTTACCGGAAATAAAAATTCCAAATTAGGAGCTTTTGTATTTTTTCGTAAAATTAAATCAATTTTTTCTATTGCTACACTGATGTTTCTAACTAATCAATTTCTGTTATCAAAAAAAAAGAATCTGGAGTCAAACTATCAAAGTAATGCTTCATAATTTTAATTCAGAAAATTGTCAAACTCTACTTACAAAGAAGTAGGAAAATCAATGGCTCTTCAAAACAAGTAAGAAAAACCTTCACTTGCATTTATAAGACAGATTCATTTTCCCTGTGGTATTTAAAAAATCACAAGCAATTATTATACAAATTAAAAAGACCTTGAAAGTAGCACAGGGATTTTAACTTGGAGGTTAAAAATGGCTTAAATGTCTCTGCTGAATTTTCTGCTCTGTCTCTATTGGTAGTTACCTTACCTACTGCCTGCCTTACTTTACTGGCGACTATCTATCAAGGAAAGAAAGGGAATAAAAAGGAAAAATAAATAGAGAAAGAGGGGAAGGAAGCAAGGAAGCAAGGAAGGAAGGAAAGAAGGAAGAAGGAAGGAAGGAAAGAAAGAAAAAGCATCATTCTAAACAGCATTTTTATCATTTTCTCTGGTCAGGGTAGGGCAGAAGAATATTGTGTCCTGTAATAACATTGCTGGGATCACTTGTTCATTTCAAAATAAAAAGACATAGCAGCCATATCTTTTGCTTTTTTGAAAAATAAATATTCCTATTGTCTTGTTAAAAACTTTGTAGCATTATGACTTACAAAATTATCCATGATTCAGTTTCAGGCTTGCAATTTTTAACACCAATTCCTTCTCCAGTATCTATTTCCCTCCCACAATAACCCCAGCTTTCCCCAGTCTGCCTGTATGGCGAGGTGTCTTATTAGTTTTAGGCACTGTGCCTGACAATACTGTTGCTAAGTTTCCTGCATAACACTTTGCAACCTTTCAGCGGTACCTCCTCCTCCAATGTTACCTCTTCCGGCCAGCACTGATGTAGCATTGCTGACCTGCCCTTACCCAAGTCTCCCTGCTCCCTGAAGGCTTCCTACTGAAGTCCAGTTTTCAAGATTTTTGTTTCAATTGCCTTTGGGCATTAGTTATTTCCTACTATTTTTCTTTATATTTCTAGAGGATCCACCCACTAACAATGTCAGCTTCCTTCTAACAGTGTTCCCTCCTTCCTTCCCAAACCCAACCCCCTGGCCGTTCCATACCTGCTTGTCAACTTGACAAGTATCTAACAAATTTCCAGAGGTTGAGGCTTAGATCTCATGTTTTCACTTATTTTCAGTCTGTGTTTTGTGTATATGACTTTACCGCTCACTCCATATCACTAGTATAACTGAAGCCCTGATACTTATTCATCCATTACTTCTGATTTTCTTCCTCCCCCTTGACTTATTTTCCTCCTCTGTTCAAGGAAGAAGACAGAGAACGGAACAGTGTGCTAATAATCGTCACATTAATAATAATTGTTGCATTAAATACAGGCAAAAAGATACAAATGACAACCTCTTAATGTATGTATTTTAATCCACAATATGGAAGGAAAGGAAAAGAGAAAGAGAGAGAGAAAGAGAGAGAGAAATAAAGAACCTGCCATAGAGGCAGGCTAGGGAGGGGGAGGAAATCGGGGACATTGGTGGTGGGAAACGGGCACCTGTGGAGGGATGGGTGCTGGAACACTGTATGACTGAAACCCCAAATATGAACATCTTATGAACATCTTTGTAACTGTATATCTCACGGTGGTATAATAAAATATTTTTAAAAAAATAAAAAATAAATAATTGTAAAACATTAAATTAATGAACTTTAATATGACATCTTATAAAGAAATACTAAGAAAAAATGAGAATTATTTTCTACATTATTTGTAGAAAAAAGTGCCATGAAAGAAATGACAATTGGTGCAGAAACTAACCAGTCTATGAAATTTCCTTTGCTGTAAAATTGATTCTATTTTTATGATCACAAATAAGTTTAAGGATTTATTTATTATCCTTTTCTCGTATAGCATAGTTATAGGAGTTATGAGTGCATCTAATTTAAGGAGACTATCACAAGAGGGAAGAAGTAGAAATGAATAGAAGTCATGCCTAGACAGGAATAGCTATAAATTCTTCCAGTGGTAATAGCAGGTCTCATCAACAGTTGTGGGCACATGGTCTAAACCAATGTTTCTCAAAAAAAGGCAATATGATCTCCTGTGGTTTCGCAGAATATAGCTGGGGAAGGTCACAGGTGAAAATCACATTAGTGGTGGGGGCGAAGGGGCATTTACATGAGAGCAGTGGGTCAACTGGTAGGACAGGGGAAGCCACAGAAAGGAAACAAGGTCAGAAGAGGGCTAACATCAGATAAAGATTGAGAAACATTGGTCTAAACCATGGCATTAAACCTTTGCATAGTATATGTACATGATTATAAAATTATAAAAAATAATGACTGAACGTATGTGAATTGGCAAGGTTTGTGTCAACATTTAAATTGTATCTTGTTTTATAAATATATTAAATTTTCAGGAAAAAACTATAGTGGTAAATTTGAAAAGTGAAATGTTAGATAAGTGAGAGTAAGGGGAATATTTTACATTTTTTTTACTTTATGTCCAATTAGATAAATGTTTAGTCCAGACATATATCATTATTATACAAATACAAAAAATATAAATGGAACATTCATAATGAACATACATTATTCCTTTGACCTATATATACAAACTTTACACACCAATTATATTTTCATGTCATGGGTAAAACTACAAATATTATATTCCTTTGTCTTTTTAAATGTGTTATTAGATTATAACCAAATTTGACAATTATAAATGCATTTAAAATTTGGTGCAATTATTCCTATAAATATTTATTCATTTATTTACTTTTTAAAAGATACACTGTGGTTTCATTTTCAAAGTACATTTCTTCTGATCAATTTCCGAAAAGCTTGCTTTACATCTTTGTTTCTTAAACTATAAATGATGGGATTCAACATAGGGCTGACGAAAGTATAGAAGACAGCAATGATTTTGGACTGCTCTACTGACTTGTCCGTAGGAGGTCTAACATACATGCAGAACAAAGTCCCATAAAATACAGTGACTGCTACCAGATGGGATCCACAGGTGGAAAAAGCTTTGCGCCTGCCTTCTGCAGAACGCATCCTCAGGATAGCAATGAGAATGAAGAGGTAAGAGACGAGAATGATGAGTAGCGAGTTGGAAAGGTTAAATCCTGCTACTACAAACATGGAGGTTTCCTTAATAAAAGTGTCAGAGCAGGAGAGTCTGATGAGGGGTGGATCAGCACAGTAGAAGTGATTGATGACATTGGAGTCACAGAAGGTCAAGCGGTATGTCCACATGGTTTCCATTAGGCCACTGAGGAACCCATAAATATATGGCCCAGCAATCAGACGAATACAGACCCCTTGGACATCTTACTACTGTAAAGCAATGGGTTACAGATGGCCATGTACCTGTCATAGGCCATGACAGCTAACATGTAATATTCAGTAATCACCATGGCAATGAAAAAATAACACTGGACTAAACAAGCAGCGTAGGAAATAGTTTTCTTCTCTGATAAGAAGTTCACCAACATTTTAGGTGTCACATTAGTAGAATAACATAAATCCAAGCAGGACAAACTGGCAAGAAAGAAGTACATGGGCGTATGGAGACGTGAATCTATCCTGATCAATACCAACATCCCAAGGTTTCCCCAACAGTGATCAAATATATCATCAGGAATAACACAAAGAGAACAGGCTGCAGTTCTGGTCGATCCGTTAGTCCCAAGAGAATAAATTCAGTCACCAAGGTGGAATTTCTTCTGATCATTTTCTTAGATGCCAGCATTGTTCACTTAGATGAATTAAAACAAAGAAGTGAATGAGAACTCCATCACGAGATTTTTCTCTCATTCAATTTTCCTTCTGTTTTTCATGTTCATTCACCTTTACATAGAACTATTATCAAACAGAACCTGAGAATATAGGAGTTGATGCTTTTGAAAAGGCCCTGGCTGCTGATACCTTTTAAAAGTGGATTATTTGCAGATCACTCTTAGTGAAAACTCCTGTACCACTAATATCCTTTAAAATAGGGGAATTATAAGCCAAGCTTTAAAAAATAATAATCTGAGCCAACAAGACTCTTTGAGTTCCTTATACTATCATGGGATTCATCACTGACCATTGACTCCAAACTGGCTCAGGACAAAATGGCAAAATGGTCCAAATCAGTTTTATATGTATTAGCAGTGGATGTATAGCTAGAAATTCAACCTTTGAGAATTTTACTCTGTACATACTGTATTAAAGATACCACACTTTCCTTGTTTGAAGAAAATAAGGAGATTATGGTATTTTTATGGAAGCAAACTATGTATACATATACATGCATACACATAATAGAAATTATGGTATATTGGTTGGGTTAATACATTGTATTAGAGAAAATATCACCCTGTATAATGAAGGTGGGTGTTACGGAAACAATCTTGGAGCCCCCTTCTATATACCTAATACTTGGGCAGATTATAACATTTTAGCAAACTTATATTTTCAGTTCTACCAAAGATTCAAGTGTCTCAATAAGAAATCTTGGATTTCCAATGTTAATAGTTTTTATAAGCTAAAGCTACTAGCACTTATACTGCTGGGATATTTCAAAGGTTCACGTGCAATGACTGTGGAATCTGCATTTCATCGTTCCCTATTAAATTTATGCTGTAATCAACATGCTTGGGGCTAGGATTGCTCACTGATATGAGATTTATGCAATCAGTAGCAATATTTATCCCCTATGACTCATTTTCTAACTCCTATTTCAACATGAAATTTATATTGAATTGTTGAAGATATTGATTACTTAAGCATTTTATTTATTTATTTATTTATTTTAATAAATAAATAAATAAATTAAATGCTTCAGTTTCATTTCATTTATTTATTTCCGTGTTTTATTTACCTGTTATGCCAAAAACTAGTAACAATTATGGACCTCAGTTCCATGACCTGAAGAATGGTTTGGGGCTCTTCCTGTCCCTGGAGCAAGCAGATGCCCTTGAGTTACACTTGCTTGTGACAGGACTTATGGAGATGTTACTAGTGCCCACTCAAGCAAATCGATGAACAATGGAAGACAGTCATACAGTGATTTATTTTTTTATTTGGGGGCCACACCTGGTGATGCTCTCAGGGATTACTTCCGACTCATTGCTCAGGAATTACTCCTGACAGTGCTTGGGGGACTATATGGGATTCCAGAAATGGAACCCAAGTCGGCCATGCACAAGGAAAATGCCCTACCCATTGTGCTATTGCTATGGCCCCTGAAGCATTTTTATAATAGTTATAAGTATTTTGCTCTCTTTATAAGAAATATTTTACATAAAAAATAATTAGGGGCCAGAGTGATAGTACAGTGGGTAGAGTATTTGCCTTGCTCTTGACTAAACTGGATTTGATCCCTAGCATTTCATATGGTCCCTGGAGCATAGCTAGAGTAATTCATGGGTACAGAGCCAGGAGTAACCCCTGAGCCTTTCTGGATGTGACCCAAAGAAAATAAATAAATACATGTTAGTGTGGCAGAAAACTGGATGTTCTTAAAGACTGGAGTTTCTGATAATGGTGGAATCCAGTTGGAAATAACAAGGTAATTTGTATCCGATATTAACAATAATGAGCCATGTGCTTTATCTCATAAAAACATATCTGAAATAAAATCCACATAAATTTATTCATATGGTTCAACAATGTGAATTTGTAACCAGAGAGAAATAATGGCAAATAAACTAGATAATAAAGACAACACAGATTTGTTCATGCTAATAAATTTGATTTAAATTATTCTGATAGGCAAATTTATTTTTATTATGTAAAGATGCAAAAACAAAGCACTTTTTGTCTTTTAATACAGGTTCTGAGAAAAACATCAGAGGATCCATTTATAGTACATTAGTACAAACAGAGTAATCACTTATATGAAAGGTTGAGTTGCAATAATTTCCTTTTCGACTTAAAATTAAAAGCAATCAATCAATGAAAGAACAAAGCTCACATCTACAAATATCATTGGTACCTGAAAACCACATGTTGAAAAGTTCACTTGGGAAAAACTTTCAGGACAGACTAAAATGAAATGTCCAAATGGAAAAATAACAATGAACTGATCTCATATTAACTAACTATATCTGTGCAAAAGGTTACTATTTTGAAGTCTTATGAAATATATGTGGGGGGAGGCAGAAACGTAGAGCAGGAGACAAATAGTACATCATTTAGATATGCTGTTGCTATCAAACCTGGTTGGCCTTACGCCAGGCCAACCAGGTTTGATAGCAACAGCATATCTCTATATATTGCTCTTGCTATGGAAGAGCCTGGCAAGCTACCCATGTCGTATTTGATATGCCAAAAACCAGTAACAATTATAGACCTCATTCTCATGACCTGAAGGGTTCATGTTCATGTTCCTGGAGCGAGCAGATACCCTTGGCACACTAGCACATGACAGGATATATGGAGATGTTACTGTGCCCACTTGAGCAAATTGATGAACAATGGGAAGACAAGTGATACAAATGATATATATGTATATATATACATACATACATACATACATACATATATATACATATATATGCATATATATATATAGTTAGAGAGACAGACATGGGGCAGAGCTGCTACTGGCTCTCATTGTGCCCAGCTGCTCATGAGGTGCCCGGGAGGGATGGCAGGTTCTAGCCCTGGCCCGCCACCCCAGCAGAGCCTAACAACAAGCCAGACGACCCCCCCCCACTCCATGAGGACCTCCATTTTCCACATCTGGACTTCCCCCTCGTCAGAACTCCACCCAGCAGACTAGCGTATCACAGCCCGGCTCACGTGGCCACTTGCGGCCACACGGTTCATCAATAAATGTTGGATTTTGAGATGACTACAAGAGTATGCTACCCACACGGCAGAGCCTGGCAAGCTACCTGTGTCGTATTTGATATGTCAGATACCAGTAACAATTATAGACCTCATTCCCATGACCTGATGGAATGGTTTTGAGGCTCTTTATGTTCCCTGGAGCAAGCAGGTGCCCTTGGGCTCTACCTGCATGAGACAGGTCATATGGAGATGTTACCAGTGCCTGCTCGAGCAAGTCAATGATGAATGGGAAGACAGTGATACAGTGATAGTTTGAGCCATTTCAGAGTTGATCTCTGAGCACAAGACCAGGAGTAAGCCCTGACCTGGCTGAGTATGCTTCAAAATCAAAACAAAACAACAATAAAAACAAACATTGAAAAACAGTAAGTGGGAAACTAGAGATGTTTGAAGGCAAGTCAAGGACCACAGAATGAAGAAGTAAAAGTTAATGAAGTTCGGGTTGGGGTTCGGAGCTATAATAACATTGGGCAAGGCTCTTGCCTTACATGTGGTCAAACTGGGTTCAATCCGGTAACCCCTCAGGTCTCCCAAGCCCATACCAGTGATCCCTGAGCCCAGAGCCGGGGTTATACTCCCCCCCATAATTAAATAAAATTTAAAATGAAATTCAGTTTTAGTCACTCCCTGTAGGAACTACCTCAGACTCAACTGGTTCATTACAGTAAATAAACTTTGAAGGTTGACCAAATTAAAAGCAAACATAAAAAAATAAGCAAAAATTATACCAAATTAAAAGTGGCATTGTAGGCAGTGAAAAGATATATAGGTAAGCCATGCAGCTGATGGAGTCAAGCATTTCCTATGAAGACAAGTTTTTAAGGAAAGCTCAATTTTGTGGTTTCCTCAGCCATATTAAATTCCCAAATCTTCCTGCTACTGATTTCCATTCCCAGCCTGGCAAATACCAGAGCTGGATGCATTACTGTATCACAATGCAGCAATTGAACTTATAGCTCACCTTGTCCATTGTGACTCTGTAAAGGACCAATGAAATATCGGTAAAATCTTTTCTCTGTTGACTTAGAGAAGCCATTTTACCTTGATATAATGACTTTATCTATGTCCTTCTGTGTTCTCATCTATTCAATATCAATTTTTGACAAAATAATTTCTGAAGTAGCCATTATTTAGAAACTTGGTGAGGGAGCATTTATGTAGTTACAAATTCTGCACTTGTTAAAAGCAATGTATCTATTATAGTATTATTGCATGTAAATTTAATTAAGTTTATTCAATTTAATTAACTCACTAATAATATTAAACATAATTTCTTCTAATACTTTAAATAGATATATTTAGAATTCCATGAGCCTTAATTTGTTTTGATAAAAATAATAATTTCTGCTTTATTTTTTTTTGTTCTTTTGATATTTTGATAAAATTTTTTCCTTGGAAGTGTTCTTTGATAAGATTATAAATATATATATACAAAAATATATATTATTTGCTCAAACAGGCCCCAGTATCATCTCCATATGTCCTGTCTCAAGCTAGTAGAGCCCAAGGGCATCTGCTTGTTCCAGGAACATAAAGAGCCTCAATCCATTCCGAATGAGGTCTATAATTGTTACTGGTATTTGGCATATCAAATACAACACAGCTAGCTTGCCAGGCTCTGCCGTGCAGGTAGCATACTCTTGTAGTCATCTCTAAGTCCAGCATTTATTTATGAACCGCGCGGCAGCGGCCGGACAAGCCGGGCTGTGATAGGCTGGTCTGCTGGATGGAGTTCTGACAAGAGAGAAGTCCAGATGTGGAAAATGGAGGCCCTCATGGAGTGGGGGTCGTCTGGCTTGTTGCAAGGCTCTGCTGGGGTGGCGGGCCAGGGCTAGAACCCGCCATCCCTCCTGGGCGCCTCGTGAGCAGCTGGGCACAGGGAGAGCCAGTAGCAGCTCTGCCCCATGTCTGTGAGTCTCTATAATATATATGTGTGTGTATATATTATATATATTATATACCAGGTAATAATTTATTACCTTTATTCTCAATATAAAAATGTTTTCAACAAAATTCATTTGGTAATAATGCTGTGGAAAACACAAATCAAATTGGGAAGATAAAAAAATATCAAAGTTCATAAATAATGTTGTTACATAGTATGTTTAATATTATTAGTGAGTTAATTAAATTGAATAAACTTAATTAAATTTACATGTAATAATACTATAATAGATACATTGCTTTTAACAAGTGCAGAATTTGTAACTACATAAATGCTGTGAGTCTTTATAATATATATTTTATATTATAAAATATTATTAAATATATAATATCTAAATTATTATAAAATACTATAAAAATATGTACACAAAATCACCAGTTTACTCTAATATGTGCACTTAATGGCTTTGAATGAATGAACAAGGTAACATTTGCTAGCTTAAATTAGTCTGAACACAATTTCAATTAAAAAAAATTCTATTGACCACTCTAAATAAGAAATACACAGTAACTTTTTACATTACACTGAAATCCATTTTAACTGATAAAGAAATTCGGTTAAATTCACATTTGAAACTGCTTTTGATGTCACCTGACTCCTAATCATGAGACACTAGAATTCAGACAAGAAAATAAAATCAGAATTTTATTCCTACCTGCGACAGAAAAGATTCTCAGAGACACTAGTGGCCCAGAATATGAGGTGGAGGAGACGATTTATACCCAACTTGTGATCTGAATTTTTTAATCCCAGAGGTATTTCAATATACCCTAAAGAAATAATTACAGTTTTACTATAAGAAAGAACTCTGGGGAAATTGTAAACTTTCGTAGTCTCATTTGCATTAAAGCTTTGGGATTTACACAACGTGATTGCATCAGTTTGTTATCTTTTGAGTTGATTGCTTTGAATGATCAGTTTATTTCCTTGGGATTTTTACATCACATATTTTTTCCTAAAAAGATATAAACAATAATTTTATATATATATAAAATAAGATTATTTATGAACTTTGATATTTTTATATCTTCCCAATTTGATTTGTGTTTTCCACAGCATTATTACCAAATGAATTTTGTTGAAAACATTTTTATATTGAGAATAAAGGTAATAAATTATAATTACCAGTGAGTAAAACCATTTTAACAGTAAATCACAATGAGTCATAGTAAAATAGTTGAGTTTTAAGTTCCAATTTCAAGAGCTTATTTGATCTTTTAATTACAGTTATGGAAGTAACATGAGGTGCATTAGATATTTCAATAATGAATGAGAATAAGAACATAATGAGAAAAATAATCATTTCCAGCTATGAGTCTAGTTATATGACTTTAGGTGAATACTCTATTCATTTTGCCATCCTCTAGTGGTGCTTAATGTTCACAGAGGCAGTATTTAGGGAAAATAACATATTTTTTATTCCTTGTATTATTTGTCTTCCTGTTGTTCATTGATTTGCTTACGTGGGCACCAGTAACATCTCCATTCGTTGGTAATGAAGTCCATTATTGTTACTGTTTGGGGCATAATGAATTCACCACAGATAGCTTTCCAGGCTCTGCCATGTCTCTGGGTTCATCCTGGGGGCCCAGTCTTTTTCTAGTCAAACCATCAACCATTCAGGGCCCATGGGGCAGAGCCCTGGGTATAGAGAAGCCTGTCTCCCTGTCTGCCACCTATCCATGCAGCCAGGCACTACAGCCACACCTGCAACATCTCAAGGGGCAGGTGGCAGGAGGATTTATACCTTAATAACATATTAATGGGTCTATTTTAATATGTTAAAATGATGTGGGAGAAAATAATTTTAGACAGTGTTGCCAAACATACTTTTTAATTACCATTACGCTCTACCACTCCCAATAAATCATGATAATAATGCTATTTCAAACATGTCAAACTCATACTTTCATAATAGACTAATATATTAATGTCTCTGAGTCAGCACATGGAATATTGAGAAAAATATCTTCCAAGCTTGTACAACTGACTATGAAGACAATCTAAAATTTCCCATGAGTTCTGCTAGTTCATATCTTCATTCTCAATTATACCAGGAAACTTTCCTTTACTTTCTTACACCTCTTCAGTCCACTGGTTGTTCAGTAGTAGATTGTTCAGCCTTCAAGTGTTTGCATTTTCCCCTACTTTCTGTTTGTGGTTTATTTCTTAATTCACAGGATTATGATATGAGAGGGTATCTGATATCATATCTATTTTCTTGATGTGATGAAGATGTGTTTTATGTGCCTGAATGTGGTCTGTTCTTGAGACTGATCCATAATATCAGGAGAAGAATTCTATGGGGTGTAGACAGTTCTCTAGATGTCTAGTAAGTCCATTTCTTCTACATCTTTCTTAAAGCTACTGTTTCTATATTGATTCTCTAGATGATCTGTCTAGTGGTAACAGTGTGCTACTAAAATCTCCTACTACTGTGGTGTGCTATGATTATCTTCCTTTAAGTCTGCGGATGATTATTTTACATACTTTATGAGCCTTTATTTTGGTATGTATATGAAATGTATATTTTCTTTTTGGCCTTTAGATCCTCTGATTATTATGTAATGCTCATCTACATCTTTTGTTACCTTTTTCAGATGTAAGCTTTTTATGCCTCATAAAAGTATTACCTTTTCCCTCTTTTTATTTCTTTATTTTATTTCTGATACCTCTTGGCGGTATCAGCTTTGTCCCTTTCGTCTTCACACTTTTATATTTAGTCTTTTTTTTTTTTGCTTTTTTGGGTCACACCCGGCAATGCTCAGGGATTTCTCTGGCTCTGCACTCAGGAATTGCTCCTGGCGGTGCTCAGGGGACCATATGGGATGCCGGGATCGAACCTGGGCCAACACTGGCTGGCCCAATGCAAGGCAAACGCCCTACCCGCTGGGCTATCGCTCCGGCCCCAGGTCTTCTTTAAATTAAGCCAGAATGTTTCATCTAACAATAATAGTAGCTACCACAGGCCCCGCCCAGGAGCTGCCCGGGGGGGCAACAGCCATAACATGAAGCCGCTGGGGAGGCTGGAGCCTCGGCTTGCCCCGGGCCCTGCTGAAGAGGGGACCCCCAGGAGGGCAGACGGGTTTTGGGTGTTGGCCCGTCGCCTCTGGGGGTCCCCGGAAGCAGCCGGATGAGACTCGCCCATCACACTAGCCACCATTTTTGCTGTCCGGACGCTGGGAAACTGCCTCAAGACCAGATCAACAGAGCAAAAACCAGTTTGAGCCCAGTACGCGGCGGCCGCAAGCCGTCGCGGTCCATTAAAATAGTGGAAACAGTAATGTCTTTTAATGTATTGAATTCCACGAAGAGCAGGAAAGTTTGGCAGTTTGGCGGGAGGGAGAGATAAAGAGGAGAGAAATGACATACAGAACCCGCCAAGTAGTTGAGGTGTGGGAGGGGGAGGGAGGTGGGGACATTGGTGATGGGAGATGGGTTTGGGTGGAGGGATGAGTGTTGGAACACTGAAGAACCAAAACTCTACATGAGCATCTTTCAATTGTATGTCTAAAAATGGTGTAACAATATTTGGGGGGGGGGGAAATAATAAAATAAAATAAAATCGGGAAAAAAATAGTAGCTACCACATATTGGTTTATACTACATGCCAGATACATTCAAAATGTCTTTAATTTTTCCTTCATCCATATATTGAAAGAATCATCATTGTTAAAAAAGACCAGTGTGCCCAATCAATTTAAAGATGTATTGCAATGCCATCAAAATTCTCATGGAAATTTTTTCAACAACATAGGATGAGCTCTTGTAAAATTTGCATGGAACTATTACAATTACTTGTAAAATTTATTTTGGATTAATAAACATCAATCCTAAAAAAGACCTATCTACTCTCTGTTCAGCAAAGCATTATTTATAGTAGCCAAGATCTAAAACAGCACAAACATTCAACAATATATAAATTCATAAAGAGATTGTGCTTCTAAATGGTAAAATACTCCTCAATTATAAGAGAAAAAAAGAAATCTTGCAATTTACTGCGACTAGAGAATGTCATGAGGGGAAGGGAGAGTGAGAGTGAAGATGGAGTTCTGATAGTGAGATTCTTCAAATTAGAGTGGTGGGTATGATGTAGCAGCAATACACCATGAAGTTGTGAAAAATTGTCAATAATTTTCCAAGAATAAACTCATGTGGATTAAATTCATTGTAAATATGAAATAGCAATTATATAGTATTAATTATTTTAATCTATAATTATTGTCAACTATTCATACAAATTAGAAACAATCTAAAGAGAAAATCACTGAGAAATATATATGTATTATATGTATAAACTATCATCTGAATTATAAAACAGTAAAAATAGATCATCAGTATGATGAAAAATATCAAAATTACTGGATTTTAGCAGCCAGGATGTTGTGATAAAATTTTACATTTACAAGACAAGAAAATAAGAACTGATCTAATGTTTTATTTAAATAAACTTAAAAGTGAAACAAAATATAAAATCATTCTTTCCTAGATATCATTTGTGGAACTCTCACACCGGCCTGTCTGCATCTCAGGTAGCGTCCCTGGGGTGTGCGGCTGGCCAGGCGGCAGACGGCCGCTTATTAATAAAACTAGGAAATTCAACACCAAGGGAAGGTAACACCCTCAAGAAAAAAGAAACAGTACACTAGAGGAATCTATCCCTGAACACCGCAACACCATGGGGAAAACAACACAGATCCCCAGCTCGAAGAACAGATGAAGGAATCGACCGTGAAGAATCAAAAAAGAATACAGATGTGCATGATCACTCTGACAATGAAATTAGAGAAGAAATTGGTAGGATGTTTAAGGAGCTCAACGAAAAGATTGAGCAGATGTCCAATAAAATACAGGAGAACATAAACGAAGCAGTTGAAAGGGCAGTCAATAAACTACGGGAGGAAATGAGCCCGAAGGCAGTGGTGGGATATAGTAAAAAAACTTAATGAAATGAATGCCTCAGCAAGAATTCTTTATCCAGCTAAACTCTCACTCAGATTTGAAGGACAGATATACAACTTCTTGGATAAACAACAGCTTAGGAACTTTGTAAAATCAAAACCAACCTTAAAAGAAGGACTGAATGATCTACTATAAGACGAGACATAACCCAGAAGAACAACCAACCTATACAGAAAGATGGCACAAAATCCCATGACAATAATCTCTCTCAATGTCAACGGTCTAAATGCACCAGTTTAGAGACACAGAGTGGCAAAATGGATCACAAAATTGAATCCGACATTCTGCTGCCTTCAAGAAACACACCTGAACAATCGGAGCAAAGACAGGCTCAAAATAAAAGGCTGGAAAACAATCCTTCACTCAAACAACCCATCCAAAAGGCTGGAGTAGCCATACTGGTATCTGACAACATAGACTTCAGGCTGAAGAAGGTCAGAAGGAACAGTGAAGGTCACTTCTTAATAGTCAAGGGATGCATATATCAGGAAGAAATCACGCTATTAAACATATATGCACCCAACGAGGGGCCAGCAAAATACCTAAAACAACTACTAATAGACTTCAAAGAAGACATTGACAGCAACACAATTGTAGTTGGAGACTTCAACACTGCTCTAGATATCATTTGTGAATGCAAACTTACAGGTGAGAGGGGGAAAATAAATTGGTAAAATTCAGAAGCCGTAAAGTGAATCATTCTTCTCAAGTCTAGGGAGGGATAATTATGCTACTCTTCTTCCCTCTTTTTCCCCATATGCTTCATGACAAAAGCATGATCCAGGGCCAGCTGACAGTACAACTGGTAAGGCTTTGGCTTTACATGTGGTAGATGGGTTCCATCCTCAGATTCCCATTTGGACCCTGAGCACCATCAAGAGCAATTACTGAGTGCAGAGCCAGGAATTACCCCTGACTGTCACAGGGGTGTGATCCAAAAGAAAAAAAACATGACCCAGAGTTTTGAAGTTATATTTACTAAGGAGTACAGAAGGAAGGGCTTTCAAAACCCTCAGATAACAGTAAGTAAATGTAATAAATATAAAATAGTTTCAAGAAATAAGGCTAAAACTATGACATCCTGACTGACATTATGCCAATAAGTGTTCACTAGTATTCCAACCCATGAAAATTGACTTTAAAGAGAAAAGCTGTTCTCGAATTAAAGTGTTTACAAACCACCCAGAATATGGTAAAACTAAAAATTGGATAGACCATCTTGTAAATGCAAAGCTATATTTCCAGCAATCAGATACATTCATGGTGCTGCACTGTTGCGCAGACTACATGCTGAGTACCCAGACCAGAGATAACAAGCATAAATCATTATTCTTTTGTAAGAGTTCTGAGTTGAAAAAAGAGATGCATATTCATCATGTATATGAATACAAATAATCCAAAGGCAAAACCTATTGAGCCAAATGTGTGGACTATGGCTTATTGAGATTTGGAAGCACAGACATCTTGGTGAACACCTTCTGCCTGAGGACATGCTTCAAAGCCTGCTTCACATCTTTGTTTCGCAGACTGTAGATCAACGGATTGAGAACTGGGCTGACAAAGGTGTAGAAGACAGCGATTATTTTGGATTCCTCCACAGTCTTCTCTGTGGGTGGCCTTACATACATGCAGAAGAGGGTCCCATAAAAGAGGGTGACAGCCAGCATGTGGGAGCCACAGGTGGAGAATGCCTTGCGTCTTCCTTCTGCCGATTTCATCCTGAGGATGGCAGTAATGATGAAGCCGTAGGACACCAGGATGATGGTGAGGGAGCAGGAGAGGTTGCACCCGGCTGATATGAGCATGGCATGTTCTTTGAGATAAGTGTCAGAGCAAGAGAGCTTGATGAGCGGCGGGTCGGCACAGTAGAAGTGGTTGATGACGTTGGATCTACAGAAATCCAAGCGGAAAGTCAGGATGGCTTGGAACAGCCCATCAGAGAAGCCATAGACAAAAGGCAACGTGGCCAAGCAGATGCAGACGCCCCTGGACATTTTGACACTGTAGCGCAGAGGGTTGCAGATGGCCACATAGCGGTCATAGGCCATTGCAGCCAGCATGTAATACTCAGTGAGAAGAAGCGCGATGAAAATATAACACTGTGTAAAGCACCCAGAAAAGGTGATGGTCTTCTTCTCTGATAAGAAATTAATCAGCATCTGTGGGGCCGCGTTTGTGGTGTAGCATGTGTCTACCGAAAGCTAGGTTAGTGAGGAAGAAGTACATGGGCGTGTGAAGGCGAGAGTCCAGTCTGATGAGCACTATCATGCCCAGGTTTCCAATGAGGGTGACCAGGTAAACGGCCAGGAAGAGCACAAAGAGGAGAGGCAGCAGCTCGGGGCGGTCTGTGAGCCCCAGGAGAATGAATTCTGTTACGGTGCTGCGATTCGTGAAGGACATTTTCTGAGACTCTGCTCCTTAGGCTTTAAAAATATAGAAATAAAGTGTTGTGAATCTCCAAATCACATTGATTACAAGTGAGAGCTTTTGTTTATATCCCCATGGACCATGCAAGCAAATCTCTACCACATCAACATTTTTCTCATGGAAGTCTTGATATCATTTGCTTTTATAATGAATGAATATTATGTTTCTGATTAATGACTATTTAATGAATAACTACATATAAATCAATTTTGAACTCTACATAGGTATGTATAACCAATGTTCTTGTCATTCCTCGATTCAACTAATTTCATACTCATAAGTCATATCTATATATTTCAATAATGCCCATATCTCTATTCAGTGCAGTAGCTTCTGAGCATCTAATTTTCCTACAAGGACAAGATTTAAGAGTTGTCCTCTGTGAATACTTTTGCTCAACTCCTGTTCTTCATCTTTCTCAACTCCTCTCCTTCAGATTGCTTTATTCCCTCTGTCCTTTCCAAGTCCAGTTCATCCTATTATCTTATCTGATTCTTCAGCCTATGCAACACATTACATATCAAAATTGTACTCAAATACCAGTTTTTATGACAAAGAAACTTCCAGTTCATTACATTGATTTTTTTATTAAAAAAGCACATTTGTATTCTAAGCGTAGACACAAAGAAACTGTCCCATATACTCTCTGTCTGATTTATCTAGACCTCAATTTTCCTAACCTAAAATGAAGCTTTTCTTGATATATAATATTCGGAGAATCATGGCACTTTTAACAAAAGAATACAAAGCAAGGGGGTGGGCATCTAGTTTATCAAATGAGTACACCAAAAGTTTTTTACAGAACGTCTGATGACAGAGGGGATCTTATTTCAACAGAATCTCAGTTTTGCAAGTATAGACATTTTTATCATCACACCTTGAGGAAAGGTAGAGTGGCAATATCTTAAACATGTCAGATGAGAAATTTGCTCGGGGAGACTCCCTTCTCACTGACAGGCTTTCCAGATTTCCCCCAACTTTTTCCTCTTTTTAAAATAAAATTTATAGAAACCAAATCTATTGTCACACGGTATGTTGAGAATCACTGTAGCCAAGACATCCTGTTCTCATTGCAAAAGAAGCAAATTTGGCATGGTTAATATTTGAATTGATTCCTAGACACCATTCATTTACCCTTTATTAGGAGTTGACTCATCCTGTACCTACCAATGTTCTTGGTGATAAGTCTAAAATTTACCTTTCTGATTCTCTTACGTCAGTGATCATATGTAAAATATTGCCCAAAAGACCAATGCAAATTTCAGTAGGAATGCTCTGAGGTTCCATGTCTGCTACTAAAAACATAATGGATTGCCAGTATCTTTTATAAACAAGGAAAGTGCTCCAATGTAAACTAGATTTGAGGGGCCAGAGCGATAGTCCTGCGGATAGGCCATCTGCCTGCACCTGGCCAACCCAGGTTCGATTCCCTGGCATCCCATATATTCCCCCTAGCACCACCAGCAGTAATTCCTGAGTGCAGAGCCAAGAATAACCCCTGAGGAGGCCGGAGCGATAGCCCAGCTGGTAGGGCATTTGCCTTGCACGCGGCTGACCCAGGGTTCGATCCCCAGCATCCCATATGGTCCCCCGAGCACCGCCAGGAGTAATTCCTGAGTGCAGAGTCAGGAGAAACTCCTGAGCATCGCCGGGTGTGACCCAAAAAGGAAAAAAAGAATAACCCCTGATCATTGTTGGGTGTGACTCAAAAATGCAAAAAAAAAAAAAAGGTAAATAAATGAATTAGATTTGAATGGAAAATATGATTTTGTTAACTTATGCTACTAAGGAAATATGCTTGAACTTATGTGGCATGCCTGACCTATATTTGAATACACTTGTACTATTTGCTTCAACTTACGCTCCAAAGTAGTGTGGTTAAAATCAACAGAAGAGACATAGTATCCTCATATCTTAAAGAATTAATTAGTTCTTAAGCAGTCTTTAACACATGTTTTGCTTTTTAAAAATGTGCAGATACATGACAAGAAAAGTTGACTGAACTTGATTTTAAATTGGGGGCCATCTCTATCCCCTCAATGCCATCATTCTTCCTAAAATGATAATTTAGTTGTGTACCAACACATAACTGAAGAGAAAAAAAATAATGAAAAATTCATGGTCTCAGGTGTTTCAAAATAGAAAACAATTCACATTTATTTTGTTTTATTTTGGGGCCACATGTGGTAGTGTTCAGGAATAGTCCTGGCTCCTCAGTCAGGAATCACTCCATAGGAGTTTCATGGCACCGTATGGGGTACCAGAGATCAAATCTGGGTTGGCTGCATATAAGCTTTGACTATCATTCTGGCTCAGAAAATAATATACTTTTGTGAGAATAGTGGTAAGAGAAATAGAAAAGTACATGGAGTTCCAAATAAGAGGCGACCCATTGGGACCCCCAAGTCATAAATTCAGGCTACTCATGCGGACCTAGTTAATGCCCACATTTTCTGCAGGGCAGTTCCTGGAGGCACGTGACTAGGAGACACACTAAGTCACTACCAAACCTTTTTCTGTCTTCAGAGAATTCTGTCAAGCAAACTCGGGAACTATGTGGGTCTGAACCTACATCCATTTCTATTGCCAAATTATTCTGCATGAAATTGGTAGTCACAACTGAGTTACAACCTCTTTAAACCAAGAAAGCAAATCAGATCTTTGAAAACTACTCCAACAAATGAAATTTTAAGGATTCATTACTTTATAGAAGGTCAATCCATTGAATGACTCTAACTCAAATAGATGAGTCTTATTCTAAGTGTATAAAACATGTATTCCATGGTATGGAAAAGACTTTTTCCCCAGCTTCTCGTGTGTGTAAAAACCCAATATGGGGCACACAATAAATGTGTGGCCATGAAAAATTTTTGCAACAGTGAAGGTTTTCTAAATTGAACAAGTATTGATTCCAATTAAATATACAATAAATTCCAAGTGTTTCTGATAACAGACTCCAAGCTACTAATTTAGTTTCCAAACTGTAAAGAGAGAAATGTAACTTTCATGAGAAATAAAATTCTTAATTTAATGGGGCCAGAGCAAAAGTACAGTAGGTAGGGCATTTGCCTTGCACAGCCCCGACCTAGGTTTGATCCCCAGCATTCCATATGGTTCTCTAAGTACTGCCAGCAAGTGATTCCTAAATGCAGAGTCAGGATAATCCTCTAATATTGCCAGATGTGACCAATGGAGAAAAAATATATATATATATATTACAATTGCTTAAAAATGGGATGCATTAACATTCAAAAAATAAGAAAGAGTTATAACCTCAATCTACCCATTTAACTTGCCACTATTCCATTCAACTCATTTCCCACAGTCACTGAGAAATGGTCCTGACTTCTTCCAGAGCAAAAACTAAAATTTTATATGCCTGACTGATCTTCAAAGCCAGAAAAACATGGATTTTAAAGATAGAAATTTCTTGTATTCTTGGCCTCATATTAAGACTTTCATTCACATTTTCAATTAAGTATAAAGAAAGTAAAGACTTACTTTGGTTATGGGGTATGCCTATTTAATCAACCTCTGGTAAAAGAAGATTCTTGCTAGCTTCTCAAGCTGTAAAATAAATGCAAATTTATATCATAATGTGATAGATAGGGATCATGACTTAAATCTCACGAGGATTTAAAAGTAACAATAATAAGAGATCCATCAGGAAATAGTTCCCTTGGGTTCAATTAGAACAATCGCTGAGAAAACTGCCGTGTTTTTAAATGGAAATAGTTGAAAAATGTGTTTATGAAAATAATTCTCCATTATTTCAAATTAGAGTTTTCTGGAAGGCCCAGTATTTCTAATTATTCAACAAAAAGAAAAAATATCTTTCCTTCTCCAGTTCCTGTCTAGGAGGAAGAGCAAACGTGCTCATATAAAGGTTGTTGGAGAAAAAGGATTACTGGCGCCCACTCAAGCAAATCGATGAACAACGGGATGTCAAGTGATAAGTGATATGTGGAGATTTCAGCTGACTATAAATCCTAGAGTAAATGCAGATCAGACCAGGGTTTTATTCTTGAGCTAATTATTGGGTCATGGATCAGAGGCCTCTGTGAAATACAAGAAGGAATTCATGCTGGAGGGAGGAGGTGGGGTGAGTAGGGGAGGCAGGAGGGTTGATTCCTACTTAATCTGCAGATTGAGATTTTTGAAATTAGTAATTTCTAGAAAAGTTCTTATTTTCAAAAACTTTATTTTATATGTCACTTGTTACTTCTCACTTGTCTTCCCATTGCTCATCAATTTGGTCAAGTGGGCACCAGTAATATCTCCATACATTGGGAATGAGGTCCATTATTGTTTCTGTTTTTGGCATATCGAATTCGCCATGGGTAGCTTGCCAGGCTCTGCCAAGGCTCTGGGTTGATCCCAGGGAACCCAATCTTTTTCTGTGTCAGACCATCAATCATCCAGGGCCCATGGGGCAGAGCTCTAGGTGTATCCAAGCCTGTCTCCTGTCTGCCACCTGCTGATGCATTCAGGCACTGCAGCCACACCTGCAACACCCTCCAAGTATTCACCGCTTTTCTCTAGTTCAGGAACATGAAGAATTTGTCCATATCCTAAATGACCTCAATTGTCTCAATTGACATGCCAAAACCATGGCCTTCTTGACAATCAGGGAAGAATATTTTGAGCACATTTGTTAAAACTAATGTGTAACTACTGTAGAAATGGAAAATATATGCAAAAAGGGGTTTCAACAAATTTCCCTGATTTTGACAACAAATAAAAATGTGATGATTTTATTTAAATATATCAGTAGTTTTAATCTTAAGCTTTTGATAATATAAAAAGTGAGAATCTCAAACCAAAGGTTTTCTAAGTATGTTTGTTTTCATCCATCTCTCTATTCATCTGTGCAATTAATAGATTATCAGGATAACTTTTAATTTGACACTAGACAGTCAACTGAAGAGAAGATAAGAAAAAAGTCAAAAGATGGTTTGGATCCTGAAAGGGTTTTTGGTGGCTGAACTGAATCTGGAGATTCAGCTCCCAGATAAGCACACATATGCAGCATTTTAAGATTAGAGTTGAGAATGGCAAGATTTCATGTAGATCTTATTGGAAAATGGTAGGATAATGCTTGCACTCAAATTACCAAAGAATATATAGTAATTGACTACTTGCTCAGTAGATATTCATGGAGTAGAATGTACATTCTATATCACATGTATTTAATAATCCATTTACATATGTGTGATGCCATTGGGCTACATTGGCACGTGATAGGGTCCAATGGAAATGTTACTGGGGCCTGCTCGAGCAAATCGATGAATAACGGGATTCAAGTGATCAAGTGATGTCAGGGGTGTAATTACCTATCATATAAACTTATAAGGTATGACTCTCAAAAAGTGGCTTTGCAGTGAGAATGATAGATAGTACAGCAAGTAGCGCTTTTCCCTGCACACAGTCAACCTGGGTTCTGTCCCTGGCAACCCATATGGACCGCTGAGCACTGCCGGAAGTAGTTCTTGAATTCAGAGCCAGGTGTAACACCTGAGCTTTGCCAGGTATGACCCATAAAAGCCAAAAAATGTGGCTTTAGACTTACAACAGCCAATAAAATTAATATTTGGTTGGTATTTCTCTTTTTTTAAATGCTGCCACTCAGTATTTGAATCCTTTATCACCCTGTATGACTTATGAGGCCTCCCAGTACTGGACAGAGATATTTAATTTTAGCAATCCTATGCTTCCTTCTGGTCTTTCATTGGAGTCTTATTCTGATCTAGCAGGGGAAACCTGGTCATCTTTCCTGCAGCTGAAACTTCAAGTTATCATTTTGGATCCTAACTCTTAAAGTAACCTATTATATTCACCCAGGAGCTTCCAAGTAAGTTATCTGAAGAGTGTTTAGCTTCCCTGTACAATAACTGCAGAATCAGGTATAATCTTTATAATATATGCAATTAAGAACGTTCTAATTTGGAAATATTGTCCTTAAACCACAAAAACTAAAAGAGCAAAAACAAAATATCTGGAGACGAAACTCACCTCTCAGTGAGAGCTGTGTGAATTTAGATAATACAGGGAAAATTCACAATAAAGAGAAGGGACAATCTATCCTAGTCACATCTTCTATTGCCTTAAAATTTATTTTATTTTTTCTGTTCATTTGTTTATATTCTTTGATGAAAGAAATCATGGAACTTCTTTCTCTCTCCACCATAACCTATACTATTTTGATGCCAAGCATTGGTGGTAGATGGAGTTCAGAAGAGAAAGATGAGCTTAACTATATGGAACATATATAATTTTATTACGCATTATAGCAGTTTATTGACTTTGTCGCAAAGTATCAAGATATTTTCACATATTCAAATATAATGTAATTAGATCCAAAAATAAACTATTATTTGAGTTAGTGTATATTCAAAAATCATCAATTTTGTATACTAAATCTTGTTAATAAGTATCCTTGAATTAATTTCATTTAAGATAACTTTACAATAAATCTAGAGTCTCAAAACTGATTCCATGGAACTTGTATTTTAATCAATGAGAAGAAATTATGTTTAGTTAATATTGAGGTGAGTTAAATCAATGGGCACATTATAGATCTTTAGTTAACAAACCTCTATCGCCTGTCTGTGATAAAAGAAAAATAAAAAAGGAGCAGGGGAAACAACTATGGATGATCAGAAAAGAAATAATTCAGGGGCCAAAGCGATAGCACAGCTGATACACCACATGATAGACTAAGGCCTTGCACGTGGCCGACCTGGGTTTGATACTGGCATCTCATATAGTCCCCTAGCACTGCCAGGAGTAATTCCTGATGCAGAGTCAGGAGTAACCCCTGAGCATTGCCAGGTGTGACCCAAAAAAGAAAAAAAATTTAAAAAAACTTTGCTAAAGTGATTATAAACAGTTATGGCTGAAATCATTTAATGGCAAAAATAGAATACCTTTATAACTGCCCTAAAATTACACACAATATCAGTGGGTATACTTTTAGTTACACAGTGATTAAACAATGCTCTAAGGCATGCTCTATTGAGCATCCCATACAAATTGGAAGCACTCCAATTAGCATGCAAATATCACAAATACCACCAGAGGGAATCCTGATTATGTCCCACAGGTGATTTCTTGACAATTGTTTCAGGGAGGGACTGTCCCTAGGTTAGGTTATCAGGCATAAATCTTCCTACTTTGCAGACATACAGAGAGGCTACAAAATCATTGTTCCTCCACAGGTAAGTGTGGCTGTTTTGAAATAAAGAGGCCAACAGAAATGGTGTTTGATGTTATTTTTCCTCAGGTAAGCTTGAAATGGAGGTAAAAATACCCTCTGAACACATTAAGATATAAGGAAGAAAGAGCAAGGAAAAGAATGGTTTTATTCATATATGGAATGGATATAACTAAAGAAAACTAACTCAAAAAATAACATAACTAACATGTGGTGAGAATTGTGTAGTTGTCAGGAAGAAAACTGTTGGTGAGGGAAAGAAGAGTAAAGGGGATTTTAGGTGGTCAGATGGAATTATAACTGGTGGTTTGTGAAGTAAGTCTCATACAAGCCAATGATAATTGGGTAGAAATTATAAAAAAAAAATCTCACTTAGAGAAAAACAGGGATAGACAGACTTCAGAACTTTCTGAGAAATGATGCACCAAGAATCAGAACTTTCTGAGAAATGATGCACTAAGAAGTGGCCAGGATTTAAAAGCATTTTTAACATTGGTTATAGATAAATTCACAACTCACATTGGTTCATATTGGTTTAGACTTATATGGGACGATTAGAAATTCATGGAGTTCAAAACATACATGTGTAAACAATTTCCTTTTTAACATAATGTTCTTCTCAAAGGCTACAACTTTTTGGTTTGGCACAGATAATATACTACAATGCCATATATTTTTAAATAGTTTATAGTAAGGAAAGGTTTAAAAGATATTTTGGTCATTTTACAGGTCAATTAAAAATAAAAATAATACATATAAATATCATTCATTCATCATTTAAAATATCTGATCTGGGACATTTCTTAGTCAGATATGTGTGCAATAAATGTTCAAACTGATTCATGAGAAATAGAGGAGAATATGAGGATGAAGGCAAAGGAGAAAGAGGGGAAAAGGAGAAGAGGAGGAGGAGAAATAAAAAGAGAAGAAGGAGGAGGAGGAGGAGGAGGAAGAAGAAGAAGAAGAAGAAGAAGAAGAAGAAGAAGAAGAAGAAGAAGAAGAAGAAGAAGAAGAAAGACAAGGAAGAGGAGGATGAAAAGGAGGATGAAGAGGATATAGACAGAATAGACATCTTACTGAGATTAGAACGCAAATTTGAGTGAGTAAAGTATCAAAACTTACCAAACATCTAATTATACAATAATAAGTCAGGAAACAGAATGTACCACATAGTGTTGATAGCAAAAAAAACTGTTACTTGTTTAAATTCATGAATCTAATGTTTCTTAAAAATTCTCATCACAGAAAATAATAATATATGTTAGGAATTTTATTGGGATTTGTAATACTATTGTATTTGAAATATATGTGATGTTAAGCTTCGCAGAGATGAAAATATAGAACACATTATATATGTTGATGAAAATTTATGTGTTTATATGTGTGATAGGAATGTTCATGATGGTTTTCATTATATTGCTATGAGAGAATGCAGTTGGCCGATCCTATATCATGTCTCAGTATTGATGGAACTTTTCTGACCTTCCAACTCAAGCACTCCAGTGGTAAACAAACATGCTCTCATTACTGGGCATGAACTTTTTGTTTCTTCTACCTATACTGTATGTATATCTCATTCCTTATGCATAATGAAAACTCTTTTCAATAACTCCATGTGATCTGTAATAAGTCCTACATTTGGTGATTGTTTTCCCTTGGAACACTGTGATTGCTCCCTTTTTCACTCAATTTCATCTTGAAATAAGAAAGAATTGCTAAAGGAAGAGGAGGTTCTTTGAACTATTTAGAAGAGGAAATTCATGCCAGATGTTATGGTGTTCTGGAAAAGACCCTAACATGCCTGACTGAAAAATTCTTAGCTATCATTCAATGATATTTTTAACACTCTGACACTTCAGTGAAAGTGTTAAGCATACTTCTCTTGTTCTTGCTTTAGCTCACCACTTAACATAGAAACTAAAACCATCTCCAGGGCTGATATTTTTATGTATATTTCAGATCCAACTCTGAATTTCATGCAATAGGTAATAGAATGCTGATATTTTTGATTGAAACATTTTTCTTCCTTTCTTTAATGTGTTGGACTGCATCTATTCTTTTTAATTATTGGAGGTTAGCCTTTTAATTAATGATAGAATCATACAACAAAATCATAATTTTTTCACATTCCCTCATTAAAGAAATATATTGTTTTTAATATATATATATATTGCTTTTTGGGTCACACTGGTGACACTCAGGGGATTACTCCAGGCTGTTTTCTTTCAGGAATTACTCCGGGCAGAGTTCTGGGGACCATATGGGAAATGCGGGATCAAACCCAGGTCAGCATATGCGAGGCAACGCCCTAACTGCTTTGCTACAGCTCTAGTCCCTAAGCATTTATATTTAAGTCAGGTTGTGCCATTTCCATTGTATGAACATATGAGGATTATTATATTCCACATCGTAAGTACCAACACAAATGACTGAACTCAAATTCCAACTTCAATAGCTGAATCAAATTGGGCATTGCAAAGCAACAGGTATGACTTCAAAATCCCTTTTTCAATTCTATTATCACTTTTACCAACAACTCAAATAACTCTTCTCTGAGAGATAGCAACACCTCTCTTTACAAAATCAGTTATTTAATGGTGATTAAACTGTCAATTTATGGATTGCCTATCATTGATTTCTCTTTGACACAAAAAACTGTCGATTCTTCTCCTATTAGGGGAATGCAAAGATGAAACCAGCTCCTCAGCACAATGGCACAGAAGCTACTGAGTTTATTCTGCTGGGACTCACCAGCCGACCGGAACTACAGCCCCTTCTTTTTGTGATATTTCTCACAATTTACCTCATCACCCTGACAGGGAATTTGGGGATGATATTCTTAATCAGATTTACACCTCGCCTGCAAACTCCCATGTACTTCTTCCTCACTCATTTAGCATGTGTGGATATTTTTTTATTCCACAAATGTGTCTCCTCAGATGCTTATTAACTTCTTGTCTGAGAAGAAAACCATTTCCTACGCTGGATGTCTGACCCAGTGTTTTGTCTTTGTGACGCTGCTCCTCACCGAGTATTACATGCTGGGCGCCATGGCCTATGACAGGTACATGGCCATCTGCAATCCCTGCATTACAACAGCAGAATGTCGAAGCCCCTTTGCACCTGCCTGGTCACATGCCCCTATATCTGGGGCTCTATGGTGGCTACCATGCAGGTGATCCTGACCTCTCGCTTGTCCTTTTGTGGGCCGAACACCATCAACCATTTCTACTGTGCTGACCCACCCCTCCTAATGCTTACGTGTTCGGACACTTACATAAAGCAAACGGCCCTCTTTGTGTCCGAGGGGATTAACCTCACTGGTTCCCTGCTCATCATTCTCATCTCCTATATTTTTATTTTCATCACCATCATGAAGATTCGATCCAGCGAAGGGCAGCGGAAAGCCTTCTCCACCTGCGGCTCCCACCTGACCGCTGTCACTATGTTCTATGGGTCCCTCTTCTGCATGTATCTGAGACCAGCCAATGAAAAATCAGTTGAGCAAGGGAAAATTGTATCCGTGTTCTGTATTTTTTGTGAGTCCTTTCCTAAATCCTTTTATCTATAGCTTGAGGAATAAGGATGTGAAACAAGCCTTAAGACAAATATTTCTGAGAAATTTTAGTACAAAAGAGAAAGGTTCTATCACAACAATTTTTAAATGAAATTAAAAATCATATCCCCAAATAATTCAGGGCTTTGCTAGTGGCTTTTGCTCATGTACATTCTTTTAGTGAATAATAGTGATTCTATAAATACTGGAACCAATAGGACTATAATGGCAATGTGATGGGAAAGTTGTTTAGAAGTGATGGTTGCTAGGAAACTCATAGGAGAATCAAGCTCTTTATGATTTCAAGAGGCATGTGGAAGAGAACAGTTTATGAGCAAATAAGGTGTGTTCCTTGATTCATTATAAGATAAGTCGTTCATTTCAGAGTCAAGTCAACAAAATGGAGTGTCACTGAAGTAGCTTATCAGCAAAGTGAAATGTTTTGCTGCATGTTTTTGAGAAATAAAATACTTTATTTTCGTATGATTATATAGAATAACTTTTTAATCAAAGTTTAATTTTTTGCTTAAAAATGAACCAAAAATATGATTTAGGGTGTCTTTATTTCCTCTATACTTGTATGGATGTAGGCCAACATCAAAACCCAGCGTTTGCCCCATGGGTCCTGGATGATCTGACATAGAAAAATACTGGGCCCCTGGGATCAACCCAGAGCCACAGCAGAGCCTGGAAAGCTAAGCATGGTGTATTCAATATACCAAAACAGTAACAATAATTGAACTTATTCCTACGAATGGAGACGCATTGGCACCTGCTCAAGCAAATCGATGAACAACAGGAAGACAAGTGACAAGTGACATACTTGTTTAGATATTTTAAGTGTATTTATGTTAATCCCTATTCATATATTTCATATTGTGCTTTAACAAAGACCCTTAAATTTTTTGCTGATTTAAGACTCCATGATATGTTGAGTTGCATCAATTCAAAACAAACCATATTGTTTATAAATACCTATTTCTGAGTCACAAGTTAAACAGTCTTTCAGAAGAGTTTTATATAATTTTCTCTCTACACACTATTAACAACGTTGATGTGTAATTTTGCCTATTATCCTTTCACTTATGGACTATCTGCTAATCACTGTATCACTGTCACTGTCTTCCCGTTCATCATCGATTTGCTCGAGCGGGCACCAGTAACATCTCCATATGATCTGTCTCATGCAAGTAGAGCCCAAGGGCACCTGCTTGCTCCAGGAACATAAAGAGCCTCAAACCATTCCATCAGGTCATGGGAATGAGGTCTATAATTGTTACTGGTATTTGGCATATCAAATACTACACAGGTAGCTTGCCAGGCTCTGCCGTGCGGGCTATCTGCTAATAATATTAACAATAGATGCTTGAGTACTAACATTTGGTGTTCTTTTTAAAATAACTGTTTAAGAATAATCCTTATTGTTTCATACTCATTGAAGTTAATTCTTATTTAATACATAATGAAAGATCTAGAGAACTTATTTCAGTATGTCAGGTCTTTATAATAATAAAATAAATTTTAAATTTGATTCTTAAGGTCACAAAAATGAACCATTTGTTATATATTTTAATTTTAACATAAATTGATTTTGCAAATGCAGAAAGTCATAAGTGGTAGATAGAGCTGAGAATTTGGTGGGGAGAAGGAGAGGTCTACCACCTGGTATGTATTTGCATTTATAAGGCAAATGATGTATGGGAAACTAACTAATAACCTGAAAGTAATGGGAATGACTTATAGATATTTTCACCCACAGTTCAACAAAAAATGAATACATTAGATAATATATATAAAAATGACTTTATTGTGATTATTTCTTATGTATGTAACATTATGTTATCAATGTTAAATTTTCACAGATTTATATGAAAATGATTATTGAACCAAATTGTAAGGTAGACTAGCTAAATATTTTCAAAATTAATATAAGACAAATTCTAAAATAAGAATATATTTACAAAACTGTAACAGTAATAGATATTATAAATTCTAACTATGTGGTAACTCACCCCCTCATATCAATTTTCCATGAATAAAAGTAAAGTTCATTGGTAAATTTTAAAATATAGCATGCTTAATAATAAAGAACAGGAAAATTAATATTTTCATAAAAGCAGTGCTGTGAAGAAATTTCACACTACACAAGAAAGGAATCAATACTCAAATGTGGCATCAAAATTTATTTAACAAAAATAAGAGCATGAAAAAAAGTCCCAAGAAAACTGGTAGTACCTGTTCATTCTTGAAACGAATTTTCATGTACCTGAACACACGGACCCGAGGAAACAAAGATGGCCAGAAACAACAGTCATACACTGAGTCGGCACTCACAAATCTGTGAATAGAATGATTATGTAATTCCTCGAACCAATATTTCCCCACACTCCTAATTCTCAGATCACAAGGAAAGAGGAAGACATGGCCTTTATAGCAGAAGTTCTTGAGACTTACCCATAGAAATTATAAAAAATAAAATTGGTTTAGGAGTCACACGTGTGGAGTTAAGAATAGAAAACTTGGGCTGGAGCGATAGCCCAGCTGGTAGGGCATTTGCCTTGCATGCGACCGGCCTGTGCCGGCCTGGGTTCGATCCCCGGCTAGAAAACTTGGCTAAGGGACCACCTTCTGCCTGAGGACATGCTTCAAAGCCTGCTTCACATCTTTGTTTCGCAGACTGTAGATCAACGGATTGAGAACTGGGCTGACAAAGGTATAGAAGACAGCGATTATTTTGGATTCCTCCACAGTCTTCTCTGTGGGTGGCCTTACATACATGCAGAAGAGGGTCCCATAAAAGAGGGTGACAGCAAGCATGTGGGAGCCACAGGTGGAGAATGCCTTGCGCCTTCCCTCTGCAGACTTGATTCTGAGGATGGCAGCAATGATGAAGCCATAGGACACCAGGATGATGGTGAGGGAGCAGGAGAGGTTGCAGCCAGCTGATATGAGCATGGCATGTTCTTTGAGATAAGTGTCAGAGCAAGAGAGCTTGATGAGTGGCGGGTCGGCACAGTAGAAGTGGTTGATGACGTTGGATCTACAGAAATCCAAGCGGGAAAGTCAGGATGGCTTGGAGCAGCCCATCAGAGAAGCCATAGACAAAAGGCAACGTAGCCAAGCAGATGCAAACACCCTGGACATTTTGACACTGTAGCGCAGAGGGTTGCAGATGGCCACATAGCGGTCATAAGCCATTGCAGCTAGCATGTAAAACTCAGTGAGAAGAAGAGCGATGAAAATATAACACTGTGTAAAGCACCCAGAAAAGGTGATGGTCTTCTTCTCTGATAAGAAATTAATCAGCATCTGTGGGGTCGCGTTTGTGGTGTAGCATGCGTCCTACGAAGGCTAGGTTAGTGAGGAAGAAGTACATGGGCGTGTGAAGGCGAGAGTCCAGTCTGATGAGCACTATCATGCCCAGGTTGCCGATGAGGGTGACCAGGTAAACGGCCAGGAAGAGCACAAAGAGGAGAGGCAGCAGCTCAGGACGGTCTGTGAGTCCCAGGAGAATGAATTCTGTTACGGTGCTGCGATTCGTGATGGACATTTTCTCCAACACTAGGCCCACACTTGAAACACAGAAAGTAATCATGACATTACAAGTCATTACAATATTTTATGAATTTGTTTTGTCATGCAAAAAACATACTAATAATACAGTATGTGATCACCTTTATTATCTTTGCATTTTACTGAGTTTTAATTGTGTGATCTATACAATAATAATTATAATATAATAATAATTCTATTACAATAATAGAACAATTCTCTTACAATAATAATTGTACCAAAACATATTGACTGGTAAAATTCATACTCATTGTCCATATGTGTGCCATATTTATGGGTGCGAGTATACGTATATGCATATCTAATTGACAATTTCTCAATCTCAATGTGTATAGGAGTTGAATTAGTTTTCTGTTATAATGTTTCACATGTTTCCCATGTTCTAATGTTTCCCATGACCTAATTAATGGTTTGAGGCTCTTTAGTTGTGTACAAGCCGAGCCACTGGCTCTACTGACATGAGACAGGACATATGGAGTATCTACTGGTGCCCGCTCTAGCAAGTAGATGATCAACGGGAAGATCGTGATCCGTGATCACTGTATCACATGAACTCTATTTATCGATATGTCTCCCTTTAGTAGGTACGCACCACAATCTATCTCCATATCTTGTACTAGTTGCTCAGAAGCAGAGACCAAATGTAGTTCATTACTAAACATATATTTATATATTGAATATATTGAACTTTTTACTATTCAAATATTTTAATTCTATATGTATTCATGATAGAAATGAATAACTTATGAGCAATGTGAATAGCATATAAAGTATTCATTTGTTTACTGATATGTAATGAGCAGTAAAGAACAAATAATTGAGAAGTTTTCACTTTGCACTATATCTGATGCATCTTCATATATAACTTTTCCACCGAAAACTGGCAAAAAATATTTTTCATAATGTATATCCTTTCAGACTAAGTGAAATTTAGATCTAAATTTAGATCTAATTTAGATCTAAATTTCACTTAATCTGAAAGGATATACATTATGAAAAATATATTTTAGATCTAAATTTTACTTAGTCTGAAAGCATATACATTATGAAAATATTTTTTCCAGTTTGCAATGGGAAACTACCGCACTTAAATCTAAGTGCATTTAGATCTAAATTAGATAAATCAAACATTTTTAATCAAATACATAAATAGTGATAGACTGGTGATAGACTGGTCTGCTGGATGGAGGTGTGATGAGAAAGAAGTCCAGATGTGGAAAACGGCAGCCCCAATGGAGTCGGGGGTCGTTTGGCTTGTTGTGAGGCTCTGCTGGGGTGGCAGGCCAGGGCTAGAACCCGCCATGCCTCCCAGTCTATCACAGCCCGGATCATCCACACCCACCCTGAGGCAGTTTTTTTTTCAATCCGGCCCAGGTATGCTGAACCAGAGACTCTCAGACATGGGGCAGAGCTGCTACTTGCTCTCCCTGTGCCCAGCCGCTCATGAGGCACCCGGAAGGCATGGCAGGTTCTAGCCCTGTCCTGCCACCCCAGCAGAGCCTCACAACAAGCCAGACGACACCCCTACTCCATGGGGCCCGCATTTTCCACATCCAGACTTCCCTCTCGTCAGAACTCCACCCAGCAGACCAGACTATCACAGCCCGGCTCACACGGCTGCTAGCAGCCGCACGGTTCATTAATAAATGCTTTATTTAGAGGTGACTACAAGAGTATGCCACCCGCACGGCAAGCCTGGCAAGCTGCTCGTGTCGTATTTGATATGCCAAATACCAGTAACATTTATATTAGGTCATTCCCATGACCTAATATAATAGTTTGAGGCTCTTTATGTTCCTGGAGCAAGCAGATGCCTTTGGATTCTACTAGCATGAGACAGGACATATGGAGATATTATTGGTGCCCGCTCTAGCAAATAGATGATAAATGGGAAGATAGTGATAGTGATAAATAGTATACTCCAGAAAATTTTAATACAACTATTCAATCTGCCTATTTAACAACTATCCTTACTTCAAAAAATGTAGGGTATCCATGCCATAGGACAAAGAAGTAGATAACCATAAAATCAAATAAATTCACGAAGTATTTTGAATATGGTGACAGTAATGACATAATATAGCTAGAGAATGGAAAAATGCTTTACAGAGTGAGAATTTAACCATTGAGCGACACCTGGCTGTACTCAGGTCTTATTCCTGACTCTGTGGTCACAAATCACTTCTGGTGGGTCTAAGGGAGACAGTATAGATACCAGGGATCCAACCCGATTTGACTGTGCAAGACGAGCTCCCTGCCTGCTGCTTTATCTCTCCGGCTCCAAGCTAAGATCTCTAGTAGCATTGCATTTTATGACTTCAGCTATTTTTATGTCTCAATACTGAACTATTTCTTGCATTCTTCAAAGTGTCTTCCCCCCTGCCCTTCTTGCAAACCCAGGCCTTATTCTTGACTTTGAGCTTAAGGAACCCTCCTGGGGCTGACTCCAGGAGTCATATGTGATGCCAGGGATTAAATCTGGTTGCTCTGTATGCAAGGAAAGCATGCACCCTCTATACTATCAATCCAGGGCAGAAAAGGGATTTTGCACCATAATTTCCTTTACCTGGAAAATTATTCATAATAAACTTTGACTTAGTGCACTAATAATACTTAAAATTTAGAATGATCACATTTTGGGCCATTTTATTTTCCCATTGTGGTGATAATATTTGTCCTCTAATATATCAAGTTAGATATAATATATTTTATATTATATTTATATTATTTAGTTATATAAATTATATAAATGTTGAAATTTTTTTTTTTTTTTTGGGTCACACCCAGCAATGCTCAGGGGTTACTCCTGGCTCTGCACTCAGGAATTACTCCTGGCGATGCTTGGGGACCATATGGGATGCTGGGGATCGGACCCAGGCCTGCACAGGCCGGCCGTGCAAGACAAATGCCCTACCCACTGGGCTATTGCTCCAACCCCATGAAATATTTTTTAATTTAATGTATCAAGAGAGATATTAATAAGCAAGTACATTGACGTTACACATTATGTATTTCCATTAGTGACCGAAAATGCCACAAAAAATCAAAACCTTTGAATATCTGCCCTTTTTGTGTTCATTCCCAAGAAAACATGGAAGACATATACTACCCTAAAGTGTTTCAGATTGCTATACCTTGAAGAATAAATGGGGAAAGTAAACTTTGTTAGGAAAAATTTCAAGTCTAACATCAACCAAGGACTCATGCAAGATGACTTCTATACTTCAGAGTTCATAAAGACAATAGACAGGGTTGTGAAGAATACTATGCTTCTAGTAGACAGTATATAGAGTTTCAGAAGGCATGCGAAAATTTGATCATCATCTTGAATTGTTAGAGAAACAAATCAACAATGATATACCACAACACATTTCTCAGAATTATTATTATGCAAAGACATAAAAATGATATGGGAATAATGTGGAAAGAAAAGGAAAACTGATATTTCTCTGAAGGAATTAAATGTGTATATAGAAAATACTAGATTCATCAAAATAGTAAATCTAGAAATTCCATATAATTCAATTTTTATTTCTTTTCCTAAAGAATGAAAAAATTATCACTGGAAAAGGTATATGCTCCACCCTATCCATTAGCTTTATTTAAAAAAACATTTGTCTACTGACTGATGTCTCTGTGATAAATATAAGTTATATAGGCACAGTAAAATATCATATGACTATAAAAAAGGGTAAAATCTTGTAATTTGTAGCATGGAATAGGCCTAGGAGTACCTTGTGCTTAGTGAAGTGATAGACTAAAAAACAAATACTGTATTACTTCACTCACTATGGAACATAAAGAATCTAGCATTTGGCAGCAAAAGTGTGAACTAAATAAAATGAAACACAAATAAACTTTTAAGCAATAATGACAAATTACTGCTTACTAGAAAAGATTCAGGAGAGGTGCCAAGTAAATCAACTACAAGGGGAACTTTGTGTCAAGGATTAGAATTGGAATTGTAGTGATGGATTTAAAAGACTGATTTATAATGATGTACACTTGAAGTTCTCTGTAAAAGAAGACTGCTACATTAAAATCTACATTAAAATAAGACAGAAGCAAAAACACCATACACAATCTTTTTGAACTGCTGGTTATATGCATGCATGACTAGAAATCAAGCTCTATTGCTGCCTAAACAAAACTTCACTTTGTTGCAAATGTAATTCAGCTCTGCCTACATTTGTTCCACCCAGACAGGTAGAGATTTAATTATATTTCACTGGAGAACAAGAGTCAGTGGTCAAGTACAGTCCCTTCAAGAATCGTGTACCAGAAAATTTCTAAAAACATATATATTTGTATAGAAAACACTCCTGACTCTCGAGGTGTTGCAGATGTGGCTGTGGTACCCAGCTGCTTCTGCAGGTGGCACACAGGAGACAGGCTTGTCTACACTCAGGGCTCTGTCCCGTGGGTCCTGGATGGTTGATGGTCTGACATAGAAAAAGACTGGGTCCCCTGGGATGAACCCAGAGCCACAGCAGAGCCTGGCAAGCTACCCGTGGTGTATTCAATATGCCAAAAACAGTAACAATAAAGGTCCTCATTCCCAATGCATGGAGACATTACTGGTGCCTGTTCAAGCAAATCTATGATCAACATGAAGACATGATCAGTCATGATCCCTCGAGGAAGACCCAGGAGAAAGGCCTGACCATGAGCACTGGATATGGTCCCCAAAATAAAAAAAGACAAAATAAAAGAAAGAAAAGTTTTCTTCTTGTGAAAGTAATTTATTTCCTGACCCTGAAAGTAATTCATTTGTACCTTTTGCAGTCAGAGTTACTCTGCAACTCTGACTTGTTACCACTTACAATTTACTTCCTACCACTACCTACACAACACTGGGAGAATTGGTCCACCATGTCCATTCCTTAGCCTGTTTTATGAATACTCAAGATGAATTCATCCCAAACATGATGACATTGAGTAAACTGTAAGTGGTAAGAAGTCAGAGTTGCTCTGCAAAAAGGTACAAATGTATTCCAACTAGGAGGTGAGTCTCAGAGGCCATGATAATGTATAAAATGAATGTGTTAAGTGACATAGATTAACACTAGTACCTACTTTGTCAGAAGAGAGTCCCGGGACACAGGCAAAGAGAGATCCCCTTTCTTCCTCACAGTTATTTTCCTCTATTTAGAGAATTCCATTAAGGAAACACAGGATCTTGATGGATTTCAAACTACATCCATTTCTGTTGCCAACTTAACCTCTAAAAGAACTTAACTGATTAGAAGTCAATTGAAATGCTTTAAAATTTTATAAATAGAAATATTTAGAGACCACTATAATATGCACTTTCTCTAAGGAGTCAATACTTTACTATTTAACTCATCTGTATTTCATGGACCTATTCTGATCAGTGATTCTAATTCAGACTGTTTCAGAAAAGAATTTTGTGATTATGACAATGCCTTTGACCAGTCTACCCTCTCCTTTCCCAGATGTAAAAATGTAGATGCATTTTTGTGAGTATAAAATGATGCATTTACTTACAGCACATACACAAATGACCTGCAGGAAATAAACTGGTAATTGGGTGTGCTGCAAGAATTGAAGCTGATATTTTTCTACTGTCCACTGCTCTTTATGGTCCACAGCCATTAAAGAATAAAATGGCCTTTTTAAGAAGCTAAACCTCAAAATTCATGAGTCTTACTGATTTGCAAATGTAAAAAAAAACCCTCTTTTTAAGTAATTATTTTCATATAGTCCCCTTGCTGTACAATGCAATACCTTAATACAATTTTCTTTTCATTAAAAAAGAAAGGAAACCTTTAGACTTACTTCTGGTTCAGGATGTAGCTATTTTACCAAGCTGTGCGTAAAGAGCTTCTGGGTACCTCTCTCAGCTATGAAATGAAGACGTACTTATACTAAAGTGCAAGAGATAGTGGTAAGACTTAAGCAAATCTCAGAAGAATTTAGGAGTAGTGGTAGTAAGCCATCTATCAGGAATTATCCTCATGGGTTTAATTAGAGCAATCTGGGGTGAAAAAACTAATCATAGATGTCAGTAATTTAAAATTCCTTATGAGTTCTATAAAAGGTAGACCAGGAGATTTAGGCTTGAAATTTTGATGGTGTTGTTTTGAAAGACTGTTTCCTTTCTCCGATCCCTCTCCGGTGAACATCTAAGACCTGGTCAAGATTACTCACATGCAGGAACGTGAAATTGACAGGATTTTTGGCAAACACTTTCATGAGTAATTCTGTGTGCGAAAGCTTTCACTCAGGCAGTTGAAGTAATTCCTCAATGTCACCATGTTTGGAATGAATTCATCTTGAGCATTCAAGAAACAGGCTAAGGAACATGGTGGACCAACTCTCCCAGTGTTGTATAGGTAGTGAGATGTAGGAAGTAAATTGTGAGAGGTAAGAAGTCAGAGTTGCAGAGGATTGACGTGCTTGACTCCACATTTAGAAATGATTACTGACCTATTTGTAGATACCTTGTTGGGGACCGTTGGGTCCCCAACAATACCGGGAAGCAAGTTCCCTTATTTACCTCCAAAGCCAGCGAGGAATGGATAAAAACCCTGGAATCCAGTGCAGTTTTAAAAGACTTTACTATCACAGATTCTGATATACAATCCAAGAACAGGAAAAATCCCAGACTCTGGGTTTCCGGCTGGGCCCCAGCTACGTGTTGGCCAAGATGGCTGCCACCACGTGTTGAAGCCCACAGAAAACGGAGAGGACAGAGAGAGGTAACCGCCAAGGGAAGCCAAATGGCAAAAGGCCCCTTCTACTTTTACCTAACTTCTTTTATAGATAGAAGCCCGCCAAAATCTTCCAGCCCAGCCTGTCATGGGTTGGGCTATCTAGAGATAAAGCCAGGTAAATGACTTTTTTGAAATGTAGATCTTTAGGTGGACCTTTGGCTCAAGCTTCACGAAAGCCAGAGCTGATTTCCAGAGGCAAAAATCTCCCTAGCAGAGAGGAGTGGCTGCATCTCTGAACCAGAAAGCAGTTCAGAATGGAATTTGTAGGAAATGGCATTAATACTTTTTACCATGAATATATAGCTAGCAGATCCCAGACTCTGGATCCCACTAAGGTCCAAAATCCATCAGAATAATTCACTTTGGCATTACCTTTAGAGTCAGAGACACATTAGTTTGCCCGGAGGCGCACTGGAATGTCTCTGAACTAGGAGAATCAATTACATTATGGTTGATCCAACGTAGACAAGTACTCTTGGAATGTCTATATGTATGTCTCACTCGAAGACCCATGAAAAACAGAATATTGATCTGGGGCAAGCAAGACTTTGATAAAAATATTTATGCCATATAAAATTATGACATCAGTTGAATTCTGCGTGAATTCTTATTGTATCTGCTCTGGAGATTCCCCAAAAGCAGGGACCAGCTCTCCACATAAGCTAAATGTAGCTGGAGACTAAGTCTTAGTAGGTCATGTCACACAACATACCTAATGACCTCAGTTATGAATGCTATTTGTTCTTCCTTCCCTTGCTTAATTTTGAGGGTATTCCCAAGCAGTGCTAAGAGGGCACAGGGGCCACTCCTAGCAGTATTTCTCTAATTGAATTAGACGGTAATTTACGGTAATTTGGAGGTAAAATTAACGTATGCCTCAGAGACCTGGGCCCTACTAAAGCAGGTTGAGAAAGCTATTCAGGTCTCCCAAAGAGGAATCGAAAGAGCTATGCTTGGAATATCACACCTCACTCAAGTGAGAGAAGGAGTCCGAGTTCTGACCTCCGTCGCTATTCCAGAATCAGGGACGCTGTCTCGTTTGCCAAGGCATCGAAAATCAGATGGGCTGGACATGTAATGCGATTTGGAGACAAACGTTGGACTAGAGCCATTACCGACTGGATCCCACGGGATGTCAAAAGATCACGTGGCCGCCCACCTACAAGATGGTCAGACTTCCTTGTCAAGACCCTGAAGGAACGGTTTGAGGCTCTTCATATTCCTGAATCAACCAGATGCCATTGGGCTACATTGGCATGTGATAGGGTCCAATGGAAATGTTACTGGCGCCCGCTCGAGCAAATCGATGAATAACGGGATTCAAGTGATCAAGTGATCAAGTGAATTAGACGGTTTGAGGCTAGGGTTTGGCAATACAGTGATGCTGGGACCCAAGGACTAGAGGGGACCAGGGCCAATCTGGTGATACTCATGGACTCAGGCAGTGTCAAGGATTAAAGCTGGAGTCTCCTTACCTTACAATTATTTGTGTGTGTGTGGGGGGGATGTTTTCCAAGTAGTGTTTGTGGGACCAGAGCTACTCCATGTGATTCAAAGCCAATCTTCACATTAAATGCTTCAAATTCAGGTAATCCGTGAGCCCTGCGGTGTCCAGGGATTATCTGTGCCACACTAGCAGTGACACGGGCCTTTCAGGGTCACATCCTAGAGTGCTTGGGGCTTTCAGGAATCCCAGCACTGGGGACCATGTGGTGTAGGGATCAATCAGGGCATGCTCTTAAACCCCTGAACAGTGTCTCCAGCATAAATTCTCACCATTTTTCATTAGTTTTAGATTCTCTACAATAAATTCTTTTTAATACACAGGTGAGTCCTGGAACTAGGAAAAACTTAAATGGAAATTTTTTAAAAAATAGATTTTCTGTCTTCTTTCTCCATCCTATCTTACAAACCTTCCCTTATCTTCTCTAAAACTCTATGTGTGCAAACAGTAGTCAAATTTGTATGAAATTAGAAAACTCCCTAAATAAACAAAGCCACTTTAAGAAAAAAGGTGGAATATATTCCTGTTTTTAAGTTATGCCATAAAATTATAGCAATCAATACAGTGTACCTTGGGACTGAAGAAATATTATCCAATCAATCAATGGAATAAATTGAGAACCCATAAAAACATTATATATATGGAGAGTTATTAGACTAGAATACAACAAATACATTAAAGAAACATATGCAGCACTAA
Source organism: Cryptotis parvus (assembly GCA_021461705.1). Taxonomy (NCBI): domain Eukaryota; kingdom Metazoa; phylum Chordata; class Mammalia; order Eulipotyphla; family Soricidae; genus Cryptotis; species Cryptotis parvus. Next base: position 74,886 of record JAJIBD010001708.1, read on the forward strand.
GTAGAATGCCTAGGAAACATACAGCACTAGTAGAACTCAAAAATTTAATTTTTTTATTGAATCAGAGTGAGATGCTTATATCACTTGTATCACTTGTCAAATCACCAGTGATTTGATTCATTAAATCACTGGTGCACGAGCAGGCAACTAACATCTCTATATGTCCTGCCACATGCGAGTGTAGTCCAAGGGCTTCTGTTCATTCCAGGAAAACAAAGAGCCTCAGACCATTTCTTCAGGTCATGAGAATGAGATCTATAATTGTTACTGGTATTTGGCATATCAAACACGACATGGGTAGCTTGCCAGGCTCTGCTGTGCAGGTGGATACTCTTGAAGTCACCTCTCATCTTGTGAATTTATTGATGAACTGTGCAACCATGTAATCAGCTCTTCTGCTGGATGGAGCTCTGACAAGCTGGGGAGTCCAGATGTGGAAAATGGTGGCCCCTAATGGGTGTGGGGTTCCTCTGGCTTCTTGTGAGGTTCTGCTGGGATGGCAGGCCAGGACTAGAACCCTCCTCCCCTTCCGGGCACCTCATGATCATCTTGGCACAGGGAGAGCCAGTGGCTGCTCTGCCCCATGTATGTGAGCCTTCAAGAAACACATCTGAACAATTGGGCAAAGATAGACTCAAAGTAAAAGGCTGGAAACAATCCTTCACTCAAACAATCCCTCCAAAAAGGCCGGGGTGGCCATACTGGTCTCCGACAACAGACTTCAGGATAAAGAAGGTCAGAAGGACAGTGAAGGTCACTTCTTAATAATCAAGGGATACATATATCAGGAAAAAATTACACTCCTAAACATATTTGCACCCAATGAGGGGCCAGCAAAATACTTAAAACAGCTACTAATAGACTTCAATGAAGACATTGACAGCAAAACAATTGTAGTTGGAGACTTCAACACTGCTCTATCAACTCTTGATAGATCAACAAGACTGAAACTTGCCAAGGAAATACTGTCCTTAAAAGAAGAGATGGAAGAAAGAGGGCTAGTAGATATATACAGGGCATTTCATCCCAAAAAACCAAAAACACATATTTTTCTTCAGTACAAATGGAACATACTCCAAGATAGATCACATGCTAAGCCATAAAACATACCTCCATAAAATCAAGAAGATAAAAAATCATGTCAACTGTTTTTTCAGACCATAATGTGCTGAAAATAGAAGTTAATCACACACAAAAATGGAGAATAATATCACGCACCTGGAAACTAAACAGTTCACTGCTGAACAACCAGCACATCATAAAAGAAATCAAAGATGAAATCTAAAAATTCCTGGAAACAAATGAGACTGAAGACACGAATTACCAGAACTTGTGGGATACAGTAAAAACAGTGTTAATAGGCAAGTTCATAGCTCTTCAAGCAAGCATTCATCAGAAAAGAGGAAATGGCCATCATAAACAGTCTGACCTCACAAGTTAAGATCTTAGAAAGCAATCAGCAAAAGAAGCCCAACCCAGGCAGAAAGTAAGAAATAATAAAACTTAGAGCAGAAATCAATGAGATGGAATCCCAAAAAAAATGCAGAAGATCAAGGAAAATCAAATAATTTGTGATTGTCATAGCATCACATCTTTATTGATTTTATAGAAAATAACAATACCTCTTTTAATTTTTATCTATTTTTATTTTTATTTATTTATTTGCTCTTGGGGTCACACCCGACAGTGCTCAGGGCTTACTTCTGGTTCTGCACTGAGGAACCTCCACTGGCAGTGCTCAGGGGACTATACTGGATGCAGGGGGATCGAACCTAGGTCAGCTGCATGCAAGGCATTTGCCCTACCTCTGTACTATCACTCTGGCCCAATACCTCTTTTTTAAAACATAGATTCCATCAGGATCTTTACAATTTAATTAAGTGTGATTGCACAATGAAATCAAATAAGTTGACCTGAAACTTCCAATCCCATAAGCAACCTATGAAAACCAAGTTTTATTTTGACAAAAAGAACAGTTTGAGCATTTCAGTTGCTCATTAATTTTCTAGATAATAAGGGTATAGCGCACACCTGTGACCAAAATACCTACCTTAATTAGCAGAGAATTGTTTTTGGATTACCTTTTTTATTGCATATTTAACATCTTTGTTCCTCAGGCTATAGATCAAAGGGTTTAGCATTGGACTCAAAAATATGTAAAACACAGCCACAACTTTCCCCTGTTCTACAGACGCCTCAGAAGGGGGTCTCAGATACATACAAAACAGTGTCACATAAAAGATGGTGACAGCTGTCAGATGGGACCCACAGGTGGAGAAGGCTTTGTGCCTCCCCTCAGCAGAGCGGATCCGCAAAATGGCTGAGAAAATAAAAATGTAGGAGATCAGGATGACGGTGAGAGAACAGGTGAGGTTGGACCCAGCCGCCACAAACATGGCAGTCTCTTTGACATGAGTATCTGAGCAGGCCAGGACTAGGAGAGGTGGGTCAGCACAGTAAAAGTGGTTGATTTCATTGGGGCCACAGAAAGTGAGACGAAGCATGAGAATGGTCTGAGCCAAACCGTTCACAAAGCCATGAACGTAAGGAGCAGCAACCAAAGAGAGGCAAACACATTTGGACATTTTGCTACTATACAACAAGGGTTTGCAGATAGCCATGTAGCGGTCATAAGCCATCACTGTGAGCATGTAATATTCTGTGATCACCAGGGAGATGAAAAGATGGAACTGTATAAAGCAACCAATGAAAGAAATGGTTTTTCTCTTGGATAAGAAGTGGACCAGCATCTGAGGAGTGACATTTGTTGTGTAGCAGAGATCTACAAAGGAGAGGTGACTGAGGAAGAAGTACATTGGAGTATGAAGCTTGGAGTCCCTTCGGATTAGGAAAATCAAGCTCACGTTGCCAACGACGGTGATGAGGTAGACCAGGAGGAATATCACGAAGAGGACAGGTTGCAACTCTGCTCGGTCAGTCAGTCCTAGGAGAATGAACTCGGTCACGGCTGAGTAGTTTTTCTTTAACATTGTGTTTACTTGGCTTGAGAACGAGGTCTAAAGTAAATAAAAGAGAAAGAAGTACTTCTATATTCTGTCATTTCTCCACTACCTGCATGGTGGAACTTGATACCTGTTCAGTCAAACTGGTAAATATAGCATAAGAAATGGCAGAAAAGCATGCGCTTGATAATTTTAATACCTAAATTAATATAGAAATTCTCATACTACAACATGTTGTACTTATAAATATTATTCACATGGTTTTTCATGTTTGAAGCCTTTATCTTTCTGCTAGTCTTTTCCATATTTGTTCAATTATATCTTATTTTCATTTTATTGGGATATGTTGGTTTTTGAGACTCTAATATGTTTTAGCGTGCAATTTTACATCTCTCTAAAATATATGTATGACCACACTACACCCACCACTGAAGAATATTTATCTCTCCACCACAGCACAGGCCAACCTCTTCTTCCGGTTCCTCCAGATCTTTTTCCCTTCTTCAAATCTTTTCCCCTTCCTCCACTTAGTGTATGCATTAATCTGGCATTTTCGTTCATTGCATTACCCCATTCTGCATTAAGAATTTCCAACTTACTGACTGAGATAATAAGTCCAAGTCACTTAAGTGAAAGGAAGCATAATCATATTGCAATTTTCACATTTTTAACTTCTTGAGAGTATAGTAACTGGTATAAAGGAAAAATTATATTAGTTTGTCCATTATTATTAAATATATGAAAACATATTAAAATAGTATATAAATATTTTAGTATTTTAATAGACTCAATGTGTTGAAGTATTAGTTAACCAAATAGTATTCCCACTTAATTTAAGTAGAAAATTTAGTACTTTCTCTACAGAAACCTACCACAACATCCCATGGAATTTGACCAAGGAAAGCATTAAGATCATTTGGAAAGTTGTAATTTGCAAAGATGGGTAACTCTGGGGACATATGGGATTTTGTGTTTCTGACATTCACCCTTTCAAGACCATCTACCATGGAGATGATTGTCACCATATCCAGCCACTAAAAAAGGTAAAGAAAGTTGCTCCTTGGGTTTTGGAGTGTGGACAGAGGACTTGGACCACACTAAGAAGAGTTTAGGACTTATTTCTTTTTTTTAAATTTTTTTATTTTTAAAATTACAAAGATATACAATTAAAAAGTTCATATTTGGGTTTTGGTCAAACAGTGTTGCAGCACCCATCCCGCCACCAGTGCCCATCTCCCACCACCAACGTCCCCGGTTCCCTCCCCCTCCCCCAGCCCTGCTCCATGGCAGGTTCTTTATTTCTTTCCATCTCTCTCTCTTTCTCTTTTCCTTCTCCTCCAGACTAGGGATTACAGAACATACATTAAAGGGTTGTCATGTGTATCTTTTTGCCTCTATTTAATGCTCAGTTCTAGGTTGGCATTAGTACCCTCAACAATTGTTAGCACACTGTTCCATTTTCTGTCTTACCTAGCCTCTGAATCCCACACGTTTGTGATAATTTCCACCATTGACAGGACCTCCTGATATATGTTTCACTTGACCTTGGATATTGGTATCATAATATGTACCTATATATTTATGTCATGCAGATAAATGCAGTCATTCTGTATCTGTCTCTCTCCTTCTGGCTAATTTCGCTCAACATAATCTTCTCCATAGGACTTATTTCTTCTCTGTGCTCAAAGATCCAGCAGACCATATGTGGTTCTGCATGCAAGGCAAGCTTCCCAACCCCTGTACTATCTCTGTCTCATATTCTTTAGTTTTAAGAAGACATTGGGGGCGAGGAGGACTTAGAATTAAATTAGTAGTATATAAAGAAATGTAGACAGCTTCTTCATAAAATGTGTTTTACCTAACATTTAATAATGAATGTAATTATGAGCTCACAAGTAGCAAGTACTATACGAAGAAAAGGAAGAATATTACAGATGTTACACATTTAATTATAGAGAACCATTTTCATTAACTCAAAAAGAATTACAAAGATTAATCTATTTCTTTATAATATAAGAGTTAGCATAGCAGTTCCTTGGAAACTCTTGACAAAATTTATGAATGGGAATCAAGACATCTTTAATTCCTATTCATTGTACTTTGGCAAAGCAATCATTGCTGTTTAAATTTCCTTCTGTATAAAAGTTGGTTACTAATATCAGTTCCATATGAATTTAGTTACTAATATCGGTCCATGTAACATAATTATTAATATAAAATTTTTAATTTTTAATATGTATACGAGAGATGACTACAAGAGTATGCTACCCGCAAGGCAGAGCCTGGCAAGCTACCTGTGTCGTATTTGATATGCCAAATACCAGTAACAATTATAGACCTCATTCCCATGACCTGATGGAATGGTTTGAGACTCTTTATGTTCCTGGAGCAAGCAGGTGCCCTTGGGCTCTACTTGCATGAGACAGGACATATGGAGATGTTACTGGTGCCCACTCAAGCAAATCAATGATGAACGGGAAGACAGTGATACAGTGACACAGTGATAATATGTATACATTTGGTACATTTAACCTATTATCATTATTTGGTGAAAATTCTTGTCTTGTCTATTCAACATCAGAGACTGGAAAATAGAGGGAAAACTTTTTTTCCATAGTTAATCCTCAATGACACCTAGAATGTTTTTTTCAGCTAGAAGCAACCAACAGGAAATGATAGAATGAGTAATCTCTTTCATATAATTATCTTTCATTCTTCTACTGCACGGAATATTTATAAATAATGCACCTGAAAGGGACAGGGAACTTAAATTGAAGGTTTACTTATTATATTGGCCATTTTTCAGCAGAGAGCTTCCTTTTACCAATTAAAATATTAATTTTTATGTTTTAAAATCTTTTAATGGTAGCTAATCCTACCTGTGAAAATAGAAGAATCCCCACCATCAGTTTGGAATTGAAGAATCTGAAGAGTTTATATCACACCCATCCAATAGGAACAAAATCTCTAGGGTGCAATTATCCAGCATAACATTATTCAAAGTATGATAAACACTATCTTTAATCTTTCAAAAAGTCCAAATTTTAGAAGGAGTTGATTCTTTTTTGCTGATACCTTCATACATCAGGGAAAAAATCCCGTGAGACAGATAAAGCAGTGGGATTTATTATTTTTAATTGATTTCTGAATGTCTTGAACCTGCTAACTGGGGTAAATAATAAATTCACTTATTTGCAATTTGTAAGAGAGAATAGTGTGAGGTACAACCACAAAACTTTGGAGTTTGTAATCATCAGAGAGATGCAAATCAAAACAACAATGAGATATCTGACGCCACAGAGACTGGCACATACCAAAAGAGCAAAGACCACAAATGCTGGCATGGATGCAAGGAGAAAGGGACTCACATCCATTGTTGGTGGGAATGTACTGGTACAGCCTTTTTGGAAAACAAAGTGAACATTCCTCCAAAGACTAGACACTGAGATCCCCTTTTTACCCAGTCATACCACTCCTGGGAATATACCCTGGGAAGCCAAAAACACACAGGAGAAACACAATCTGCACTTTTATTTTCATAGCAACACTATTCACAATAGCCAGAATCTGGAAACAACCAGAGTGCCCAAGAACTGATGACTGGATAAAGAAACTTTGGTACATCTACACAATGGAATACTATGCAGCTGTTAGGAAAAATGAAGTTATGAAATTTGCCTAGAAGTCGATGGACCTGGAGAGGATCATGTTGTTATTTACATGATATATATCATGCAAATAATGTATATATCAAGCAAATAATAATATCATGCAAATAATATATATCATTATATACTTATATATATATATGTATTATGGTACTAATATCCAAGGTCAGGCAAAACATGGATCAGGGAGGCCTTGTCAATAGGTGGAATCTACCACAAACGTGTGGGAATAGAGGTTAAATAAGACAGAGAAAGAAACAGAGTGCTAATAAACATCGAAACTGATAATACCATCCTAGAACTGAGCATTGAATATAGGCAAAATTATACACATGATAATCTCTAAGTGTATGTATTAAAATACACAATATCTAAGAGAAGGAAGAGAGAAACAGAGAGAGAGAGAAAGAGACAGAGAGAGAGATAAAGAACCTGTCATAGAGGCAGACTAGGGTATGGGGAGGAAAGTGGGTACCTTGGTAGTGGGGAAATGGGCACTGGTGGAGGGATGGGTGCTGGAACACTGTATGACTGAAACCCAAACATGAACATCTTTGTAATTGTATATCTCATGGTGGTATAATAAAATATTAATTAAGAAATGTTGGAGTCGGAAAATCAGTAGGAAGGTCAAATTACTTGTTGAACTTATTTTAGTTGTTTCTTTCCTCAGATAAAAGTTTGTTATTTGTCAAATTCAGATGCTTAATGTCAGTGATTTTCTTCAAAAATGTTTAGTGCATTTCAATGTATTTATTTGAAATATAAAACCATGTGTGTGGAGCTGGAGTGCTTGACTTGCATGTAAACCAAGTGTCATCACTGAACACCAACATATATTCCTAGTGACTTCTCACCTCTTGGCCCCCACATCTGAGAGAGCACTACATCTTAGAAACAGACACAACAGGAATTACTTGGTCCGCACAGCCTAGCCAAGTCTTTCCAGAAATGACCCCCTAGTTCCCCAACCCTTCCTGGGTGATCTTCCAAAATGGCTTGTAATTCCCATAAAAAAATATTTATTGTGGGGACTGGAGCAATAGTACAGCAGGCAGGGCATTTGCCTTGCACACAACCAACCTGTGTTCGATCCCAGGCATTCCATATGGTTCCCTGAGCACCATCAGGAGTAAACTCTGAGTACTGAGCCAGGATTAACCCTTGATTACTGCCAGGTGTGACTCCCCAAAATTAGATAGATAGATAGATAGATAGATAGATAGATAGATAGATAGATAGATAGATAGATAGATAGATAGATAGATAGATAGATAGATAGATAGATAGATAGATAGATAGATAGATAGATAGATAGATAGATAGATAGATAGATAGATAGATAGATAGATAGATAGATAGATAGATAGATAGATAGATAGATAGATAGATAGATAGATAGATAGATAGATAGATAGATAGATAGATAGATAGAAAGATAGATAGATAACATTATATATATATAAAATCTTTGAATGATTTCAAGATTTGTTCCTTTTATAAAGTCAAAACAGATTCCCTTTTTATAGGGATCTTGATCACTTTATCACTTGAATCCCGTTATTCATCGATTTGCTGGAGCAGGCGCCAGTAACATTTCCATTAGACCCTATCATATGCCAATGTAGCCCAATGGCATCTGGTTGATTCAGGAATATGAAGAGCCTCAAACCGTTCCTTCAGGGTCTTGACAAGGAAGTCTGACCATCTTGTAGGTGGGCAGCCACGTGATAATAGATCAGATAGGGATCTATTATTTATTTATATGTTTCTTCATTTCAGAAGTTTTATTACCTTGAAAACAAAATCGACTCCTGGGTCCCGCCTTAGGGTCTTATGGTGGGAAAGAGCAGGGCCCTAAGACTAGCTGCGTAGAGCCCAATAGTTTAGGGGAGGCAGAGGATAGTACAGCAGGTAGTACACACACCTTGTGGTTAGCTGACTCTGCCAGCTGACTCCTTGGCACACCATATGGTCCCCTGAGCCCTGCCAGCAATAATCCGGGAGTGTTAAACCAGGAGAGAATCTGAGCACAACCAGGTGGGGCAAAAAAAAAAAAAAACAGCAACAACAAAAAGCTGATTTAAAAAAAAGATTTATCCTTTTGTTCTGTTGCACCATCTTTATTTTAACATCTGCGAATCTATTCAAATGCAAAAACCTGTTACAGGAGATTCAAACTTTTATGTAGGATCACAGTCAGCACATTCTTAACCACGTTCTAGTTGGTTGCAACTGTCTGTCCATGCATGTGTCTAATGACTCTAAAGACAGGCTGCCCTCACTTTACACAACACTGCAATGTTTGAGGTCATGCAAAGCAAAGGCACATTGTCAGTTGGCACAAGTTTCAGTTAACAGGTGCCATGTAAAAGTAGGACTGCCGATATTAATTGACACATCATCTATTTCCTATTTCTCAATTCTGAAATGATTTTTGCATTACAGTGCAAATTTTCCCCCAAGTTTATTACTATGGCTTTAACACATTCTTAAAGCTAAAAATAACTGGGTGAGGAAATAGCACAGGGATTAAGGTCTATGCCCTACCTGTGGCCAATGGCAGTTCAATTCCTTACAGAAGGCTGAGTTTGTTTCAGTTCCCTGACATGGCACTACATGTGTTCTGCTGATTAATCAAACACGGAGCCAAAAGTAATCCCTGAGCACTGTGGGTGTGAATCCCCCAAAACTGGAATAACTGAGAAACAATATATAAATAATTATGCTACCCTTTAGAATATGTTTTAATATTTTTTAGAAAAAATGCATTTTATGACACAAATGAAGTATATATTTCATGCTGCAGATAGGGGTACTCAATACAGTATCTTTATTCATTTTTCCCCCACTAACATTTTTTTCATAAATTTTATCTTCTTATATTTTCATCATTTTTAGTTATGTGTGACTACAAGAGTATGCCACCTGCACGGCAAGCCTGGCAAGCTGCTCATGTCATATTTGATATGCCAAACACCAGTAACATTTATATTAGGTCATTCCCATGACCTAATATAATGGTTTGAGTCTCTTTATGTTCCTGGAGCAAGCAGATGCCTTTGGGTTCTACTAGCATGAGACAGGACATATGGAGATATTACTGGGGCCCGCTCTAGCAAATAGATGATGAACGGGAAGATAGTGATAGTGATAGTGATTAGTTATGTAGTCTTTAATATTTATTTATTGATGATTTTTTAGACTCCAACTAATCTCTTAACCTTACAATTATTTACTTTACCCTATCTAATACAAATTATTTGCCAAAATCTTAGGTTGTCCTTCATACTTAAAAATATTAGGGTCAAGTGCAGGTAGGTTTTCATCTCAACTCCTTTACTGATATTAAAGTAAAATACTTTACTGTTATTAAGCTCAGATATATTTCCTTTTGATTATTTGAAACCTCATTTATTTTCATAAAAATAACCACGAATTTCCCCAGTATTTAATTTATGCAGCAAGTAAGTGTCAAAATGTACAAAATGAAAAGGGAGAAACTTGGAATCAAAAGGTTTCCCTCGGCTGAATGACTTTGGGGAATCATTAAATTTCTCTGTGTCTGAGTGAAAATATGAGATACATACATAATTGCTTCTATGCATGTTAAATTATGCAATCCTTTTTCTAAAGCATTTCTTTCACTCAAAAACTTACAAAGTGAAAAAGTAAAGCAAAAACTCAACTGTATATAAAGAAAGCAGTCCAGAGGTAGGGTTTTTGGGTCAATATGCCATAATTAGAGATAACAGATGAAGAACTGGGGCATTTTAGTGGAGGTAAAGTGCCATCAATTTGCACATCAAAACCACATATGTTAACACTATTGTAACCTTATTACCTGAAACTAGAACGAACATTTGAAAATTAGCAAAAGTTTGCCAGGATTGAGTTTGTGTATCATTCCAGAAAGACTCAGTGGGTTATAAAAGATTATTAATGAGGCAAAATGTACAATACATGTGCAAAAACTAAATGCACATTTATTCCAAATAGGGTCACCATTCTGTATATTATCACACAATGAGATGAAAGGAGTGAAAGCACAGTGCTCCCCCTGAGGAAAAGGGAATTTTAGTACACATCAATGGAAAAGAACCCATGGTTAAAATAATGCTGATTTCTCAAACGGGAAGCTGGAAGCCGGACTGTTATCATCAGCAGACCCTGTGCTACTCACTTCTAGACTCTAATTACTGCACCATCACAGTCAATTCAGGCAAACTGAGGGCTAAGCTGCAATTTTATGGGAGAGATTTCCCTTCACCAGCTGCTTCAAGGCACGGATCACATCCTTGTTTCTTAGACTGTAGATCAGTGGGTTCAGCATAGGGCTTAAAAATGTATAAAACACTGCAAAAATTTTGGACTCCTCCACAGACTTCTCTGAAGGGGGCCTCAAGTACATGCAGAAGAGGGTCCCATAGAACACAATGACTGTTGTCAGGTGGGAACCACAGGTAGAAAAGGCTTTGCGCCTTCCTTCAGCTGAACGGATCCGCAAGACGGTGGCAATAATGAAAAGGTAAGACAGAAGAATGATGAAGAGTGAGCTGGACAGGGTGAAGCCAGCAACTACAAACATCGCCATCTTTTTAACAGAGGGGTCGGAGCAGGCCAATATGATGAGGGGAGGATCAGCACAGTAGAAATGGTTGATTTCCAGGGGACCACAGAAGGACAAGCGAAAAGTCAACAGTGCCTGTGACAGTCCATTCAGGAAGCCATAGACATATGTGGCCATGACAAGGGTCATACAGATGTTCTTGGACATCTTAGTAGTGTAATGTAAAGGGCTGCAAATGGCTACATAGCGATCCAAGGCCATAGAAGCAAGCATGTAGAACTCAGTGATCACCAGCGCAATAAAGAACAGACACTGTGTGAAGCAGCCGGCGTAGGAGATGGTCTTCAGGTCGAGAGGAAGTCATACAGCATGTTGGGGCTCACGTTAGAAGAGTAGCAAATGTCGACAAAGGAGAGGTGACTAAGGAAGAAATACATGGGGGTTTGGAGGTGGGAATTGGTCCTGATGAGTACAATCATGCAGATATTCCCTGACAGCGTAATCAGGTAGATCACCAGAAATACCCCAAACAGGATCTTCTCCAGCAATGGGTCATCGGTGAGTCCCAGGAGAATGAACTCTGTCACAATAGTGACATTTTCAGAAGACATTTTCTTATCCTATGCCCCTTAAAAAAAGAAATTGACAAAGAAATGAATTCTTCCTGATCCAGGAATCCATGTCTTCTCTGTCCATCTTTTCAAACAAAAGTCCAGTCCTATGGCCAATTACTCATTCCAATAAGTATGATCTTTTTCTCTATTTTAAGCTTCTCTTCTTCTCCTGGTTCAAGTATACACCTATTTCTCTCTCTCTCTCTATCTCTCTCATACATATCTCTATATAGACATATATAGATATATACATTTATATCTATATATAGACATATATATGTCTACATCTATATATAGACATATATAGATATATCTCATCTATATCTCATATTATATATCACACACATACATATGTATCAAAGTTTTATCAAAGAAAACACACATACATAAGTGTGTGTTTTCTTTGATAACTGTAAATATATTTGGGTTCTTTTTGTATCAAAATGTTTGGAATATTCATGAATTAAAAACAAAGAGGTATGAAAAGCAGCAGATTTCTTGCATGATTGAAATGGACAAATGAAGGAAGGTGAGTTTCTAGGTCCCTACAGCTTGATATCCTACCTTTGATTATTGAAAATAAAAGATGAATGTTCAGGACAGCATTTTCACTTAAAATCTAAAGTTATTTGTCTTAATATGTATTCAAACACATTGAAATAATATGCCCATCTCTTGATATGTTACTGGGAATTTGGGGAATTAAGAACTTTTATACATTTACTTAATATATATTTACCTCCTCAGAGGACACTACAAAGATTGATTTTTTTCTATGTTCTGAAGATAACATGGTGAATGAATTCTCCAACTTCATGAAACATATATTGGAGGAATAATAGCGATGTAAAATACAGAAATGTGACACAGCATTACTTAGGATCAAATGCTATAAAGACAAACCAAGGTTGTTTGCTCTCAGTTGGCCTTTCAAAGAAGTCTCTTTGAAGACACTAGAATTGGAACTATAAATTTAAGAAATTATTTTGTGGGAGAGTGTGGGCATGTTTTTGCACACTTTCTTCCCCTGCAACTAGCAATCATATAAAAAAATCATTAAGGGAAGAAAATAAACACTTATGTCTTCTTAGCTGTCAGCTAGAACCATATTTTCTTAAGTCATTGTGAAAACAAACTAGAACAAATAATTGTTATTGAAAAGCATTCCCTCAATCATTCTTTACAATTCTCACATATACTACAGCAAGCATCAGCATTATCAATATATCGTGTAGATTCCATGAAATAGTAGCATATAAATAGGAAAGTAAAGTAAAATTGAAGAGTTGTTAAACATTTGTAGTAGGACACTACTCTCCACCTGGAAGAATAAGCTTATATTAAAAAGTAAACAGAAATGCAGAAGATAACCTACCTGTAAAGTAAACTTGCCATATTCTAGAAGAAAATAACAATATATATGATTTATAGTGTGGGCATATTCTCTAGTGTATTTTTAAAGATAATTTTCAGGAACCAATTAAAGCTGTTTTTGTTTCTCCTGAGCAAAACATTGACTTGGTGCCTTGAAGCCCTAGAATTTTCTGTGAAGCCAAAATCTAATTTCTATATAACATGTTAGTAATGAAATCATGAGATCATTAGCACAGAAAAATTGACCATCGTTTATAATACTTTTGGGGAAAAGAAGGTACAGGGGTCAAGTTGTGTAATTTTTAGCTTAGTTAATATTGGAAACTTTTAATCAGAAGTTTACAACGCTTCTTTATAAATACTATAATTGAATTCACCTAATGAAATAAAAAGAAAAGGAAAGTGAAATAAATAAGATTTGAGGAGAGTTAAATAATCAAGGTTAAGAAGTGTTAAATAATCAAGGTTAAGAATAATGGCCAAAGATAAAGATTCCGTGGAAGGTAGCCATTATGAATTTCATTAAAGCCAATCTCCTCATGAGTTAATTTCCTCAATATGCAAGGATCTTCAGAATGCCATGTTCACTCATAAAATTGATGACATAAAAAAACTGAATATTAGTCAAAATAAACTGCCAAGTTTCATCTATTTTTTAAAAAAATCAGTACAGGGTTTTTTCACAAAGGTGAAAACAGAGCACCCTAAAATAAATTTCTAATTTCTTGGCATCTACCGCCAAACACAAAACCATTACTTCAAAAGATATATGCAGTCCACCCTGGTCCCTGAAGAGTGAAAGAAGGCCAGGCTTTGGGGCTCTGCATTGTTATCAGGAGGGCCATTTTGCTCCCATGTCAGGATTGCACCCAAACTGAGAGGCCGGTAAGGAGGAGGGGTGGGATGATGAGCCACCCTGGCTTGGTTTGAAAGAACAGGGAATTAAAAAAATAGCATAGGCTTCCAAATCCAGCTATAGCTTCTCATGTATCATCACTAGATCACTAGAATCTCGTTGTTCATCAATTTCCACGAGTGGGCGCCAGTAACATTTCCATTGGACCCTATCACGTGACAGTGTAGCCCAATGGCATCCGGTTGTTTCAGGAATATGAAGAGCCTCAAACCGTTCCTTCAGGGTCTTGACAAGGAAGTCTGACCATCTTGTAGGTGGGCGGCCACGTGATCTTTTGACATCCCGTGGGATCCAGTCGGTAATGGCTCTAGTCCAGCGGTTGTCTCCAAATCGCATTACATGTCCAGCCCATCTGATTTTTGATGCCTTGGCAAACAAGACAGCGTCCCTGACTCTGGAACAGCAATGGAGGTTGGAACTCCAGATTCCTTCTCTCACTTGAGTGAGGCGTGATATCCCAAGCATAGCTCTTTCGATTCCTCTTTGGGAGACCGAATAGCATTCTCATCCTGCTTTCGTAGGGCCCAGGTCTCTGAGGGGTATGTTAATGCAGGGAGAACAGTGGAGTCGAAGAGTTGTGCCCGGAGCCAGAGGTTCTTTGTCCTTTTAGCTATCTATCTTCTATGCTTTTGAAGGCAATCCATGCCGCTCTCTTCCTCCCTGCGCAGCTCAGGTTTTAGGTCATTCATCATTTTGACTTCTCGACCTAGGAACACGTAACTGCTTCATTCAGAGATGTTTGTTCCATTGAGAGTGAATGGGGCCTCTGGAACTAGTTCATTTTTTTCATGAACATAGTTTTGTTGAGATTCAGCTGTAGACCTATCTTTCAACATTCTTGGTCAAAGTCAGCCAGCATTTGTGCCGCTTGGCTAATGTTTGGTGCTATTAGAACAATGTCATCAGCGAAGCGGAGGTGGTTTAGTTGCCGACCGTCTATCTTCACTCCCATTCCTTCCCATTCTAATTGTCCCATGATGTTCTTGAGGGTGGCACTGAAGAGTTTTGGTGAAATGGTATCACCCTGCCGAACCCCTCTTTTGACATCGACGATCACTTCCTTGTAGAATTGTGAGATCCTGGTGGTGAATCCGTAATACAGCTCACAAAGGATCTTGCTGTATTGGGTTTGAACACCCAGTTTGGCTAGGGCTTTGATAACTACTTCGGTCTCATGTATCATATTGCTTTAATATTTCTATAGCATTTACAGTTTGTTGTGCCTGATTAGAAGGAAGAGAGAAAGAGAGAGAGAGAGAGAGAGAGAGAGAAAGAACCTGCCATAGAGGAAGGCTAGGAGAGAGGGGGGGGAAAGGGGACTTTGGTGGTGGGAAATGGGCACTGGCGGAGGGATGGGTGCTGGAACACTGTATGATGGAAACTCAAACATGAACATCTTTTAACATGTATATCTCACGGTGGTATAAAATATTAATTTAAAATATATCTATACAAATATGCCAACTACCCCTAAAGCCTCATTGCTGCCTGCAAGGTCTAAACCAGCATCTTATCTATATTGCTGTAATATCTTCTTTCCTCCAGTTCTGTTTTTTAATTTTAGATATCATGATTAACAATGCTGTTAATGATAGGGTCTCATGTATACAATGTTCTAACACCCTGCTCCAGAGTCTCTGTTTCCCCCTACCATTAGCTCAGCTTCCCAACACCTCCTCGCATACTTCAAATGAGTCAAGTTCAGTTCTGTAGACTAATTACCACTTTCTGTTGCCTTTGACCATCTTTTGCTCCCTGTATTTCTTTCTATCCCACAAAAGAGCACACATTATATATCCGCCCATCTCCTTCTAACTTCACTAAACAAGATACTCTCAAGATCCATCCATGTAGGAAAAAGTGTATAATTTCATTTCTCCTTATAGCCTAATATTCCATTGCATATGTATGGCATTTTTTTCAGATCTTTTAATTTTTTTCATCTGAAACCAGCTAAAATTCTATCTCAAAAGATTAATCATCACTATAAATTTTCAGTCATTTTAGAACTGTTTTATGTTGGATGACAGATCTAGCTAATCTGGGAGCTTTGTTGTTTTGCCCACTCCCAGCTTAATCTATTTAAACCAAGTTCATTCTAATGAGACCTCTCTTCTATGTAAACACTGCTAGAGGGTGTGGCAGTTACAGAAGTCACCTTGATTGAATAACTTCTGACTTATACATCTACTAAGACATCCTATGTTTTCTAGATTGGGCACAGCTCCTCTTTATACCCACTGCACCCAGCATGGGACAGTTAGAATTGACCAGGAGACTACCATCCTGGCTACGTTGAGACTATAGGAAGACTATAGGAAGGATCATACCAGTTTGCTCTAAGCAGGCGAATGTGACCCTTTCAGTACAAGAGAACAAGATACTCAGAATCACCCTGGTGCAGATAATAATAAGAAGGACCTTGTGGGTACCATCTAGATTACATGAAGCTCATGAAATTAAGATGCATTACTTTATATCAGCTCCTCTCTCTCTCCAGTGTTTTACATAAGAGATAATCTCGGGATTAGTCCTTGGTGTAATCTTTGTTTATACCTGCAATAGGGTGTGGCACTATACTCTGTTAAGAGTTCTTTGTTGACAGGACCCCTCCCTGGATTACTTTGGTGTATATAAGGGGACTGACTTGAGGCCCCTTTGGCTTTCAGCCTTTTCGCTTTCTGCTTTTGCTCCTCGGCTTTTGGCTCCCTCAGCCTTTTGGCTTTTGGCTTTTGGCTTTTTGCTCCTTGGCCTTTTGCTCCTTCTTCTGGGTAGGACTCAGCTCGGGTGAGATCCTCTCTCTCTTTGGTGGGAGACTTAGGCTCTTTTGTATGGTCTAAGTTCAGACCAGAGCTAGAGTTTGTTCATTATATTGGAGTGCTGTGGAAGAGCTTTATTAAAAGCCTTTTTGGAACTGCACCATACTCGTGAGTTTTCATCTGTTCCCCGGCGTTCTCAGAAGTAGAAGAGAACTTCTGTCCTGACAGTGTTGGGGACCCCGGTGGAATCCCCGACAGTTTTATGCATGTATATACAATCACAATCAAATTATATAACATTAAATTTTCATAAGTTTAACTGTATTTTTTGTTTTCAAATTTATCTTTTTTAACATATGCAAATAAAATATAAATATGTCAGATATTTACACAGAAAACTAAATTCTCAGTTTTCATGTTCATGCATCCACATATAGATAATATATGTAGGTACATTCATCCACTTATTCACAAATATGCATATATTGAATGCCTATAAAAATTTTTCTACTATTGCCATAAATCTTTTGTGCTTTAAAAAATTCTTATTTATTTGGTAACATTAAATCAAACATTTCATTCATATTGCAATAGGAATACTTAGCCTTTATTCTTAAAGAACTTTTAAGTCCTTTTGAAAATTTTCTACATCTGAAATAATTTGATATTAGTAATTTGATATCAGTTGTATTACTTGTCCTCCCATTGTTCATTGATTCCCTTGAGTGGGTGCCAGTAATGTCTCCATTTTTGGGGAATGAGGTCCATTATTGTTACTGTTTTTAGCATATCGAATATAACATAGGTAGCTTGCAGGCTCTGCCATGACTCTGGGTTCATCCCAAGGGGTTCGAGGTATTGCAGGTGTGGCTGTGGTGCCCAGCTGTGTAAGCAGGTGGCAGGCAGGAGATAGGCTTGTCTACACCCAGGGCTCTGCCCGTGGGCCCTGGATAGTTGATAGTCTGACAGAAAAAGACTGGAATTTGATATAATTTGATAAAATAAATAATTTTAACTTTTGTCCTTAATAAATATGGAATGAAAAATGACAATATTTAAAAGTTTAGTTGTGGCTATTGGTTTTGAAGAAATAGAATTTTTCTATTTTAAATCTAAATTTTCAATGGATAAAATGCCATAAGAAAATGAAAATGGCATAGAAGCTTCAGCTACCATCACTTATAATAAGGCAAATTGTTTAACAGTTCAATAAATTGATGCTTCTGATTGTAAGAGCAAGGGCCAGCCTTATTTATGACCATTCTATAGAGATTTATTCTCTTCAAACACTGGAGGTCTAAAGTCTAAATTGCACTAATACAAAATTTTTTTCACTAAGATGTTTTAGCTTTATCCTTCCCAGTGAACCATTCATAATCTGGAGAGTCAACAGCATTTAGACATGTGCAAACATGATGCTGAAATTCCATGGAATACAATGAATTACATGGTACAGATTGACCAGACCCTGCCTCCAAACTTCAGGATTCCACTTAAGCTACATGTTCTAACATTTCTACCAAATGCACTACTCAATCAATTCATTAGTGGATTTATTTGAACAAATCTTTATTAAACATACTTTATGCAGTAGGCAATATTTTTGTTTCTGTTAGATGGGTCAACAAAACTAAGCTTGTCAATTCGTTCCTTGGTTGTATAGTCTGGGGTTGCAGGGAAACAGCAATTGCAGAGTGATATTAAAAATTCATGTCCAAAGAAAGTTTTTATTGTGAAATAAAGTTGTCCTAGAGGGCATGAATATGCAGAGGTTTTGTGGAAAATGTGCATAAAAGTTTTTTTATTCTGGAATAAAATTGGACATAGAAGAGATGAATGTGCAGAGGAATCCATGAAGACAGAGAGAGAGAGAGAGAGGTAGAAAGAGAGAGCTGTATCTCAATGAAGTTTTCTCTACAATAAGCAACTTAAGTGGAGAATTGAGCAAAGAAGCGACTTTCACTAAGCTGGGAGTATTGTGAGTTAGATGAGTTGAGTGAAAATAAAGTAAAATCACAGAGTTATAGGTGACCGAGGATGAATCATTATGGAACCTTGCTTGAAGTGACTGAAATGTGGAAATGAAGATCACTTGATCACTTGAATCCCGTTATTCATCGATTTGCTCGGAGCGGGTGCCAATAACCTTTCCATTGGACCCTATCACGTGCCAATGTAGCCCAATGGCATCTGTTTGATTCAGGAATATGAAGAGCCTCAAAGCATTCCTTCAGGGTCTTGACAAGGAGTCTGACCATCTTGTAGGTGGGCGGCCACGTGATCTTTTGACATCCTGTGGGATCCAGTCGGTAATGGCTCTAGTCCAGCGGTTGTCTCCAAATTGCGGAAATGAAGATATCAGAGAACAATGATAAAATGTTCACTTTTCTTAGTGTGGGTGAATAAGAAACAATATATGAGAGAAGATGAGTTAGAATAAAAGATAATGACAAGACCAGTTATGCTACAGAGTGAAATGCCTTATTAAAAACCCTTAATGGCTGGAAAGGAAAATATCAAAAGACGAAAGGACTGCTCAGGATAGTCAAGATATGTTAACACCCCTTTGTGATCTCCGACAAATTACTAAAGGATGAGATGGTCTCACTTAGAGTATAAAGACCAGTTATTCCTCCTTGTAATCTGCAGTGGATAACAAGATGACAGAAATTGAATCTACATTATTCTAAAGCATGACTTAGCTCCTTTCAGCATATCTTATCAAAGTAGTTTGTTTCCCCCCCTGTCATGAATTCCCCCCTATCCTACAATATTCTACAATATTTATGAGATAATTTAATTATATAAATGCTTGTTGAAAATTGTAAAATTTTAGAAAGGACCATATTTAAACAATTTAGGTAACTTGATCACTCTCTTCAAAGTATTTCCAATATTTTACTAAACCACATCATCATTGAGATGCCTAATAATCATTGATAAGACTTCGTTCATGAAACTTTTGTGGTTAACTTGATGTCCACGGAGGCTATTATCTATAGTTAGTTCCATGAAGCATCCCAGATTTGCTGTTCACAAATTTATTTTCCCATTTTCAGGTATGTAGTGGCAACGGTCAAAGCTGAGTTTCAGTGATGCAATTGCCTCTACTGAGTGAAACGATCATAGCTTAAATAATGTCTTCTTCCCAGAAAAGAGCCTCATCCCAAATTGGTCATCCTGAGAACACAAATTGTTCCTTTTCATGACCTTGACTATATCTGAAGGATTATCTTAGCTTTAGAGATCCAGATAAGACTAGCTGGGGACTAATTTCATTATAGTTTATGCTACTTCCTTCCCAATCACAGGCATTGTTCTTGGGAATATTTTACAACAAACTTCTTGCATATGATTGTCTGACTCAAAATACATTTGCTCAGGTCCCAGTCAAAGTTTGTGATGAATATATTATAAAACTCACAGAGAAATGCTTGATGCCAAAGTTAGAATTTAAATCCAGAGTAGTCAGTTCCAGTGTCCTGTTAACTTTGTTGGATCTCACTGTGAAAATTCATCACATAAATTTATGCCTATACAACTAATACATTAGGATATTAAGATACAGGCTTTCTCTTAAACAACCTATTTTAATACAAAATACATAAGCAATCCAACAATAATATTATTCGATAGGAATTTTCTTCTATATATGATATTTGATGTTACTTTACAGCATATTTTTCCATAATATCTTCTTTAGGGCCCCTTTCACATCCTTATTTTTCAAACTATAGATGAGGGGATTTAGCATGGGTATCACAACTGTATAAAAGACAGAGACAACCTTGTCCTGCTCCATTGAGTAACTGGATGTAGGGGCGCAAATACATGAAGAGAATTGTTCCAAAAAATATGGTGACAGCCATGAGATGGGAGGCACAGGTGGAGAAGGCTTTGTATCTTCCCTCTGTTGAGGGCATCCTCAAAATAGCAATGAGGATACAAAGGTAGGAAATGAGAACAATCAAGACACAACTGATGACTTCAAAGCTGGAGAAAGCCATGATCACAATGCCATTGATGTGAGTGTCAGAGCAAGACAGTTTGAGCAGTGGTGGAGTGTCACAGTAGAAATGATTAATCCTATTAGAACCACAAAAGGACAATCTAAATGTCATTCCTGTGTGTATGGCTGCATTCCCAAAACCTGCTAGGAAAGAGGTCACTACTAATAAAAAGCAAACTTTGCCAGACATGAGAACTGGGTAGAGAAGAGGGTTCCAAATGGCTGCATAGCGGTCATAAGCCATCATTGCCAATAGGAAGCATTCAGTCCCCAGAAAGGAGCCAAAGAAATAGAACTGGGCAGCGCATCCATTAAAAGAAATGGCCTTATTCTCAGTCACAAGATTCACCAGCATTTTAGGAGTGACGGAAGAAGAGTATGAGGCATCAACGAAGGAGAGACTGCTGAGAAAGAAGTACATGGGGGTGTGAAGACAAGGATCCATCTTAATTAATATGATCATACCCAGATTAGCCACCATAGTTGCTATATAGATCAAAAGAAACAATACAAAGAGGACAACTTGTAATTCTGGATTATCTGAGAGTCCCAAGAGGATAAATTCTGTCACTTCTGTCTGATTCCTGTGTTCAACCTCTTTCATGTATCTGGTCATTTGAGCTGCAATAATAAAGATGAAATATGTAATGTGATCAAATAACTAATAAGCTTACAAACCATGTAATTTGACATAAACACAAATTCTAACAGAAGCATGCAAAATAGAAAATATGAAGTGTGATTTTCTTAACGTCAAATTAAAAGTCATAAAATCTGTATCTAAGTCCCAGGACTATTTTCTACTGGTGAAAGACCTTGAAACAAATATAGTACATCCAAAATTAAAATCATTTCTGGTATTCATTATTCATTGGATAATTATACAAGTATATTCTTTAAGTAACATACCCTCTAAATGAGCAGATGCCCTTGGGCTAAACTAGCACACAACAGGACGTATGGAGATGTTACTGGTGCCCACTGAGCAAATCTATGAACAACAGGAAAACAAGTTATACAAGTGAATTGATACCCTCTAACTACAACCTCTTGAGATAAAAGTAAAACAAATTCAATATACTGATTATTTTCCACAGTTCTAAAGGTGAATAAAAATTATAGGAGTTTTGTAGATGAATCAACTAAGAGAAAAGTTACATCTTCTGAAGGTACAAAGATCTTCAAAAATCAGTGATCAGTGAAAGAGCCAGGTATTCTGATGAAGTTGTTATAGTTTCAACACCAAAATATACTGTAGGTGTATCATTACCTATTAAAAAAAAAGTAAAGGTCAGTTAGATTTAATAATTTTAAACATTTGCAACTAGTAAAATAATATTTAAAAATGAGTTGAGATCCCAATCTGAAGTGTCTTTTACACCAAACATGACAGTGAAAATTCTTAAGGACTGTCATTTAAAGGATCACCACAGAAATAAACACAACATTAGCAGCATGAAGAATATATCAATTGCTATAAGGAATCCAGGGGGAAAATTTTAACACTATGTCAACTAAATGTAAACAATATCAACTTTAAAGATGGAATAAAGCATCCATAAACAAGGTTAAAGAAAAGAATAAAAATAGATGAATATTTTCCAAATAAAGGTGTAGGCAATGGATCCGGTGAAATTATCCACATCTGTTCTAGTCACCAACTCCCTTCATTATTGTTCTTATTTTTTATTATTGCCTGGTAGATTAAAAATACAATTGTGCTAAACCCTTTATCATTCAAGAATAAAGTTATTTGATAAAGTCTAAAATTTAAAGATGGGACCAAAATAATTCAAGACCTGTGTTGCTTTAGAGATGAAGGACCTGCTTGGTATAACGGATTAAAAGAATGGGAGAAATTGTTTCTTCCAAGAATGAAGACACTTCAAATTCAGAAGTGTCTACTCATAATGTATTTCATCTAGTATAGGAGGTAAATAAACTTACCAAAATCACTGTATCACTGTCTTCCCGTTCATCATCGATTTGCTCAAGCGGGCACCAGTAACATCTCCATATGTCCTCTCTAAGCTAGTAGTGCCCAAGGGCATCTGCTTGCTCCAGGAACATAAAGAGCTTCAAACTATGCCATCAGGTCATGGAAATGAGGTCTATAATTGTTACGGGTATTTGGCATATCAAATACAACACGGGTAGCTTGCCAGGCTCTGCTGTGTGGGTGGCATACTCTTGTAGTCACCTCTGATCCCCAGCATTTATTGATGAACCGCGTGGCATCAAGCGGCCGCGTGAGCCAGGCTGTGATAGGTTCTTCTGCTGGGTGGAGTTCTGACGAGAGGGAAGTTCAGATGTGGAAAATGGAAGCCCTCACGGAGTGGGGGATCGTCTGGCTTCTTGTGAGACTTTGCTGGGGTGGTGGGCCAGGGCTAGAACCCGCCATCCCTCCCGGGTGCCTCGAGAGTGGCTGGACAAAGGGAGAGCCGGTAGCAGCCCTGCCCCATGTCTGAGTCTCTGGATCAGCATACCTAAGCCAAACTTGAAAAAGACTGCTGCAGTGTGGGTGTCAATGATCCAGGCTGTGAAACACATTTCTCCTGAGTGGAGTTCTGACGAGAGGGAAGTTCGGATGTCGAAAATGGCAGCCCTCATGGAGTGGGGGTTCTTCTGGCTTCTTGTGTGGCTCTGCTGGGCACAGGGAGAGCCAGTAGCAGCTCTGCCCCATGTCTGTGAGTCTCTGGATCAGCATACTTGGGCCGGACTTGAAAAAGACTGCTGCAGGGTGCGTCCCGATGATCTGGGCTGTGATAGGCTCTTATTCTGGGTGGAGTTCTGACGAGAGGGAAGTCCAGATGTGGAAAACGGCGGCCCTCACAGAGTGGGGGGGGGGGGGTCTTGGCTTCTTGTGAGTCTCTGCTGGGGTGGAGGGCCAGGCCTAGAACCCGCCATCCCTCCCGGGAACCTCGTGAGTGGCTGGGCACAGGGAGAGCTGGTAGCAGCTCTGCCCCATGTCTATGAGACTCTCACAGGGTACAAAATCAATTCCCAAAATTCAGTGGCTTTTCTATATACAGGAAAACATATATGTATATACAGGTTTAGTAGTACCTGCAATTTTAGGCATTCACAGGTGATCTTGGAATGTATCCCCAAAAATGAGGGGGATTGGTAGCAGAAAAAACTTCTATAGTTACAGAATGTTCAGTGGGGCCAAAGGGACAATATAGGGGTTAACTCTCTTGCCTTGCATGCAGTCTACGTGCCTTCAATCTCTGGTGCCCCATAAGGTTCTGGGTCCCACCAGGAGTGATTCCTGAGCAAAATGTTAGGAATAAGTCCTGAGCACAGTCAGGTGTGATCCCCAAATCCAAAGACATAGGTAAGTTACAATGTCCATGAAAGTCTTTTATAATATAAAATTAGTTACCAAAGCATATCACAGGATATAAGCAAGCAAAGTCACCGAGATCTTGTAGTCGAAGATGTGGGACTTGAAATTACATCCGGATTCCCAGACTTCTCTTCTACTCCCAAAAATGATAACATAGACTGCTTTTGCTCTCAAGGTCATGGTAGCAGCACAGTACATTAGAGTGTACAAATTTGGTTAACTATCATACAACCCCTTACAACTTTACAATGCAGTTTTGTATTAGAGCAGTACTAAAATAAGTCTAGCATTCTTTGCTCTTTCTTTTGCTAGTCAAACTTACCAAAATAAAACCAAAAATTTGTATTGGGCATAACTGTAACTCTCAGAATGCCGAATGCCATGGTCCCATCATCTTATGAATCATCGTATGAATCTCTACAGATCAGTAAAACAGATAGCTACATACAACCTAAGAGCTAGGTAACATATTTATTAGATAAAATCCGTGGAGTATTTTCTCAGCAGGTCTGTGGTGGTTCCTGGGGTAGAACACTGCTCTTCTGAAGCCCAGTTATAGCTTCCTTAACACAGCATTGCTGCTCTCCTTATTTCACTAGACAGATGTACAAGGCACTACAGTTTTCTTCTTTGCACTACAAAGAGAAGCTCTCCCAAAGGAACTCAAAAGGATAGGACCTTTTCTTCTCTGAAAGTATTATGGTATCACAACTAGTGAAACCAATAGATTGTCACCTTTTTGTACCCCCACACATGCTAAAAATAGTCCTAATGAGTAATTAGTAGCAAGAACTAACCTGAGTGTAGCATTTCCTCTATTCTAAATACCCTGAATTAATATATTTTCCTGCATAGTCTTGTTTCAATTCAATAGGCAACACTGTACCCTTCTTAATTTTATTTATTTTTCTTTGTTGTTATTTTGGGCCAAGTCAGTGGAGTTTAGGATTCTTGGTTCATAGATGATTTGTGGCAGTGCTCAGGAGACCAAATGTAGTGCTGGGGATTGAACCCAGGTCAGCCTCATGCAAAGCAAGACCCTATCAGCTGTGAGATATCTCTCCATCCTCTCTTTTTCTTTATATTTTGCATATATGAAAACTAAAAGATGTTTCACAAGAGTATTAAATCTTGCCAAAATTAGCCTAGTGAAATTTTATTTATTAATCACAAATGCAATTCTCATTTTTTGACATCTGATGTTAATTTAGAATAAATAAGTAAATGATAAATGTGAGCACAAACATATGGAACCATTGATAAAATCCCTTAATCATTAATATGCTAAAAAATAATTAAATGAAGCAAATATAAACTGTATTATTTATATGGGAAATTTTTTTTCTTAACACTTACATTCATTTTCATAATGAGCAAAACTTCAACCTTTTACATTTATGCTGCTATAATTTATATATCACACTCTACCCTGGTGTTTCATTTTCTGGCTTTTCTAAAACATTTCTATGATTTCTATAGTCAACCTATGGTTCAGAAGTTCTGATCTGGGTTTTCAATTTCTTAGAACCTTGGAAATATAATTGTGTGATTTTCTGAGATATTGCTGATGCTTCAAAAGACATTGAAGTCATATTACTTTTGTTACTCATATTTCTCATAATTGCTCAGAAATATTGTGATGAAACAAATGGACAGACATGTATTTAAGATACTTTTTTAAGATATTGATTGATCTTGATATTTGGGGCATAAGAATGATTTCAAAGAAAATGTAATTTTTGAATTATTAGGTCAGTAAATTCGATGAACAAAACCTTTTACATAGCTTTATTATCTTTCTATTTTTAAAGTTGAATTTGTTAATATAATTATGAAACAAACATTTAAAAATTGTAGTATCCCAAAATAATTTTCTTCAGCTTTCTTAACTGTTTGACATCTATTTATTTACATGTTCCTCAACTTTCTATAAAAGAAAAGAGAAAAAACCAACAACACAGTACTTCAGAAAAAAGTACTCACTGCAATTCTCCCAGATTAAACAGAATGGACAGTTGAAATTTCGATTCTATGGGTTGCAAAGGTAAGGAAATTAGTATTATTGCCAGTTATTTCTGTCTAGTCTATAGACCAGACTCTGGAGTAAGCATCTTGATTTATTTTAACTAGGATATATTTCTTGTTCTTTAGCCTCTGGGAATTACAGCCAAATGACCCTCTTTACTCTTCTTATTTCTTCTCTCTAAAGCTAAGAAAATCTCATGTCCCTTTCATACTTCTCTCATTTATTCTGAGCCCAGGAGAAAACGTATTTTTGTCACTTATTTCCAACCATCATTAAACATTCTTTTCATATCTCCCCTGACACTTGTTGGTTTGATCTCTTTGGGAGCATTAAAAGAGTACACAAAATAGCAAGATAACAACCTGGGCTTTACCTTCAAGGCCTTTTAGCAAATATACCAAGTGGTATTTCCTGGATTATGATGAGTAGTGATGGCAGGCGTTTCCAAGACATAGAAGACCTAAGGTTATTTGGGCTCACAATCCTTACTTTGTGCCTCAGCCTCACTGCTTGGATATCTGTATCCAAGCTTGGATATCTGTATATTTTAGACATAGACAGTGTCTATATGTTAGACATTGATGTCTACATATTTAAGCTTTTTCAAGACTAAATTATATTATGAATACCTAGTTGACAAGATGACTCTTTTTACTACATGAATAGATATAAATTACTCTGCAAGTGAAATACGTATGAAAATGATTACTTACCTTCTGTCCAGAGTGAGAGATAGTTATTAGCCCTGAAATCTAGATTTATAAGGGTCCCCATTTATATAAATATATCTTCCACGTAAAAGACAGAGTGGAAGGGATAGAGAAGCAGTATAGTGTGTAGGGCATTGCTTGCAAGTGGCTACTTAGGATCAACTACAGCACTACATCTAGGGACATGCCAGAACTGATCTCTGAGCAGTGAGCCAGAAGCAAACCCTGAGCATTACTGGGTGTGGCCTAAGGAAACAAAACATAAATCAACTTAAGAAACAAAATATAGAGTCTGAAACAAAATATATCAGTAATTAATGATCATTTATATCATCCATGCCACTTTCAAAAGACAAATTAACTTTTTTTTTTGCTTTTTGGGTCACACCCGGCGATACTCAGGGGTTTCTCCTGGCTCTGCACTCAGGCATTACTCCTGGAGGTGCTCAGGGGACCATGTGGGATGCCGGGGATCGAACCCAGGCTGGCATGGGCTGGCCGCGTGCAAGGCAAATGCCCTACCCGCTGGGCTATTGCTCTGGCCCCAAATTAACTTCTCAATGGGGCACTGGTGGAGAGATGGGTGCTGGAATACTGTATTACCAAGAACCAGTTATGAACTTGTATGTCTCTTTGTGGTATAATAAAAAATTTTTTTAAAAATAAAGATAACTACAGGATTATGGTACCCGTACGGCAGAGCCTGGCAAGCTACCCATGTTGTATTTGATATGCCAAATACCAGTAACAATTATAGACCTTATTCCCATGACCTGATAGAATGGTTTGAGGCTCTTTATGTTCCTGGAGCAAGCAGGTGCCCTTGGGCTCCACTTGCATGAGACAGGACATATGGAGATGTTACTGGTGCCGCACCCGAGCAAATCGATGATGAACGGGAAGACAGTGACAGTGATACAGTGATCAAATAGTATAATTTTCACTAAATACTGAACTCATGAATGATTAAAGACCATGTTACTTATTAGAGCAAATTTTTATAAGTTAACTGATATTACATTTTTTGTAATTGGAGCATCGTTGAATTTGGAAGATTTAGTGCACAAATAAGTCATTGGCAAGGAAAACAAAATGCACCTAACCTAAGACTTTCCAAAAGAATAGTAGAATTCCAACAACTGGGTGGCAAATGTGGCTATTAATCCTAGACAGGAGCAGAGGTAGGCCCCAGTTAGTACCTAACAAAGAAGTGGGCAATTTCACAGAGCTTCAGGCCAAGACTCATTTCTAAGTCTATCTTGAGCATTATTTAAAAAGACAAGAGATGATACTTTATCTCCTTAGCACCAGGAGGGATCCTGTGAAAATTTAGGTTTTAATGCAATCTCCAGGTTGAGCCTGAGAAGTCGGTCACACGGTACACAGCTACAAAATTGGTCGCAAAAGGAACAAGCTTTTGACAAATTGTAATGTATGTTTGTAGTGACTAGTGAAAATATGTCTTTTCCTCTAAAGGAGCCTAAATATTAGAAAATTTATGAATCCTGAAATGAGCGAATTCAGTCCTTCCTCTCCAGGATACAAAAATGGAATAGACTAGACACAAGTGAAAATTACAACTAATCTTACCTGACCATGCACCTCTTGCTAACTGCTCTCTTAAGCATATGTACTTTTTATATTTTGATTAAGCACCCCCCTTACAGATAAACTGGAACCTAGAGAAGAAAGTTTTCCAAATATTTATTACATTTCAGTGTCTGTTTACATCTGTGTTGATGACTGACAGTATCAGGTACAGAACGGGTCCAGAGGCTCTGAACTCCCTTTAAGCCTTTCTTCCAGCATTTTCCTTGTTCTGCCCTTAGGCAAGTTCAGCCTACCTGTTTCTCTGCTCCTCTAACTCTGTATCCTGTCAGACTCTCTGCTCCTTCAACTCACTCATGCTAGCCAGGCTGAGAACCCCATCTCAACTGACAACTCAACTCCTTTTCCGACTCTTTCCCCATAATTTGTATATCCACCACACACACACACACACACACACACACACACACACACACACACACTTCTGCCCCTCGAGGTATTGCAGGTGTGGCTGTGGTGCCTGGCTGCATGGACAGGTGGCAGACAGGAGACAGACTTGTCTACCCCCAGTTGAATTTCAGAAATGTCATTCTGTCTCTAGCAAATCTTAAGTTTGGTCGTTCTGAGAAAGTTGAATGTTTCTCATTCACTCACTTTATCGTAACCTGCTAAGTCATTCACTTCCTCTACAACAGGGGGCAAAATTGACATCAGACAAATCCATTTAGGGCTGGAGCAATAGTACAGTTTGCCTTGGAGGTAGCCTACCAAGGTTGGATTCTGGGTATCAGCTATGCTCCCCAAACATCCCCAGAAATAATTCCTGAGTGTAGGATCAAGAGAAAACCCTGAGCACAACAAGCATGCCCAACCCCACCAAGAAACATAAATCCATTGATCTCGTATGTGAAAGTGCCATGGAGAATCTTAGCAAATAAATATTTTTAAATGTTTTCTTTTTTCCACTTAACTTTGCACAATAAAAGATTAAAAATCTCAATAATTAGTATTTGTAAATTTCCTATATTGTCCCTGATGCAACAGTTGAATTTGACTTAATCATTATAACTACAGTTGTAGAAAATTATTCCCTTGTGAATACTCTTTTTATCATTAAAATTGAAGGGGGAAAGGGGGAAATTCTTAAGGGAGTCATGGTTCCACATTTTTTTTGTCTCCTGTGGGTTCAAAACTCATTTCATCATGTTTGTTCTAGGGAATTCTGCTCAACTCTGATACTTAAATACCACCCACACGCCAAGAGGAAAGGAAGGATGAGCAAATAACTTAGTCATAAGGTAACTCAGCCACCATCTTTGGATTTTTTTTTTCTAGAATATCCCATTCAGTAAAGTTCATCAAGAGAAGAGAAGATATTCAAATTCTTACCAACTGGATTTTTTTAAGATCAAGTCATAGGTCAGTATTGGAGACAGAAGGGAAAATGAGATGCCACCTATTAGAAATAGAACATTAAACTGACTAGTACTCTTGGTTATCTTCAATTTTGCTCTTCCTTTGGGTGACCCAGTCCATGGCAAGATAAATCGCAATCCAGAAAATAGTGAAATTTAAGAGCTCTCTCGGAGCATGCATTTTCTGTTCTATGCATTTCATAGATAAGAAAGCTACACTCATTCTGTCACTTGTCCTTAAAGCAATAAGTGTGATAATTAATTAGTGGGAGTAAAGAATTGCAATCCACAATTCCAGGCTCTTGCACCAGTACTCCTTTTGTATAAATTTTCAGAAGCAAAGAACACATAGATAGCTAAAATATATTTGGCTTCTATTTTGCTTATATTGACCAATATTTTTTCTTGCTTTTACTAATGTTCATTTATTGTTAAATATGCAATATGCTTATTTATTTAGCTTTCTACCTTTCCTTTAAGAGTTAAATGGACTGAATGGAAAAGGAAACAAATATTTCTTTAGTCTTAGTCAAATTCTGACTTGGAATGTCATGCAGGAACCAGTTCTGCTTCTTTTTCAAGTAATAGAATCATTTTAAGATTAAAATAGCATCTCTCTCAAGCCTTAAAACAGTCTAATCTGTGTATATTATTTGTACCTCTTCTATAGAATAAGCAGTTCAGTTTCCCCCATTCATCTACTGAATTAAATTATACTTCAAAAGGTTTGCCAAATGCACTGCCTAAGCAATTATCATACAATAACTACTGACTAGAACTCTAAAATATACATTTTGCATGCATGTGTCTAGGTATCTATATACATATATATAAAGTTAATGAGGTAGGCAATTAACTTACTTTACAAATGAAAAGCTGGAACTACAAGAAGGTAAGTGATCTGATAAAAATCAATAGTTAGTGGCAAAGCTGAGATATGCCTATCTATCAGAAGAGAATGGGTACCTACATCAAAAATAGTCATGTAAACTATTGTTACCTAAAGTTAAAATGTGGTAGCCATTATGGAGTTAGTGAAATCCTTCAATGGACTAGAGTCTATGCCTGGCAAGCTCGAGACCCCCAAGTTTAACCCCCAGCACCATAGACTATCGTATCACCTCCCATTCTCCCTCCCCCCACCCAACACCTCAAGGTCAACCAGCACAAGACACCTTCTGGGCATCTAAAACTCTCAGGTCCACACTGCAAATCAGGTATAACCTGGTGACTCCAAAACCAAAAATTCCATTGGGGAGGCCTAAAAGTTGAAAATAAAAACCTATAGCAATTAAAATATGCACCATTATACTAGTTTAAGAGCCTGCTAAATAATAAGAAAGAACAAGTCTGAAACTCATTTTATAGGAAGTAATCTAATTTTGAAAGGAATTTTTTAAAAAGTGTATTCTACTATAAGTTTTAAATTATATTTTGTCACACAGACACAAACACACACAATTTGGGGGTGATATATCAAGTAATAACATTGCTTCTCTTTTAAATAGGTGATTTAGTGAAATAGCTTTTCACACACGTCGTTATCTACCTACAACTTTGAATCTATGGGAGGGGAAGTGTGGTTTCCAATAGCATTTTTGGCTTTGGGTTTTCTTTTCATAGAATTTGGCTTTAGTTCTACTGAGGAAAATTTCTTCTCCAATTTATTGAGAGTTTTTATCATGAATGGGTGATCTTATGAAATGTTTTCTCTATGTCTATCAATATAATAATAGTTTTATTTTTGTGTGTCAATATAGTTGTATTAAGTTGATTAGAATTTAGTGAATCATCTTTGCAACCCCTGGGATGAATCTTACTTAGGCATTGTATATGAAGTGTTGATGGATTTTAATGTGCTTGTTGGATTTGGTTTGCTAATGTTTTGAGGATCTCTGCATCTATGTTCACCAGGGATATAGGGCTGTAGTTTATTTATTTCAGGAATATCTTTGCTTTCTTTTCACATCAGGGAGATGTTTGCCTCATAGAAACTGGGGAGATTAC
Source organism: Cryptotis parvus (assembly GCA_021461705.1). Lineage (NCBI taxonomy): Eukaryota > Metazoa > Chordata > Mammalia > Eulipotyphla > Soricidae > Cryptotis > Cryptotis parvus. The sequence goes on from JAJIBD010001708.1 coordinate 106,814, forward strand.
TCATTCCGTGACTTTCTTGAAGAACCTAAGAAGGTCAATGATGTTTTTGAAGGGAGTGAGGGGATTTCATCAACAAGTGCTGAACAGTGGCTCTGCCCTCATTCCTGGAGATTTGTTCTTCTCAGCCATCTCATAGTTCTGGGACCACACAGTGTGGCCCAGCAATTCCAAGCTTGAACTCTGGGACCATTCTCTTATCTATAATACTATGAAGTTGGACAAAACAAGTTTTTACAATTCAACAGTAAAATTGCTTCCATTCTCTAAAGCAGGAAAAGAACTAAAAATTAGAGGAACTAGGATAGATCCCTTCTATCATTTTCATTTTTCATTGTGGAGTCCCATGTAGCCTCATCCTACATATTTCTAAATATAAGAAATACATGCAAATTGTCAAGACAGAATAAAACAGAGGCAAGAGCAAATATATCACTTCACTTGTATCACTTGTCTTCCCGTTATTCATCAATTTGCTTTCGAACAGGCGCCAGTAATGTCTCCATTCATTGGGAATGGGGGCAATTATTGTTACTGGTTTTTCATATCGAATATACCACAGCTGGAAAGGCTCTGCCATGGCTCTGGGTTCATCCCAGTGGGGTCCAGTCTATTTTCTATGTCAGACCATCAACCATCCAGGGCCCCCAGGGCAGAGCCCTGGATGTAGACAAGTCTGTCTCCTGTCTGCCACCTGCTAACACAGCCAGGCACCACAGCCACACCTGCAACAACAAAGATAACCACTATCAAATAAAAATGTCTATATATAAACAGAAGAAAATAAGTGAAATAAACTCTAGGGTCAGACAAACAAGCTGTGTTACTTACTGGCTGTTGACTTTGCTGAGGTCATTTAAGATTTAGTCATAATCCTTTGTAAACACTGAATATAGGTCATTGTGGTCACCTACTTTATGGAGTTATGAAGATGAAATTATGTAATATGAAATCACCCAAGATTTGGTAATATAGTTACCATCCAGGAGCTCCTGAATTTTGAAAATGTATTTTGAGGGAGCTGAAGTGATAGGTTATTTGCCTTGCTAGTTGCCAACCTGGGTTCAATCTCCAGAACTCCATATGCTCCCACAAGTATGATCAGGAGTGATACCTGAACTCAGAACCAGGAATAAACTCTGATCACTGCCAGGTATGACCCATCCCCCCAAAAAAATAAACTTATTACATGCCTGGCAATCTACCTGTGGTATATTCAATATGCCCAAAACAGTAACAATAATGGACCTCATTCCCATGGGTATGAGGAGGCAGAGCATGGCAAGCTACCTGTATCATATTTTATATGCCAAAACCCAGTAACAATTATAGACCTCATTCCCATGACCTGAAGGAATGTTTTGAGGCACTTCATGTTACTGGCGTGAGCAGATGCCTTGGGCTTCACTAGCATGTGACAGGACATATGGAGATGTTACTGGTGCCCACTTGAGCAAATCGATGAAAATGGGAAGACAAGTGATACAAGTGAAGACTGGGCCTCATTCCCAACGAATGGAGATGTTACTAGCGCCTGCTCGAGCAAATCCATGAACAACAGGAAGACAAGTGAAAAGTGACTCTCTTCTCTATTATTTACCATATGTTCCATTTTTTTCTTTTCTATATATGTATTGTGTGTGTGTTTGTGTGGGTTTGGTGATAATCATTTTTATACTGTAAACTCTGGGGCTTTTGCTTTCCATCTGCAACTCCAAGCATGAAATTAATGTTCTCATAATCTTTTTCAGAAAGAAAAAATAGACACCGAAAACTTCCCTTTTTAGCTCTTTAGTACAATAAATAATTATAAGATCAGCTCAAACATGTGATTAAAATCTAAGAGTACCACGGTTGTCACAGAAAGAGAGCTCATCATCCAGAGACATCTTCCATTTTAACTGGCAATCTGGAGAGAACACAGGAGCATCATCTTCACTGGAGTCCATTAGTTACTGTATTGGTCACAGAATCTAGTTGCTGTGAATATTTTTAGGAATAACTCCAAGCAATAAAGCAACTCCCAACACACACATTGAAAGGATGGATAAAGAAAACCACTCCGTGGTGACTGAATTTATCTTTATGGGTATCACTCAAGACCCTCAACTACAGATCATCTTCTTTGTGGTCTTCCTCCTCGTCTACCTGGTCAACGTAGTGGGGAACGTTGGCATGATTATCCTGATCATAACAGACACTCAGCTCCACACACCCATGTACTTTTTCCTCTGCAATCTCTCTTTTGTTGACCTGGGCTACTCCTCGGCCATTGCCCCCAGGATGCTGGCTGACTTCCTGACAACACACAAAGTTATCTCCTTCTCCAGTTGTGCCACCCAGTTTGCTTTCTTTGTTGGTTTTGTGGATGCTGAGTGCTATGTCCTGGCTGCCATGGCCTATGATCGTTTTGTGGCCATCTGTCGACCTCTTCACTACAGCACGCTCATGTCCAAGAGAGTCTGCCTGGCTCTCATGTTGGGCTCATACTTAGCTGGTCTGGTGAGTTTAGTAGCTCACACATCCCTCACCTTCAGCTTGAGTTACTGTGGTTCCAATATCATCAACCACTTCTTCTGTGAAATACCACCACTCCTGGCCCTCTCTTGCTCCGACACCTACATCAGTGAGATATTGCTCTTTAGCCTGTGTGGCTTCATTGAATTCAGCACCATCCTCATTATCTTCATCTCCTATGCCTTTATTGTCATTGCAATCATCCGAATGCGCTCAGCAGAAGGTCGCCTAAAGGCATTCTCCACCTGTGGGTCTCACCTGACTGGAGTCACCCTGTTCTATGGCACTGTCATGTTCATGTACCTGAGACCAACCTCCAGCTACTCCCTGGACCAGGATAAGTGGGCCTCTGTGTTCTACACTATTATCATCCCCATGTTGAATCCTTTGATCTACAGTTTACGCAACAAGGATGTGAAAGGAGCATTCAAAAAACTCATTGGAAGAAAACCCCAATAATTAAAGATGATTATCTATTATCATCAGGAGCATTCAAAAAACTCATTGGAAGAAAACCCCAATAATTATTTAAAGATGATTATCTATTAACATCACAGCTAAATTACAATGACATAAGAATGATATCAGGACATATAAAATGCAAGTAAATTTACAATAAATACTACCTAAGTTACTTCTACTTACTTAGTGAATTTTAGTTTTGTGTAGGTTGTTCTACAATCCTGCTATCTATGATCTGAAGGAAGCATAGATTATCATTTGTGAAAGATATTCTGAGAAATATGTATTAGATTTTAATTTAAAATTGGCTTCACATATGAGTTAGAAACAGAGATAAGACTTGAAAGCATATTTTCCCAGAGTCATGAGAAATAAAAACTGAAATGTCAAATATTTCTCTCATCTGAAAGAAGTCAGAAGAAATTAAGTTAAATATATGAGGACTGGGGCTAGATAAGGAGTTAATAAGCTCAGGATTTATTGTTCATCTATTCAGGAATAAAACCAATAAACTCAAAAGCACATGCTAGATTGTAAGTATATAAGAACCACTTTAGTGTAAGATTGGCAACAAGAAGTTGATTTTGCTTTGGTTATTGGATTTTGTGTTTGTTTTTAAGTTAAAACAGACTTTATCTGGAAGTTTTGTGAAAGGGGGAGAGAGAGAGAGAAAAGGGGAGAGAGAGGCACAGAGAACTTGCTTAAGAGAAAATGCAGACATCTCTAGAATGGACATATTAGATATGAAAGTCTACATCTCAAGAGGGGAGATGCGGGCAACACATGTGTTCTGCAGCCATACATGGGTTCAGACAGCACATAGACTTGGGAAGCATATGCATTTCCATTACTGTTTTATTTCTCTCAAATTATTACCACCAATAACAAACAAGGAGCTATGTAAAGTCAAAGATTTTACATAATTGGCCAAACTATTATGTTGAAATCTTTGCAGTTCAAAAAAAAATCCTCTAGGTCTGTAAGACCCTATGAAACATAGAGCTGATATTAGCAGGGTTTTAAGGACATCTTAGCAGGATGAGTTTTTCTATGTTCTACTACCATCCAAAATTTCCTCTATGCATGTTTTCCTTTTCTTTTAATCTTAACTAGATCCTTCTTTTCCTTGGATGCCAACAGTCTCAAGGATCTCCATTCATACTTTTTGCTATAGTTCCGATCCTTCGGGGATTTTTTTTTTGGGGGAAAGGGGTTTGGGTCACAACTGGCAATACTCAAGGGTTACTCCTGGTTCTGTACTCATAAATTACTCCTGGCAGTGTTTGGGAGTGTATATGGGACACCAGGGATCAAACCCAGGTTGGTCATGTGCAAGGCAAGTATCCTACTCACTATTGTTGCTCTGCACACAACCGCCTCCCCACCAACCTTCTTGAAGAATAGTCCTGCTAGCCCTGATGTTCTGTAGCTAATGAATAGAAGCTATAACTCCTCTCTGCAGGATCTCATGACTACAAACATTTAATTGTGAACAAGGTGTAGAGCTGGAGAGAGAGGACACCTAGGTGAAAGCACTCTTCTGGAATAAACATGATCTTAGTCTAACACCTGATATTATGAGGAGCAATTTGAAACCCAGTCACAAATATCTCTGCTGCAATTCTGGCTAGGACCCACTAATAAAATTAATTAATTCTGAAATTTTTTACTCTGTTGATAGTGTTCCTTTTATCCCCATTTTTTAATATTTTTTCAAATTGAATTAACAGTGAGATACACAATTGCAAAGTTGTTCATGATAGATTTCAGTCATTTAATGTTCAACACCCATCCTTTTACCAGTGTACATTTCCCAACACCAATGTCCCCAGTTTCCCTCCCCACCAACCCTTCTATGCCCCTTACCTACTCCCCCCCCTTAATGGCAGACACTTCTCCCTCCTTCCTTATGGTTTGCAATACAGATACTGAAAGGTTAATATGTATACTTCTACCTACTTTCAACACTCAGTTCCTGTCCAAAATTATCATTTCCAACTATTGCTATCGTACTGGTCCCTTCTTTATCCTAACTACTCTTTTGCCCCACCCCAGATATTCTTGTGGCAGACTTCAACCATTGATCAGTTCTCCTGGTCCCTGCTTTCCCTGTGTTTCTTAATTTGCATTGGTTTTAAGAATTGCACATATAGCTGAGGTTAGACAGAATTTGTGTCTGAGCATACTATTCTCAAGTTTAACTGAATATCACAAATTCATCTGTCTTCTTTTCTTCAATATAAACCAGTGATCATACTGGGGGCTGGACTTATAGCACAACAGGTAGATCATTTGCCTTGTACACCGACTGACCCAGGATCGATCTCTGGCATCCCATACGGTCCCCCAAGCACTGCTAGGAGTAATTCCTGAGTGCAGAGTCAGGAATAACCCCTGAGCATGCTACAGTTACTTCATCAAATATGCTTGATTAATGAGTATGTGTGTGTATTTGTGTGTATGTGTAAACTTTATATGTAAGTAGAATAAAGGGCTGCATTTTTCTTTGTTCAATAAATCTATCATCGAATTAAATACTTACTGTTATACTCTAAAATAAGCAAATGAAAAAACAATTTTAGATGATGTTCTCTAAAGACTTACAAACCTACTACATTTGAATGTGTTGGGTCTATTAAATCTTAGACCACTATTCTTTTAACTCAAGTAATGATACTTTTCCAAAGATGCCGCCCACTGAAAAGCTTCAAAGGACAGAAATTTGACTGTCCTACGTACATTTGCAACATATGCACATGATTTTCTATGTACATATTATCATCTTCGATACCGTGAAATCTGTCTTTGGTCTGAATGATGCTGCCTCCTGCGCTAAACCCGCTGATATTCTTCATCTCTCCAATCTCATTCATTCCCTCTGTTAGAACGAATTTCCTCTTACAAGATCCATTTTGTTGTAAACAACCAGCCCCAACATTATATTCTCAATCCTTACTCTGCTTCTCCCTCCAATTTTTTATGCAGCCTTTCAGTGGTCTCTACCTCAGTGTGATCCGTCACTCTCATAATAACCGTTGCCTTTGTTGTATCTATCAGATATATATCAATAAAATTATACATATTTCATATTTTAAATAAATTTCATGCTTATAATAATATGAACAAGGGACAATTTTATTTCACTTAATATAATATTCTATAGTAACTCAATAACATGTAAAAATGAGTAAATGAATGCATTAATTCAGATTTAACCAAGCCATGTGTCTCTCATCATTGTCCACACACTCAAGTTATAACTACCAAAACGAAAATTGTGATCAGATTAAATTAGATTTATTGATTCATTGCAAAAATGCAATATAACACATCATGATTTTGGGACAAGGATGTCATTCTGATAACATTTTAATGACATTATATTTTGAGAGATTTATTACAAAGAAGTCTTGTGTGCAAAGATGTAGACCACAAATTAAATGATGAAGGTATGTGTTCTTAGTAATTTCAAAATTACTAAGACAGATATAAATGTTTTTTACAAGAATTCTCAACTTGGAATTCTATGTTTGAGTTGAATTTAAGAATGCTGGGGCTAGAGTGACAGTACATTGGGTAGGGTGCTTGCCTTGCACCTGGGAAACAGGTTTAATCTGTGGCATCTGCCCCCACCCAACACTGCTAGGAATAATTCCTGTGTACAGAGCCAGGAGTAATGCCTAAACATCACCAGGGTGGCCCAACTCCCTGCCAATGTTTCTCTATAACAAGTTACCTAGATCCTCCCTGCTGTAGCAAAATGTCTCATTAGTCTGATGTGATTTCAAGCAATTAAATTCAGTTAGAGAAATTTTAAGAAAGAAATACCTTTCACAGAGTGGGGAAATAGTAGTCACAACTGACTATTGAATTGGTTTATACATGAAGTCTACTATTCAACCTTGGTTAGACTATTGCATTTGAAGCTGTATTTATATGCCATTTTTGGACTTTTATAAATAGATAGGCAGATCTTAAGATATAAAATTAATTTTGTGGCCTCCCATTTCAAGTTCAAAAGTCAACAATTTCTTATTAAAGTCAACCTCAGTGTCCATCAATCGGTCTCATATTCTCTGTTTTGTAATGGCTCTTCTTAAAGCTCCCTTCACATCCTGGTTCCTTAGACTATAGATCAAGGGGTTGAGCATGGGGGTGATTACAGTATAGAACACTGCAATGATCTTGCCCCCTGCCCTCGAGGACTTTGACTGCGGTCTCATGTACATGAAGATAGCGGTTCCATAGAATAAGGCCACCACTGTCAAATGGGAAGCACAGGTGGACAATGCTTTATACCTCCCGAGGCCGATCGCATCCTGAGCACTGATAGAAGGATCCGGGCATAAGAAACAACAATGAGAAGAAAAGGAATGAAGACAATGATGATACTGAAGACAAAAACAACCATCTCGGTGAACGAGGGTGTCTGTGCAAGCCAACCTAAGAACAGAAGGTACCTCACAAAAAAGTGATTCAGGACATTGGGTCCACAGTAAGGCAAGGTCAAGGTGAGGACATTGATAACCATAGAACTCAAAAAGCTACTAGCCCAAGAAACAGCTGCCAAGTGGACACAGGTGTTTCTGTCCATAATAACAGTATAATGGAGGGGATGGCAAATGGCGACATATCTGTCATAAGCCATGACACCAAGGAGAACACATTCAATCATACCAAAGGAGAGGGAGAAATACATCTGAGTAGCACAGCAGGCAAATGGGATGGTCTTTTTGCCCACCAGGTTGGACAGCATTTGTGGGACATTGGTGGAAGTATAGCATATATCCAGAAAGGACAAATTAGTGAGGAAGAAATACATGGGAGTTTGAAGACGTGGCTCTATCTGGATAACAGTGATAATAATAACATTCCCAGCCACCGTAAGTAAATAAAAGAACAAGAACATAAGAAAAAGAATGAGCCGTGTCCTAGGCTGAGATGAGAGCCCCAGGAACACAAATTCAGTCACGGTGGAATTGGGTTTTGTCGTATCCATTTTTTTCAAGCCACCTGCTTTGCAAGTAACTGTGCACTCACCTAAAGATAAAATTCAAATACCCGATAGGTCACAGTGCTGAGAGGGAAATCTTCTCTGAATGAAAATGAGAATTTCAAAAGCAGATTGGAGGCAATTAAGTGTTTTTTTTTCTCTAAATGTAAATGTCTTATGTGTTCATAATCTTCCTAAACCATATCTTAGCTTTAAAGACTGGCTGCATTCTAGTCTCTTCAAAAAGAAACAATTATGTTTTTGTTCTGATAATAGAGCATCCTAAAAGTGAGCACTTCAAAAGGATTCAAGAGCATTGCTTCAGTATTGTTCAGTGTTCAGTATTAATCTACAAGACAATAGCAGTGGCTTGTTTCTTCTGTACCGCCCTAGTAACTTCCTGTCTTTAGACACATCCACCCTAGATAAAAAAAGACTTAGACATAAACAACAGCAACCAAAGGAAAAGCCAAAGCTGTCATGGTTCACACTAAATTCACCTTCTCCTTTTTCCCCACCTTCATGCATGAGTTATTGGATAATCTCATTTGCCAAGGCATTGAAAATCAGATGGGCTGGACATGTAATGCAATTTGGAGAGGACCGCTGGACTAGAGCCGTTACAGACTGGATCCCACGGGATGTCAAGAGATCACGTGGCCGCCCACCTACAACATGGTCAGACTTCCTTGTCAAGACCCTGAAGGAATGGTTTGAGGCTCTTCATATTCCTCAATCAACCAGATGCCATTGGGCTACATTGGCACATGATAGGGTCCAATGGAAATGTTACTGGCGCCCACTCGAGCAAATCAATGAATAACGGGATTCAAGTGATCAAGTGATAAAATTAGAATAACAGAAATGAATGGCTAAGATTTAAATTAAAGAATGTATATAAAAGATGAGACACTATATACATGTAACAAACAACATTTGTGATTATTGACTCTATTAATAAAATTAAATTCAGTGATGATTTTACATAGATCTTAGATTCATTCATTAACAAAAATGAATTTGGATCTTTTACAGTAAAAGAGCCAAACAAGTTAAAGTAGTTAAAGCTATATCATCCACTCAGGACCCACTTTTAGTTTATTCACAGAGTCGTTGTGTTAGTTGATGGTCTTCTTGCAAATTTAAGGCAGTGATTCAGAAGTAAGTAGAGAAAGAATCCAGGATGTAGCATAATTATAATAAGTAGAAACTACCTGTTCTTTATCTGTCATTTGTTATTTTTATTTACAACCTCCTGTCATTTATTCTTTTATAGTCGTCCCTTTAAAAAGCTTTTTTTTTATTTACTCTCAAAATTGAGTTTTTGATTATCCACTACATCAAATTCTGAGAGTACAGAGACGAATGATGCTTTCTTTGAGCATAACATTGATGAAATGTTCTCGTAAAGGAAACACACTGATTCCTGCAAGGGCGAGAAATCTTTCCCAAAAAGGCAGTTAAGAAATAAGAAGTGGGGGATGGGGTGGTCATCTAAAGTGCAAAGCATCCTATTTCAAATAATGCTCATTCTTTTAAGATAGTTTCCTTCTCTTCTGATTTAGATCGGGGCATTTTAATTCAGTGATTCATTAGAGTACACTATTTGAATATAAAATCCAGAGATAAGGTAAGGATGGCCTAAAAGAGAGAGTGAGAAGGGAAATCACAAACTTGTTTCAGATTTGCAAGAAAGGCGGTGAGTAGGAGACAGTATAGAGTTTATGTCCAGGTCACCCAGACAGTGGTTAGAACACTCTGCTCTAAATAAATGTTTAGATAATTTTCAAAAGTGACCATAAAGATGACAAATGACATCCTCAGTGGGCTGCTTAAGTCATAGCAAGATAATACATATCATAAAAAAACATAAGTAATAGTGAGATAACAAGATTTGTTACTTGAAAGTTGGAATTACCTGGTTCCATCACTTGCCAACTGAGAGGTCTTGCATAATTCATGCCATCAACTCAGGCATATTGGCAATAATTGCATCCTTGTAGGAGGTAATAGATGAGGTAAACCATGCATGGAAAGCAGCTAAAAACAGTTGGACATTTGTATGAGGGTTGAATATATCCACATCGCAAACTGTATAATATACACTGTATAATAACCATTAAGATTTCTGTGATGCCTGACAAATAAGAAGTACAGGAATTTCTGGTACTTCTCACCAATGCATCCCCAAATGACAGAATTGAATCTTTAAGAACCAAAGAATTCCCCAAAATATGCTTAGGAAATACCAAATAACTATATGAAAGCAGTTATGACACACACGTATGTGTCTACACCAGTAAAACCACACCACAAATAAGTTGCTCCCTAGGCATGCAGGTATATAGACAATTGTGTTTATTCAAAAGGTATAAAAGTTTTATTTTGACAAGTAGTATTTTATATTTTGAAGACAATAAAACATTTAGTCCTTCCAAGTTTTTCAAAGTTATCTGGTTTTTCAAGTTATCTGGTCACCTTATGGCTGCAAAAAAAACTTTCTATAAACAGTTTATAGACATTCTACGCACCATTATATGATCAGTTTTTCTGGTATATAGAAGTTTCTTTTCCTATAAGAACATACAAACTTATATCACCATCCTAAAAATAAGATGATCAAATACATTTTTATAAATAAATACACAAAAATGATGAAAACCCATAAAATTCTATACATGGATTCAAAGGTTCTGAGAGTTCTACCTGTTGATTTTACTAAACATCTCAGTAAGGCAAGCAATCTCCTAGTTAGCTGTCCCATCCCTACTTTACCTCATAAGGCAAAAGCTATTGTGATCACATCCTTCTCCCAACTGTCTGTCTGCATGGCAAATTTCTATGCAATAAATTTCCTTACAAAGTAATGAGTTTCTTCTGTTGAACCATAATCATCTTTGGAACTTATAATTCTTGTGCTTCTCTGTGCAAGTGATGTGAATAAAAATTTCTTAGTCTGTCTCTCCAACTTATTTTGGGTCTTGTAGAGATTCTGACTTATTTATTTATGCTTCTCCTATTACTATCATAAAATAATTCCTAATCATTGCTGATAAAACTTAAATAAGTCCATGTAACTCTTCTGCAGCTTCTCTTCAGATTAAGAATTAATTCATTCTTAAAATGTTTAATTAAAAAAAGGATCATGTTGAAGTGAAATTAGTCAGAAGGAAAGAGAGAGACATAGAATGACTGCATTTATTTGCATGACATAAATGTATCAGGTGGTCTTACCAAAAGTGGAAATTACCACAAACATGAGAAAGTCAGAGGTTAGGTAAGACAGAGAAGGGAATATGTGTGAATAAATGTTGAAAGGGCTGATACCAACATAGAACTGAGCATTAAATACAGGCAAAAAAAATGCACATGATGGCTTCCAAGTGTATGTAGTGCAACCCACAATGTGTAGGAGAAGGAAGGGAGAGAGAGGGAGAGAGAAAAGAGATAAAGAACCTGCCATTTAGGCAGGCTATGGGAGGGGGAGGAGATTGGGGACATTGGTGGTGGGAAATGGGCACTGGTGGAGGGCAGGGTGCTGGAACACTATGTGACCTAAACCTCCAAACATGAACAACATTGTAATTGTATATCTCACGGTGGTATAATAAAATGTTTAATTTAAAAAAAAAATTAATTCATTCTTATATCTAAAGTATATCATCCAAGTAATTTAATAATAGTTTCTCTATACTAATTCTTCACAAAGCCTTTCAATTATTTTTTTTAAAAAAGAACAAAGATAATATGACTAGATGGCAAGAAATTAAATGTAAGATAACTCATACTTTACCAGCATTAGGCTGTTTGGGCATCATATAGACTCAATATGTTAGGAATTTTATGAAATGTGTCGAAAAACGGTTCATCCTTTTTGTTCTGTAGTTTACAAGAAGAAATAGAGTATATATTTTAAACCAAGCTAGAAAAGCATAGTATTCCTTTATAAATTCAGAATTTTCAGAGACTAACTTTATTAAGTTAAATACAATTCACTTGTATAATAATGCAACATTTTGTTCAATGTGTGGTTGAATTTCATATTTCTATAGATAATTTTTAAAAATTTCAGTGAGATATCCCTTACTAATATTTCATTTTGCAAGCATAATTTTTAAATCATTAGTCTTAAAATTAGCACAATTGTACAGAAGAACAGCTTCATTTTGATTTTAGCACTTCTTTTTTGGGTCTTTAGCACATATCTTTCTAAACTTCTATGACTATACAATAGTGAAGACTATACAATACTTAAAGCATATTATTATCCTAATGATTAATTTAACTCACAGTTTTATCATAGTATAATATATAGTGATAATTTCATAAATTATACCTAAGGATATTATGTAAATTACTTACAGGTAAATACAATTTGTAGAGATTTTGTAGAGATATATTTGGGTATATATCGGGTATATATGTATATGTATATGTGTGTGTGTGTATATATATATATATATAGAGAGAAGAGAGAGAGAGAGAGAAGAACTATTTGACCTTTAGAAGGTCTGATGACAATGGAAGTACTTGATCCATCACTGTATAGTCATTGAGAGATTAGACAAACTCTGGCAATCCTCGGTGCCAAAATTTGGAAAAAAAATTTAATTCTGTATCTTTTCATCAATCACAAAGTTTGTTAAAAATTTAAGAACCAGTAAGTTTAAAAGCAAACATAAAGATAGCATCAAAAATCTGTTTCTCAACTAAGTTAGGAAGATCAGGGCTATCAATAATTCAAACGTATTTTTCAAAAGAGTCACTGAGGTATGGAAATTATGCTGGAAAATGAATGATAACAAAAACACCACCTACTCTGCTTTAGCTGCGCTAGAGATACTTCATCATTGACCATATTGAACAAATGATTGGGATCATGTTTTTATAATCAAAGGAGAAAGAGGGGTGAAGCAGGAGTGCCTGTAAGGAGACACTTAACCCCTAACATCAGAAGAAAGCTATGATGGAAAATATGACAATATTGAACAAACTTAGATTTCAGGAAAGACAAGGAAATTATATTTTCCCACCAAGCTTAGGTAAAACACTGTCTTTGAAAAAATAGCCAAAAATGATATTAATTGATACCTATTATTATTCTTTATAACATGACAATGATTTTATGTTCTTTCATGAAAATAAATCTTCACCTTCACAATTTCAAATAAGCATCAACTTTAACAAATGAGAAATGAATATCAGGTTATACAACTTTTTCAGAGTATTTGCCGTAGCTGTAATTTGTGTTCAAATTTGCCAAAATTTCCTTTAAGTATATAACTGCTGCTTTTATTTTATTATTGTTATTATTATTATTAGTTTATTTTATTGTTAGTTATTTAAGCATAGAAGATAAAACGAAGCCTGAATCAAAAGAGACATGTGGTAATAATCTGTTTCATACCTGTCATCAACACATATTCAGGCAGGCAAAAACCCGCATAAGATAAAAGAGACATGCTATCCAACTGAAAAGTAAATTAATCCATGGAGATAATATAAATCTCCCTTTATGGCAATCTCATGAGTTTCTCTCTAACCAAGCTTAGCCCTTTTATAAATAATAATAGAGCTAATGAGTAATATGTTTTGAAATCCCTAAGTTATCTGAGATTCATTGTTTCTGACCGTAGGATGGTTTTTAGATTCATGAGGGATAATGTCCCAGATCAATAATTAAAATGCAATTATTTGTTAGGAGACATTTTAGGTTGAAATGGTGCTTCTCCTTCTCTCTCCTCTCGCTACCCAAAAATTTCTACTACAGTAAATGTGGTTACCTAAGTGACCAGTAGTTCTCATCTTCCACATTGCCTGATAATCATGGAAATGAACCTGTTCCTTATAAGAACACCATACTCTAAACACAAAAATGTCTCATTCATACATTATATACAGTCATTGGACTCACTTGGAGCTTAAAGATTGCTATAACCCTAATATATTTCCATCTGTTCACTTGGAAAATTGGAAAAGTATAATCTTTTCTCTCTGATTACAGCTATGAATAACAGACTATAAGGAAACAGTATGTCCTAGTAAGAAATTACCTGTCTTATGAATTTAAACATACCATTTCACTTGCATAAACCTCAGCTTATTCATATCTATGGGCAATATGGTATTATATGTCACAATGCCTTGTTGCTATAAAATTAAATGACAGAAAAGACTGAAAAAAAGGGAAGCAGACAAGAAACAAAGACAGTGGAGAAAGCAATAAATAAAAATATTAACAGAAAGTCTAGGCAAGACTTAATGTTAATTAAATGTTAATATTAAAACTAGGAAAGACAATTCTGTTAAAAATGCTACTAAATTTCATGATTTTAAATTGTCCTTGGTTCAATTTGTCTAATGCCTAGGACCTATTTAGAAATAATAAAATTAGAATTTTTTACAGTTAAGATTAAGGTCTAAGTATTTTAAAAAGAACCAGCATAATTGCTAAGTCATTATTTCTAATATTTTTCTGAAAAAAATTATGTGAATTTTGATAAAACTAAGCTATAATTATTATCACCTTAAGAAATCTTCTTGTGACCAGAGCTATATAGTACAGCAAGTATGAAATTTGCCTTAAACACAACTGACCTGGGAGGGCCGGAGCGATAGCCCAGAGGGTAGGGCGTTTGCCTTGCACGCGGCCAGCCTGTGCTGGCCTGGGTTTGATCCCGGCATCCCATATGGTCCCCCCAGCACTACCAGGAGTAATTCCTGAGTGCAGAGCCAGGAGTAGCCCCTGAGCCGTCACCGGGTGTGACCCAAAGAGCAAAAAAAAAACACACACACACACACAAATGACCTGGGTTCGATCCCAGACGAACTTGGGTCAGTTCTGTGTAATAACAACCCGATTATTACCACACGGTGTGGTTCACCCAGCACCTCCAGGAGTAATTCCTGAGTGCAGAGCCAGAAATAATTCTTGAGCATTACCAAGTGTTGCCCAAAATAACAACAACAAAAAAAAAGTCCTTGTCATTTTCACCCTTCCCACTGACATCCCCCACCCCCAATAATTCCCATTTTAATTTTTGGTGTGTGTGAAAACATTCCAAAAAATGTACCACATTCACTAAAGCCATTTTGGAATTTCCAAATCAACTTTGATTGACAAAGCTGGAACTCCTTTATTCAGCGCCCCTGCCAATCAAGCCCTGAGACAGTTCTCACTGAAATTGTTATGAAAAGCAAAATCAATACGTGACAGACACGATATTTTTCTAATACAGTTTTTTCATTTGAGTTTTTTTTTGTTTTCTTTCTTTTTTTTGGGGGTGGGTCATACCCCGGCGATGCTCAAGGGTTACTCCTGACTCTGCACTCTGGAATTACTCCTGGCAGTGCTCGGGAATCTTATGGGATGCTGAGGATCGATCCCAAGGCAAACACCCTACCCACTGTTCTACTGCTCAAGCTCCCAATTATTTTCATTTGAGAAAATGTGTATTTCCTCACAGATTTGGAAAACAGAATTCTCTGATAACCTAAAATCCAGCAGGAACAAATCACTTGCCTAGATTTATATACTTCCTAGCTAATAAGAAAGCATGTAAAGTTTTAATATATTTTCATTTTCTGTATCCATGGACGACACAAGGTCCTATCAGAAACCTAACACCTCACATATTCTTAGGAGATGTGATCCTTTACCTACCATGTGTGTACCTTGAATGTTTTTGTGCCTGGTGGATATTGCTCAGATTCTGGGTTTCTTGTACTGATTACAGCCTTTGTTGTTCAGATGATATGAGCAAATCTTAATTTGTCAAGAGTCTATCACTACACATTTATTTATTTATTAAAGCTTACTCTGAAAGCCTAGGTATTGGAAAATAAGAAGTGACAAAATGCAGCTAAGATCATAATAGTCAGGGGCCAGAGTGATAGTACAGCAGGTAGGGCATTTGCCTTGCACGTGACCAACCTGGGTTTGATCTCCGGCATTCCATATTGTCCCCTGAGCACCACCAAGAGTAATTCCTGAATACAGAACCAGGAGTAACCCCTGAGCATCTCCAGATGTGACCCAAGAAGTAAAAAAGAAAACAAAAAATCATAATAGTCCCTGAAATTAGATAATGCACTATAAAAATTAAAATGAGACCAGCAACATAGCAGATATAAAATTTTAGTGATAAGAGAACTAGGAACAATTATGTGCCAAAATGTAGAATAATTCAAAAGAAATAGTTAAAATCTCTCCCAAAAATCTATATGCTCGGGCCAGAGCAATAGCCCAGAGGGTAGGGCGTTTGCCTTGCACGCAGCCGGCCCATGCTGGCCTGGGTTCTATCCCCGGCATCCCATATGGTCTCCCGAGCACTGCCAGGAGTAATTCCTGAGTGCAGAGCCAGGAGAAACCCCTGAGCATTGCTGGGTGTGACCCAAA
The DNA here is from genome assembly GCA_021461705.1 of Cryptotis parvus. Lineage (NCBI taxonomy): Eukaryota > Metazoa > Chordata > Mammalia > Eulipotyphla > Soricidae > Cryptotis > Cryptotis parvus. The sequence goes on from JAJIBD010001708.1 coordinate 123,181, forward strand.
AAGCAAAAAAATAAAAATCTATATGCTGATGAGAAAGGTATACATTAGAACCCAATATATTGGTTCTCTATATAAAATTCAACAAAGTTAAAAAGACTTTATGTGGGCAGGAGGGATAATTCAGCTGATAAGGCACTTGCCTTGCACATGTCTAACCAAGTTTTAATCCTCAGGTACTTCTTATGGTCCTGAATCCATCAGGAGTGATAACTGAGTATGAAACCAGAACTAAGCCTTGGGGACAGCTGGCTGTGGCCATAAGAATAACAGTTTGTGGTTTTTGAGTGAATCACTGTATCACTGTCTTCCCGTTTATCTTCGATTTGCTCGAGCAGGCACCAGTAACATATCCATATGACCTGTCTCATGCAAGTAGAGCCCAAGGGAACCTGCTTTCTCCAGGAACATAAAAGCCTCAAACCATTCCATCAGGTCATGGCAATGAGGTCTATAATTGTTACTGGTATCTGGCATATCAAATACGACACGGGTAGCTTGCCAGGCTCTACCGTGTAGGGAGCATACTCTTGTAGTCATCTCAAAATCCAGCATTTATTGATGAACTGCGCAGACACAAGTGGCCGCGTGAGCCGGGCTGTGATAGGCTGGTCTGCTGGGTGGAGTTCTGATGAGGAAGAAGTCCAGATGTGGAAAATGGAGGTCCTCATGGAATGGGGGGTCATCTGGCTTGTTGTGAGGCTCTGCTGGGGTGGTGGGCCAGGGCTAGAATCTGCCATCCCTCCCGGGCACCTCATGAGAGGCTGTGCACAGTGAGAGTCAGTAGCAGCTCTTCTCCATGTCTCCATTTGAGTGAATAATTGGGCAGTAATCTCTGCAAAAGATAGAATTTTATTGAAGAGGAGTGAATATTACTTCAGGATGTAAGTAACAGTTATTTATTTTAATTACACTTTATAAGATATGATATATAAGTAGGCAGGACTAAGTTGTGAAGGTCTTCTAGTTGAAGACCCTTTAAATTAGGCAGCACGATCTACAGCAGAGTTAATAACAATGTTTCTGGTCACTAATTTCTATAGTACACCAGCACCAGTGTTAGTATTGTCCCCTACTGTCTTCTAGGACCCCTTTCTGTTGGGTTACACTCCATCTATTAGCCCTGGATTTTTTCCCTACTGATGAGGGATTGTTTTTTCTCTTTCCTATAAGGCTTTTGTAGATTCTTAAATCAAATGTTTAGGCCAAAGAAACTTAGTTCTTGTATAAACACAAAGAAGCATAAACACAAACACAAAAGGGGCAAGTATTTGTTAGTTTGACTCTGAATAGATTGCTCCTGGACATCCCGTCATATTTTCTAACTGTTGTCTCAATGCCCTTGGATTGATTTTAATATCTTCTATAAGGGTATTCTACAAGGGACTGGATGGTACCAGGAAAAGAGCCACCCTGGTTATGAAATGGGACCACTTTTAAAAGAAGTTCTGTGTGACCCAAAGGTTAGAGCAAGGTCAGAATTAGCTTTGTTCTGACAAGCTGTGAATGGCTTTGCAGTGGAAAGAGCACTTAAGAAATGCCCTGGAGGGCCAGAGTGATAGCCCAGTGGGTAGGGCATTTGTCTTGCACGCAGCCGGCCTATGCCAGTCGGGTTCATTCCCGGCATCCCATATGGTCCCCTGAGCACCGCCAGGAGTAATTCCCTGAGTGCAGAGCTAGGGAGTAACCCCTGAGCACCGCCAGGTGTGACCCAAAAAAAGAAACAAGAACAAGACAGGAGTTAGGACCTGGTCAGAATGGAGATAATTGACCTGGTATGGGAAGCATAGTTTAGATCATATGATGTGAGTTCCCCATGAAAGTTCACCTATATATTTAATATCAGGTATAGGTATCATGCCTGTCCCCATTTACTGTGTTTACATATAAGATTACTGGATATAATACTGAAATGATTTTTCTTAGCTTGGGAAGGGAAGAGCAGCGCTCTGCATCACTTATGCTTGCACCACAGGGACGTGGTGCCTCCCAGGGATTTGCTCTGGTAGAAGCAGCAGCTGGTTTTACCTTTGGTTCCACCCTGCCACCAGCCAAGGGATAGACTGTTAGTTTCTTGCAGTCTGGGAAGAAGATGCATGTGTGTGAGTTAGCACATGGTAGGCAAACACATGGTCAGATGTGAGTCGTTGGGGAATATGGTGGTGGCGGAGTGTGTATAGAGCTGGTGTGGAGTGAAGTTGGGAGAACTAAAGATATTTGGATGATCTAACCTGGACTCAAGGATCTTTGTTCATCAGCCTGAGAGACAGTTGTCCCCCAGAGCAGACTCAGGGAACCCAACAGACCCCAATACTGTTGGGGGGCCCCAACACCTCTCACCTCCACCTCTTCCTTTCTTAGCAAACTAATTTCTGTAGGACTAGTCTCGGGGTTTGTGTCATTGCCACTAAAAATTCTCTTTTTTACTTATGCTCCATATGAGAGAGATAGTCTTGTATTTGTCTATCACTGTCTTCCCGTTCATCATCAATTTGCTCGAGCGGGCCCCAGTAACATCTCCATATGTCCTGGAGACATATGTCCTCCATATGTCCTAGTAGAGCCCAAGGGCATCTGCTTGCTCCAGGAACATAAAGAGCCTAAATCCATTCTGGAATGAGGTCTATAATTGTTACTGGTATTTGGCATATCAAATAAAACATGGGTAGCTTGCCAGGCTCTGCCGTGCAGGTAGCATACTCTTGTAGTCATCTCTAAGTCATCTCTAATGCTGGAGTCATCTCCAGCATTTATTGATTTTGTCTATAAGCAAATATATTTTTGTTTGTTGGACTCGGGTTGTTCCAGATCTAGGCTTTTTGTGTCAGATGAATGCAATAACCACTACACCCCGGAAACTGGATCTTGGCTACTGGAGTGAATAGCACTCAAGTAAACATAGAAGTGTAAGTATCTCTTCTCATTGGCATTTTGGGGCACTTGTTACAGATACCAAAGAAAGGAATCGGAGCATCATATGGAAGGGCAATTCTTCCTTTAAAAAAAAAAATTCTTAACTATTTTTCTTATAGGCTGAACCATTAGACATTCCTACCTAGAGTGGCTTCCTTTTTCCCCATATTCCACCAGCACTGAAAAAACAACTGTTTTACAATGGTAGATATGAGAAGCCACAATGACCTGATAAAGCTGAACTATAAAAAAGGAAAATAGATAATTACAGGTTGTTGTTGTAGTTTTATTTCTTTTGAAAACAGCATTCTCATTCCCAAAAACCAATAAAATTTTACTCATTTTTTTTTCTTATAAGTATACTCACCTTCAAGAAATTCTGAAGCACTACTAATAAGAAAATATATAAATAATCATACAGTAATCTTAGGGAGTTATGATAGTAAAAGCAGACATAATAGAGAAATAATTTAAACTTGGTATTGAAGTAAAGAACATTTTTACCATTGACACATTGGTATGTTTTTTCTTCAAGAGTACTTCCAACATTCCAAAGAATAAACCTTACTTAATGTTTAGTTGTTGCATAAACTCATAAATTACTGAAAAACAGTGAATTACAGAATCATCGATGGATGAGCTTGTGTTCATAAATTTTGTTTGATTGATTCCAATTGTTTGTTCCCCTGTATTTACCAATTTTGGAACACAAATCTCAAACAAGCATCCTAGATTCCTGCCAATGTAAATTGGTATAATCTGATAACTCTTTAGTGTCTATATTCTCTAAGAGGAGGTCTGGTTTCCTTCTATGGCTTAGTGATGTTTTAGTTTGTCCATGAAGGCAATATGGAGTGGTATAGTAGATATAGATGGAGAGAGTTTCATTAGCTCATCAGACAATACACTAAATGCAGTCATTGGATGGTAGCTTTATTGGGAAAAGCTGATTCAGAACAATCATAGTTTTCAATTCAAAAAAAAGTGGTTGAACATATTTAACAGTGGGGAGTTGCAGTTTTTAAACAAAGTCTTTCTGGCCTATTAAAATAACAATGAATTGCCTTTATCAATGCATATTTTTGGTTAATTGCCTTGTCTGTTATTTCCCTAAGTGACAAATCAATCCCTTGAGAGCTACTTTTACAAGTGATCATCGAATTTGATTATTTGCCTATTAGAATGTTGGAATGACATCTTGCTTTGAATTTTGCTCCAGTGTGTCATACAGGCACTACTGGTAGAATGAGAATTTTGTTTCATTCCTACGCTCAACAGCCATTTAGATTCTATTATGTTACGAGTTCTACAAAGCCTCATTCTCACTCACAACTATCAACCAATAACAGTTTCTGAAAGTGTTGAGAGCTAAAGGGAATACAAAGCTTCCCCATGTTGAGCAATTTACTCTAATGGAAGGAACAGAAATAAAATATGCAATAAAAAAAAAACATTCACACTCCCCCCACACACACACACATTTTGTCTTGGAGGGATATTGGCATTTTGGTGGGAGGTATGATGTAATAACAGTGTACACCAAAATCATAATATAAATCACACTCTTACAAATCCGTGTTATCCCATTAAAAACTAAATTCAAAGACCAGCTAAAAGTAAGACTTAGAAACAATTCTATCTGAATATTCAGGATAGGTGAAGTTTATGTAGAATAATGCAGTCATAACTGAGAAGATACTAAAAGAGTGACTCTAAAACATGTATTGGAGTAAAGAAAAGACTACCAATTTTATAGTCATTTGCCTTGAGTTTAAATATTGATTTCACTTTCTTCTGAGTTTATTTTGAGAAATTAAATTAATTGGCCAACTCTTTTTTCTTTCTATAATGGGAATTATAAAACATATCCTCACAAACTTGCAATTTTTTTAATCGTTAAACTTAATGGGAAAGAGTTTTGCAAAGAGAAATTGCTGAAATGATAGTCATTATCATTACATTTTAAAATTCATCTTCTTTTGCACTAAGCAAGTGTTCCTTTTAAATAAAGCTAACACATTGGCTAATTGCCTTTACAGATCCTTTCAAAGCTCTGAACCTCTGAGGTGCTTCAGGAATCAAATACACTGGGGACCATGAGGAGTATAAGTTCTTTGTATCCCACAGGTGGCCCTTGCATGAGTGTGACTGGGAGAGATACAGGTAAGTGTACTGATGCTGGATGAGATGAATGGATTGTTTAAGTGTCAAAATCAAGTTAGCTTTAAATCAGAGACACAGGAAGCTGCCAGAAGATGATCTGAAAATGACTTGGAACTATTGTTACCACCTTTACCATAGTAGGAACTACAAAAATGGCATCTGAATTTCTCAGTATTATCCTTTTCGGTTTTGAGTTAAGGTCAAAACCAAAAACAGAGAAGTTGCCGCCCAAGCCACAAGCTGGCCTAATTTCATAAAAGGAGGTTTGGGGGCTGAAGTGATAATTCAGCAGGTGGGGCATTTTCCTTGCACATGCTCAACAAGGTTGGATTCCGACATTCCATACCGTACCCTGAGCACAGCCAGGAGGAATTCCTGAGTGCAGAGCCAGGAGTAACTTCAAAGAACTGCCAGTGTGACCCAAAGAGAAAAAGAGAAGAATTTGTGGATTTTTGTAGTTAAGTAGTTATGTACTAGGAGTTCGGAGTAAGCACTAATTATGTAATTACTGGTTAAAAATGAAGCCTGTTCACCCCTAAAAATATTGCAATACAATAGCACAGCAGGTAGTGTATTCGCCTGGGATGGCTGTGTGCAAGGCAAATGCCATGTCCTTTGTAGCATTGCTCTGAGAGATCCTTGAGTACAGGGAAAGGAATAAACCCTAGGAACTGCTGGGCATGGCCCCCATAAAAATGATTTAAAAAACTAAGTACACAATTTAAATGTTTACAAATAGAACAGTAGGTGTTCCACACCTTTAAAAAATAATTTCTATATATCATTAAATATACCTATGTCTGGTTTTATAGGAATAAAATAATACATGTAAAATAATAAACTTGGTGCTAATTTATAGTAAATATTTAAACCTGCTAGCTCTTATTTATACAAATTACATTCTGGGCTTATTCTGAGAATTGAAGACTAATAAATTGAATCTGCTTAGCTTAAGGTTGGATTCATTCAGGAGTTTTCTACTCTTTCCCACAGGAAATATCTTTTGGTTTTCATAATTCAATGTTTTCAGAAACTTTGCTGAGCCATAGATTTGTATTCTATTTTTTAAATGATTTACGTTAATTTAATACCCAAAAAGGATCCTAATAAACTTACACATTGAGATGAGATAAATAAATATATCTTTGTTTTCTATCAAAGGCTTATAGGAAAGGACATAGTATTATGCAGAGGTAAGAAAATAAATGGAAATGATAAAATGAACATGATGTCGTGTAATGAGTGCTGGGGCAAATAATAAAGTAGGAAATTGCTTTAAGACATACAACATTTGCTTCGGGTGTAAAGTAATTGTGATTGAAAAGCAGTTAAAAAGGGCAATATTAGTGGCAATCAAGATCTGAAAAATGTAAGGAATTTTATTAATAATATCTAGGAAGAGCTTCCTAACAATAAATGAGCAATTTCTAAGTCTAAGCATGAAGTAACAGCCAGAAGGCAGAAGCAGAATCCACTATGAAGGCTAATCCATAAATTGTAACAAATCATACGCAAAATGGTATTAAGCAAATATATATACATATATGTATATATGTATATATGTACAAAATACATATATATGTATATATATGTATATATATGTATTTTGAATTTTCCTCAGAAGTAGTTGGGTTTTAATTTTTTTTTATTATACCACCGTGAGATATAGAATTACCAAGGTGTTCATGCTTAGGTTTCAGTCATACAGTGTTCCAGCACCCATCCCTCCACCAGTGCCATTTCCCACCACCAATGTCCCCTGATTTCCTTCCCCCCCAGCCTGTGTCAATGGCAGGCACTTTGGCTCTCTCTCTCTCTCTCTCTCTCTCTCTCTCTCTCTCTCTCTCTCTCTCTCTCTCTTCTCTTATGCATTGTGGTTTACAATACATACATTTGGAGGTTATAATGTATATCCCCTTGCCTATGTTCAATGCTCAGCTCTAGGCTGGTATTATCATTTCTACCTCCCTAATCATTAGAGTGTTTGGTATAGAGAAATAACTGGTATTTAAACCAAAATATTCTGACTGATTTATATAAAAACTGAAATACAGTAAGAATGAAAGGAGCAAGGAATCTGGAAGTTCATTAGAAAGCTCTGTCATATTAGAGGTAAGAAATAATATTTGATAAGTCTACAGTGGAACCATGGGACTCAGAAAAAATTGGTAGGTTTTGAAGAAACTGATTATGTAATCATATTGTCCATTACTTAATTGGACAATGAAGGATAGAGAAGAGTCAAGAATATTGTGTAATCCTCCTCAGCTAAAGGAGCTCAAATTCATTTACTTCACTGGGGAATTCTAAGACTAAGGCAGGCTTAAGAAAGATTTTTTAGGAACTCTGGTTTTTTGAAAATGCCCAGAAGACATCCTAAAGACATGTTAAATAGGAATTTGGAGCCATGAGTCTGACGTTCAGGAAATAAAAAGAGGAGATAGATTTAAAAAATAAGTCCATGGGCATTCACAGAAGGAGAAAAATAAAAGTCCAGGGAATGGCTGTATGGGAAAAGAAGAGATTCAAAGATAAATTGGAGGGCCACTCAAAAGTTAAAAACTCAGGACATAGACACTGAAAGCACGCATGAGAAATAAGTAAAGATCCAAGATCAAAGACCTACAAACCTGGCACGAGTGTTTTCAGCAGGAAGGAGAAACAACGTCGATCTATAGGCACATAAAGATAAATCTGCAATTTGATATTGGATTCAGTGATGATGGCCATAGAAGATGGGTTTGGGCCCCTTTAGTGGACTATAAAAAACTTGACTAAAAAAGTTTGTTCTGTCCTTTTTATTATGCTCAGAAAAAAATAGATTTTATTAACATTGACATTTACTAAAACTCAACTGAGGGACCAGAGAGATAGCAAAGGGTCAACCATTTTCTTTTCATGCAGCCAAACTAGCAAAATATCTACAGTTACTAGATAAATTTCCATTTGCATATTTCAGTAGAACATATTTAGCTCTATCTGCAGGGAATTCTGAACAAAGCTAATAAATTCTAGAACCAGAGTGATAGACAATATAGAAGGTCAGATGCTTATCTCGTACATGGTTGATCTGGGTTTAATCCTGGCCTCACTGTGTCCCATAGAGAACTCTCAGGGTGATCCCTAAATGCAAATTCAGAAATAAGCTCTGGTAACACTTGGGTTTGTTTGATCATAATCAAACAACATAAAAAATTGTGAGCAGATTTCTGTGTCACAAAATGGAATTAGAGTTTTATTATCCTAATCTAAAGAAGCTTCAGGGTTTTGTTTTTACTTATATATTATAATTAAAAGAAAATTTTTTTGATAAAAAGGAAATACAAAGGCTAAAAAGATAGTACAAGGATTAGGGTGCTTTCTCTGTATGCAACAAACCCAAATTTGATCCCCAGAACTTTTAGTAGACCCTTGAGAACCACCAGGAGTGAACCAAGTACAGAGCCAGGAATAATCCCTGAGCACAGCCAAGTATAGTAGCAAGCCCAAATGTATACACGAAAGCAATAAAATATTTAAATGTTTCCAGGATGATATTATTTAGAATTTATAAATTACTACATTTAAAATTTGCCTTTAACATTACTATTATATGTAATTGATATGTACAAATTTGTCAAATATATATATAATTCAACTAGAATATTCTAGAATACATTTTTTAAAAAAGTAAAATCCTGTATGCAGTGACATCACTGTATGTCATCCTTCTGTGTATATTTCTCTGAAAACTTTTCCTTATAATTTTTTAATATGTTTTATTGCCTATATACACTATGGTGTATAACTAAATTTACATTGCTTTTAAGGTCTTCCAAATATACAAGCACTAAAAAATACTATTTTATTGTTAAAAATATTGAATAAAATAGGTGAGATTCAGTACTTCAGGTATAAAGTAGCACTTTATGAATTACTTAATGAATTACTTAACAAAGTCACTTTATGAATTACTTAAAAAAGAAAATTTACAATTTTGAACATGATCAAAGTATAAAAGATATGTGGCATGGATATATTTTCTCTTATTTAGTCATTCTAAAGAGAACTAAGTGTCAACTTTCAAAATTGGAAATGATATTGGAAGTGAATGTTATTACCATGAAACAGAATCATTGAACTGACCTGATCTTTATGTCACAATCTTACTTAAAGTAGCCAGGTCCTAAGCCACAATGAATGCTTGTATTCAAGAAAACAAAAATCTGAGAATTATCAGTCACAAATAGTCAAATTTCCAGAAATAAAGTACATAAATGCAAACAAAGTAATTCCTTTCTTTACTTGCATTTCATTTATATTTATATATATAGAAATAGTTTCCCTATATTCATCAAGTTATATGGAATTCTGGACAACATTTATTTTGTTACAAATTTGTAAGGTTAGCTGTTAATAACACAACTATAATGTAAAGATGTTTGTTGCACAAGGAAAATATTTTCAAAAGAACTAGAACTGAGTGTTGTTAGTAGGTAAAGGGATATATATGATAACTTTTCAATATCCGTATTGCAAACCACAATGCCCAGGACAGGAGAAAGGGAGGTGAGAGAGAGAGAAAGACAGAGAGACAGTGACAGAGTCAGAGACAGAGAGACAGAGAGAGAAAGAGAGAATGAAATGCCTGCCAAAGAAGCAAGCTTGGAGGAAGGGGAAATTGGGGGAGTGGTAGAAGGAAACAGGGGATATTGGTGCTGGAAATGGGAAGAGATGAGGGTGTTTGAGCACTGCATGACGGAAACCCAATCACAAACAACATTGAAATGGTCTATCTCACTGTGGTTTAATTAAAAGAAAATGAATATATCAATATGGAAACATGGACTTCAATTTTACTAGATGTGTAGTACTATCAGCATGGTGACTAAGGCTGTAATATTGTTTGATCACATCTCAGGTGAGGTCCCCTATGATCATGGAGAGGAGCAACCACACCGTCACAGAGTTCATCCTGCTGGGCTTCACAACAGACCCTGTGATGCAGCTGGTCCTGTTTGTGCTGTTCCTCGGCGTGTACTCTATGACCGTCCTAGGAAACACCACCCTCATCGTGCTGATCTGCAATGACTCCCGGCTGCACACTCCCATGTATTTCTTCATTGGCAATCTGTCCTTTCTGGATCTCTGGTACTCCTCGGTCTACACCCCAAAGATCCTCTTGAACTGCATCTCCGAAGACAAAAGCATCTCTTTTGCTGGTTGTTTATGTCAGTTCTTCTTCTCTGCTGGACTGGCCTACAGTGAGTGTTACCTGTTGGCTGCCATGGCGTATGACCGCTTATGTGGCCATCTCAAAGCCCCCTGCTTTATGCTCAGGCCATGCCCATCAAGTTATGTGCATTTCTGGTAGCTGCCTCATATTTTGGGGGGTTTACCAACTCTTCGATCATTACCAAAAGAATTTTTTCCTTGGACTACTGCAGTGGCAATGTCATTGAAGACTTTTTCTGTGATTTGCTTCCCCTGGTGAAATTGGCTTGTGGCAAAATAGGTGACTACCAGAGCTTAATGTACTTCCTCCTGGCTTCCAATGTCATGACCCCCACTGCACTCATCCTGGCCTCTTATGTCTTCATCATCGCCACCATCTTGAGGATTCGCAACACCCAGAGTCGCCTCAAAGCCTTCTCCACCTGCTCCTCCCACCTGGTCTCTGTCACCTTGTACTATGGCTCCATCCTCTACATCTACGCTCGTCCCAGGTCTGACTCTTCTGTGGACTCAGACAAATTCATTTCCACATTTTTACACTGTGGTGTTCCCCCATGTTGAACCCCATGATTTATAGTCTGAGGAACAAGGATGTGAAAGAGGCTGTCAAAAACTCCTCAAGTAAACCAATATTCTCTCCCTCTGAGGAGACATAAAAAAAAACCTTTTGATATGGTTTAAAAGTGTTGGCATTATATTTTTAAAAGTGTTGGCATCATGGTTCATGTTCTTAAAATACAGCATTAAGAATTTATAGTCTTCTGGGCAGAAATATATTAGATATATTTACATATATTTACAGATAAATATACATGTAAGACACGTACTTGTCTTACATGTGATGCTGGCAACTCATATGGTGCCCCTAGCACAATCAGAAGGAACTCCTGAGTACTGGGTCAATAGTAAGCCCTAAGCACCACTGCGCATGGCCCCCAAATAAATAAATAAATAAATAAATAAATAAATTTTACCCGTTGTACATGATAATGCAACATATTCAATATCAAAAAATAGGGTAATTTAGAAATAAAATTTCACTGTATGGCTTGGAACATCTCAGTGGAAGAAGCCTTGGTTTGTCATTGCAAAGCCCCAGGTTCAATTCTTGAAACACCATAGTTGCCTGTTACCAGACAATGACTGGTATGCAGAGATGAGTGTGTCTCCCGAAAATCAAATGAAGGAACATCACATACACTTATTTTGAGCAAATTCCCTGTTCCGTGGATTAAAAATAGCAAAAAACAGAAAACTAAAAAAAAATTTTAACCTTCATATAATGGGATAAAATCTCTTTCCCTTAACAAAAGATGCACTCACATAATGTAGTTTCTCTGTAGTTATCCCTAATATGCAAATGATATTGCTGAACTAATTTTACTATTTTGCTATGACTATTACCAAGTTAAAGCACATAATCTTCTTCCCTTAAGAAAAGTTCTTAACAATGTTGGGTGTTTTTCTCTCAAAAACGTTAACCAAAAAATTTTCAATGAACCCAAAAAACTGTTAACTAAACTGAATAAGCATGTTCTCCAACACATATGTGAGTGTTTATGTGTATGTGTGTGACCTATA